>VXBR01008549.1:601652-628473 GCA_013400215.1 Cisticola juncidis
TGCCCGGCCCGAGGAGGGAATGCCCGGCCCGAGGGTCTCTCTCGGGCGGTGCTTGCTGGGCTGGAAGCCGCGGGCTCGGGGCTCTCTGCAGCCCGGGGACGTGTTTGAAGCCGGAGGGAGCCGTTAGAAACCTCCAGCTTTGCGCTGCGGTCACTTGCCTCCGTCTGCCTTTCTTCTTTTCTCTTTTTTTAATTTTTTTTTTCTTCCCATCCGACTGTGTCTTAAACTGTTTCTCTAGAACACGCAGCCCCCAGAGGGGAAGGAGCGGGGGGAGTGGAAATCAACCCAAACAAAGTAAAAAAGCAACATATTGTCTGCGGCTGCCAGCAAGGCATCCACTCCCTATCTCGTACTTAATGCGATAATGAATCTTCCCGTAGGAGCTTTTGTGGTTTAAGGCTTACTAAATAATAATGTAACACAGAATACACACAAAGCCACATTTTTCTCTCACCTCCTCTTTTTTTGTTTTTTGTTTGTTTTTTTTTTTCCTTCAAAATACACATCTGATCAAAAGCCAGGCTGCAATTAAAATACAGCATAGTTTGGGTTTGGTTTTTGATATTTTTTTTTCCATGCCACTGGAAGGCATTTCAGCAGCAAATGAAAGCTAAGACACTCTAAATATTTTCTCCATAAGGGTAATTATAAAGATTACACTTTATAAGTCTTTGTGCTTTAGCACTTTGACCTTTTAAACATGTTTTAAATTGAATTACTATGCAAATCGCTACAAAATCGTGTGTGTCACACAGGAAGTTTTACCTGCTGGAAAATCCTCAAACATGAAAAAAATCTTCACTCTCCACAGATCTTCCTGTACAGGAATAGTTATGGTCTTCCTTGTGGGAGAGAGATGCAGTATCTCAATTGAAGCCTTGACAGGAGTCACTCACTCACAATTAAAATAAATTACACAGCTCAGAGATGTCTCTGAGCCTTGCTAATAGAGAAATAATTCATTTTGACGGTCGTCTTCATGTCTTTATTTCTGTCTTGACCATGGCATGTGAGACTGGAAGAGGATGTGTTTCATTTCACTACTCTGGCACACACACAGGTCCACGGGCCACACAATTAATTACTCAAGAGTAATTAATTAAGAGCTCAGTGAGCTTCACAGGACCTCCAGCACGGCTGGTTGGCTCCTGATCTCCTTGTGCCCATTTGGGAGCCCTTTCCAAGGAGAGGCACTGGGGTTTTTGGTGCTCTGGCAGCCACAGGCAGGTGATGTGTGGCTGATGGGGAGGTCGGGTGGGGAAACGCGCCTGCTTTTGCCTCCTCAGCCACCTCTGATCTCTCATCAGCCAAAGATGAAATACCAGGCAAGAGGGAGCTTGGGTCTGGCCAAGTGCAGCTGCTCTGATCTCCTTGGGTAGGAGAAGAAAACCTTGGAATTAAATCTAAAGTGCCTCCAGAAAAAAATTTGCATAGGAGGCAGCCCAGAGGAGCTGCGGTTCTAGAGAAATGCCTTTGCTGCCTCAGCTCCTGCCCTCCAGAAATAAGGAAAACAACATTTGCGTGGTTTCCTTTGGCTGTTTCTGTTGTGGGCAGCCTGTCAGACCTCCTGGGGAGAGCTGCCTCCTCTCTGGGCTTGCCTGTGGGTCAGGGCAAGCAGGAGGCATTAAGGAAAACCTGCTGAACAGCAGGGAGACACAGGGATGGGCATAATCCTTGTGAAGGCCCTTGAAGTTGTGATGTCTTCGTTGTAAGTGTCTACTAAGATTGAAGAAACTTCTCCTGAATGACCTAAGCAGCATCTGCAAGTCTCAAGACAGATCAAGGCACCTTCAGGAGCCAATTCTGGCCAAGCTTCCATGGAATTCCCAAGGGCCTTCTACCTCACTCCCCTACTGTGCCAATCACCAGTACAGGACTTTATGACCCACTCAAGAATTTATTTTAAATACTGATGAAACCTGAATTGAAATCAAGTCCCAGGTGCAAACAAGGACCAGGACATGACAATATCCACCACGGAAATTCATGGATCCCACTGAGACCACGTTGAGCTGCTGCATTATGTTTATTTTGAATTCAGAGCCTTGTGCTTAGCGACAGGTTGCCAGTGTCCATCTGTGGCTTGTTTTTTGTTTTCATCCGTGCTGCACATTTGTGTGACAAGACGTGGGCATGTTCAGCGTGGAACAAACCTGCTTGTTTTTCACCTCCAGTCTACCCACAGGGAAGGCTTGGCAGATCTGAGCCAGCAGCACTTTCCTGAAGGCACCTGGAGGGGCTCAGCATCCCCATCCACTGCCCCAGGCATGGAACAAGCTCTGCCCAGTGCAGGCAGCCTCCTCTGGCCAGGAGTAAAAAATCCACTCATTCCTGATGCTCTAGCAGAGTTGGGATGGCTTTTTCCAAATATTTCAGCTGTAAGAGACATTGGGCCACTACACGCCTGACCTCACTGAAGCAGCAGAGCTTTTGCACTGTTAATAACAGCTGGATCCATTGACTCCGGTTCCTTCCCTGCAGGCCTGGAGCTGGGCATGTATTAATTATCTTGGTCAGTTAATTAAGCATGCAAATATTTTTTTGCCCCTGCTGAGGCCTCTCTTAGCATTTAGGAGGAACATTTAAATGTGGTAATGGCCCGTCCCTGAGTGCCCCCAGCCGTTTCAACTTCAGGCTGCCACAAGCTGCCCACAGCAGACAGGATGGGGAGACCAGCTGGCTCAAAAGCAGATTTAAGGATTATCACAGCCCTCTAAGCAAATTCAGAAGTACACATGCATGCAGCTAACCAACAAGTATGTTTGAGTGACAAAAGAGCCTCCTTCAGTTAAAAGGAAAAAAAAAGTAGATTATTTTTAAAGCAATTTCTTTAAGAGAAGAAGAGAAAAGCTTGATGTTATGCATTTGCAATGACAAGTAAGGAGTGAGCTCTGCCTGGTCTCAAAAATAAGAGGTAAAACAATGCTGGTATCCCCCTGCAGCCACTGAAAGCAAGCTGGTGCATGCACGGTGCATCTTGCAGCAACCTGAATTTTGGTTTTCCTTTTCCTGCTCCTGATCAGGCCCAGGGGGAAGAAGCCCCAGGTGGGATATCAGAGGAATCCAGGGCTGCTGCCACCACTCCTCACCCCAAGCCGTGCCCGAGGTGCCCCTCTGCAGGTGCCAAGCACCACACGAGGCGTGTGCTGCTGTCAGATGGCAATGTAGGAGAGCCAGAAGTTGTGCCAAGGCTCTGGCTGGGGTGGGAAAGAAAAAAAAAAAAAAAAAAAGGAAAAAAAATAAAATAATCACCCACGCAGAGCAGCCTTCCCTTGCAGGCTTGCTGGCAGGGAAAAATTTGTTGGTGTGCCCTGAAACAGCACCTGAGCATCCCAAAAATGGTAGGGGAGAGCCAAGCAGGAGGCTGCTGTGCCAGCTGCTGGCCTCAGGTGCATGGGCCTTCCTTCTGCCACCTGCACTTCTCAGGAAAACCTTAAAAGCACCAATCTCTCTCCCTGGACACGGAAGCTAACACTTTTGAGGCTCTTCTCTCACTAAATTGAAATTCTCACAGTAGTTCAGCTAAAGGGAAAACAAACCAACCCTCAATGGTGGCAATTTGTACACAAGACACGGGCAGAGGCCTTTTGGACCGTGCTCCTGGGGGAGGCTGCAGCCTGTGCTCCCCAGGGAGGGGTGTGGGAGGGGAGCAGGGGAGCAGCTGGCACACGGGATGGGATTGGGGGGATGAGACCAAAGGCTGGAGCCACCTTGCCCCACCTGCACTAACACTAGGGAATTGGTGTTTTTAGGGGATGTCAGAGAATCCCAGAAGGGATTGGGTTGGAAGGGACCTTAAACCTCATCCAGCTCCACTCCCTGCCAGGGACAGGGACACTTTCCACCATCCCAGGTTGCTCCAAGCCCTGTCCGACCTGGTCTTGGACACTGCCAGGGATCCAGGAGCAGCCACAGCTTCTCTGGGCAACCAAGTCCTCCAGGAAATCAAAAAGTGACCAAGAAGAGGTGAAAAAAGAAACTGTGGATTATTTTTACAGCTGCTCCTGTTGCTGGAGCAACACACAAGCTCTGCTAGGACAACTGGCATAGCTGTGTCCTGGGCTGTCACATAACCTGGAGCAATTCCCCTCCTCCCCATGCAGCCTTGCTGAAGCAGAAAGAGGCTCTAAGTGGATACTTTTTTGGGGGCAACAGGGCCAGGGGGATATAATCTCAGCTCTGATGTTTTCCATAATAACAGCAGTGCCTGGTTGTCACCCACCCCAGTTCTGACACAAGCTCTGACAGCGTGGCCAGCAGCCCAATTTACTTGTTGGCATCCTGATAGGCCCTGCCTCATCACAGAGAGCTGCTCCCTTTGATCAGCACACAGGGGGAGACTCGAGTCATTTCATAGGCTCCAGGGGAGCTCCTCAGAGGGTCAATCACCCCAGCACAAGGCTGGGGAAGGTTTAGGGTCTTTAAGACCTTATTAACCCAAGCCAGGCTTTCTTGGGACTGAGATTGGGCTCTGCAAGTGCTCTGCTGAAGCAGAGCAGAAGGCTGAGCACAGGGGGCACGTTTGTGGAAAAATAACTGTGCTGTTATCTGTTCAGAAACAAGCAAGGCAAGAGGGAAAGCCAAACTATCACACACAAGGAATTTTATTGTCCTTACACCATCCTAGAGGATGAAGATAGGGCTCAAGTCAGAGTGTAAAAGACAGACCCCACATGCTGTTGAGTTACACTCAGTGCCAGGCTTGCAACACCAACACAGGAGAGCAAACCTCCAAATTCCCCGGAGGATAAATACAACAGAACCCCTCAAACACCTCCACAGCCACACAGAGCCAAGAACTCAAACTTCTCCCCCCTTCACTCAGGACACACCAAAGTGGGGTGCAGCAGACTCTAAACCACAGCCCTGCTCTCATAACAAACCCCACAGCTCAGGCTGCAGCTGATGGTAACTGGAAGCTGTTAAAGCAACCACCAAATTTGGCTGCAGCCAAATCCCAAAGCCTCTCCAACGTGGGGCATTTTGTCAGCACCCCAAGTGATTTTAGAGGGTTTTTTTAGAGGAAAATGGGTATCTCTCATGGAACACCCTGGTTCATCAACACTCAGCAGGATGAAAGACCCAGAGGGAAAACAAACAGATCAATAAAGACTCCCAGTTTGGGCTGAGTTTTCTTTAAAACCACTGACTTCATTTCTGCAGGATTTGGCTCATACATTTTGAATACAGGGCAGAAGCCTGTACACTGGGAGTTCTGGAATCCAAACAAGGGCAGGACATTGGCAGCACCCCTCAACCTCAGGTGCTCCTCTAGTTCCACATCCCTTCTGTTTGTCCCCCCCAAACTCTTATTTACAGCTGTGCTATGAGGCTGCAGTCACCTCTCCTCCATTAGAGCAGACCTCAGATATTCCTTGCCTCAGATATTCTTTTTTTGGGTTTGTGCTGTTTTTCAGGTCTTACTAATGAGGAGTGAGCTGGAAACAAGCTGGGTATTTTTGTGATTGTTTTGTCCCCAGTGGGTTCAATATATTATCACTGCTTGTGTTTGGGATTTCAGCCTCCATCTGGAAAAAAACACCTTGTTTTCTAAAAGTGCCATTGGAGCTGGAAAACTCCTGTCTTGTGAGTAAAATCTCATGGTAGTAGGGAGGTAGAAAAACGTGGAAGCTGAGCACCTTCAGCTGGACATAGCAAGAATGAGAGCCCTAAACTCTGACACTGGCAAGAACAGAGGTGGGGATGAGGATGGACTGTCAGGTCTTCTTGTTTTTAACCTATTACTGTGTGGGCAGTTCTAATTTGGCTTTGTTGCTTACGGTTTTAATGCCTAGGCTGTGAATGTCCCGTAATAGATGGGAAAAAACCTGTTACTTGTTTTCCTGAATTAATACTTACAGGGTGGGTTGGATTTTTTTTGGTAGTGGTTTGTTTTGCTTTGCCTAAGGATGGTAAACTGAACTGAGTTTTAAGAGAGTTTCAAACATTATTAACCTTTATTCACAAATGGTGTGAGCTTAGAGAGAATTGCTGCAGGCATCAAGTTTCCATTCCTGCATGCTCAAATGTTGTGCTGCTGAGTTTACAGTACAAGGACAGAGGGACTCCTAAAAGGCTTTCAGCATCCCCAAAAACTGACATTTAAAAGTAGTGAGTTGGCTATTTGAAGAAGGAAGACACCCCAACAATAATGCTTGCAAAGTCTGCATCCCTGCTCATGGGAGAAGTTAATGCAAGGCTGCATCTCGCACTGACAGGCATCTGTGCTGTCCTGGGCACCTTTTTCAGACCTAGGAAATAAAAATAAATGAAACTTCCAGGCTGTGCTCAGGCTTTGGGGAAACAGCAGAGTCTGTATGTCAGCAGTGTCCCTTCATGCTGCTGAGCTGCAGTGATGGGGGCCCCAGGGTCCTTCACCAAGGGCTGGGACACAGCTAAAGCAGCCATGGTGATTTTATTTCATTTTCTGTGCAGAGCAGGATTGCTGAGCTCTGAAATTCGAGGATATTGTGCTCCAGCCAAGCCCAGCTTGTTAAAATGGGTTTGGTTCACTCCTGCCCATAGTTCATTCCCAGGAAATGACCACCACCCTATTATAATCCTCCTCCTCATGCAGCACCTCCCAACAGCACCTGCATCCTGCCACCTTCCAATTCCACTTCACCAACTACAATATCTTGCAGGTTGACTGCTACCAAAGTTAACTATTATTTGAGGAGTCTGGCCAAGCTGAAGAGATGGGAACAGCTCTCTGGGTTAGCACTGATACAATAGCTTTGAAAAAAAAAAACCAAAACAACTAAAACTCTTTGTCCTTCCACCCAAATTGTTCCACTTGTCAGGACACTCACTCCTCTTGTCCCATGCCCAACCCACTGTTCTCAAGTCACACTTCAAAGGCTTTTTCTGAGCCCACTCCCAACATTACACATGCTTTGAAGTACCTGGACCTCACCTTCATCACCAGTGAGGTGCCTGAGGGGAGAAACCCCCTTCATTGCTAATTCTGCTTCCAAAGTATTGCCTTCTCCTGGTTTTCCTGCCACACCTTGTTAAATACCTGCAGGAAATTGCCTGCTTCCCCAGGGCTCTGCTCTCCAGTGCCTCATACAAACAGAGAATGAGGATTAAACACCACCATTGGTCTAACCTGTCTGTGTTTTCCACATGCCTGCTCTGGTAAAAGGGGCTGCAGGTGCTGTAGGGCAGCAGACCCAAGGTCCAGCTCTCACTTTCCATAGCTTCCATCAATAAGAGGCAGCATTCCCTTCAGGAGTAACCCTGGCTAAGCCCCAGAGGAAAACCCCACTGGAAGAGGCACTAAGGCTCATTGCTGACCTCCATTCTCACCCTTTTGGTGATGCTGAAAGACAAAGCAGTGTTTTATAGGCAGTAGTTTTGCAAAGGTATCTTCCTTTGCCTACAGAAGGAGCACATCTTCCCTCACCCACCAGCATGATCCAATGGCTGCTGTAATTAAAACCAAGCCAGACTGAACCAATTTGACACTCAAGCAGTTCAGATTTAAAACACTCTCTTGAAAAAACTGCACTTTGCTGTTGAGAGGCAGCACATATGTTTATGTATGGATAATGAGCCTTGCTGGCGAGGACAATTAAGTCTCCTGGAAGCATCTGTGGTCATTCTCCACCTGCCTTTCAGAGGGAGGCTCTCTGTAAAATATTTGCCATTCTCTAAGGCAATTGTACCATCCCTTGTACTTGGCTCTGGTGGCTGCTATGCTGATTCCATAGAAAACTATTCCTTGCCATTTTCCTGATGTGCCTTTACATATCACAGGAGGATGGCAGTCATTGCCCAAAGTTAAGTGTATTTTATTTTTATTTTCCTTTTACATCATACTTCTGCCTTGGACCTAGACTTGTGTTTAGTTATAAAGAAAGCACAACCTAAAGGACTGGATTGCCAAGTACAATTACAATTTATCCAGTAGCAATTCCATTCAGACAGGTTTTTCCAGCCTCCCCACATGTCCAAGCTGCCAACAAAATAGCTCATGGAGTTTTATAGGTGTGAAAATCCAGCAAGAGCCTGATAGGAGCTTTTTCCATGCAAGAGCCTGATAGGATCTTTTTCCATGCCTGGTGAGGCAGGATGGGGCCAGCCCTGCTCGGTGACAAAAGGTTCAAACCAGACCAAGTGACATCACCCATCTTCACTGCCAAAAATGACCACATTTCTGGGTATTTATGAGAATTTTTTCAGCCCCCTAGGTGGGAAGCTCTTTTCCTTACCCCTGGAAAAGGGTGCTATTGTTCCCAGCAGCTGCCCCAGTGGACTTAGGAGAGGCAAGGGTAGGGATTCTGCTGTGCCTGCAGCCCTACACCTACATGCAGCATGCACAGTGGAAAAATGCAGCTCTGCAGGGAGATTCCTCTGTTGCATTTAGCCCAGCAGGATACATTCGTTGCTTGGGATTAATAAAAATTTTAATTAAACCTTCTCCTGCTGCCCCATGGAGCCAGTGTTAGCACTGGGCTTTGTGCAGGCTGGAGCCACTCCTGACACCTTTCCTGACCCGGGGAGTTTGCCAAGCTCTTTGCCTTTCCAGGAATTCCCGCTTGCTCCAGCGCTGGGGATGCCACAGGACTATAAATAAACAGCTCATGTTGCAAAGATGATGCCCAGGTCAGAGGTTCTGTGCTGGGCTGTGTTTTGGCAGGATGGTGATGCCCAGTTATCAACCTGTTCCCACACCTCACCTAATCCTTTAAAGGACAACTCAACAGAGAAGTTACAAACGAGCTCTCTGCCTGTTGCTTCTTAAAATTTAGATAGCTACGTACAAGATTTTGGGACAGAGAGCAATACAGCATGGTCCTTAGGAATCCCCTGCTGAAAGACTCTATCCTCCACTTACAGCAATACACTTTTGGTGTTAAATATAGGTTTTAATATAGTTAGTTTTTTAAAAATTTCTTTTCAAGAAGCACATTCAGGAATAATTTCCTAGCTGTGGACACCCCCCCTACTTAGAAGTGTCTACTTACACTCATCTCCACCCCTTTTTCCTCCTGTTATGTTTTTGTCATCTCTGAGACACGTGAAATTCCCAAGAGAAGGGTAATAGTCCTGAATGAGAGGCTTGGGAAGAGCAGGCAGAGCGTGTTATTAAAGGCCCAGCACTGCACTTACAGAGCAGGGCTGTTTGGGACATTCAGACCCAGCAGTGCAGCTTTCCCCCTTAACAGCTGGGGCTTTTTCTTCCTAAAAGAATTCTGCTATTTTTTCACTTTATGAAAGTTGATTCTACCCTAAACTCAGGTGAAAGCAAAAGGCAGCACTAAAGCATCATTAACTGTGATAGAAGGTTCCAGGTCAAGTTGGCTATTGCAGATAAAGCTGCTATCATCTCCTGCTAGTGACTGGGACCGAAAGCCAAGGGTTTTCATTGCACACCACATGAGAAGGACTTTATAAATCACAATAACTCCTGACATGCAATAACATCCAGTCTTATTAATATAAACTGCAGGGATTTTTTTTAAAGTCTGCTGGCAGTAAAACCACCCCTTCAATAAAATGCTGGCATTCACACATGCCCTGCAGCTTCTCACAGCACCTTTAAGCACTAAAGATGTTCCTTACCTCATACACTGAAAAAAAAAAGAGTGGGATTATTTTGTTGTTTCAATATAGGTCCCTCCAACTCTCCTTAAGCTGGAAGGTGCCAGCTGTGGGATCCCCCAAACCCTGAGGTGGTCCCTGCCCCAGAGCAGCCAGCCCTGGTCTCTGCTCTGCTGCTTTTAGTGCCCTGGCACCAGGTAGGGCTGAATGCACCGAGCCAGGGCACACGAACAGCTCTTTCTTCTTTCCCTTTAGACACAGAGATGTTTTGTTATGTTAGAAAGCGGGGCATCTCCCTCCAAACAGCTTTTCCAGACGGGCCGTAGCCTCTCCCAGCTTAGGGGTTGCAGTGGGACCTCCTTGTGCTGCAGGGAAAGGACTGGAACTTCCTGGAACCATCCAGAAACCTTTTATCCCTCCAAAAAGCTTCTGCCAAGATGACAGGGGGTCAGCTCAGGTCCCCATTGCTGAGGGGTGGCAGAGGGTGGCCACCAGGATCCCAGAGACTCCTGTCCCCCACCTTGCTGTCTCATGTGGTCCTTCCTCCTCCTCCCTCCCACCTACATGGGATTGATTTGTGCTCAGTACCCACAAAACAAAGTTCTCTACCCTACAGAGGCTCTACAAATGTTTTCTTAATAAAAACAAGCATCAACACAGAAGCCATTTTACTCCTGCAAGGGAGAGAAGCTGTGAGCTCCTGCAAGGAGACAGTCAGAAGGAACCAGGAGGATACAGCTGGGATACTGACAGCACCATGACCCCGCTCATCCAACAAACAAACAACTCTTTATGGTACGTGTGTACAGTAAACACATTGCAGGAGGCAGATGGTGTTAGAATATAAACACGAGCAAAGAGAAGAGTCTGGCTAGATACCACTTTTCTATCTTGAAAAAGGGGAGCTTTTTTCCAAAGTTCCCCCCTTGCTTAATAAAGGGAACGTAACATTGTTGAAGCAAGGAGGAAATGCTACTCCCCTAAATTAACCAATGCAAGAGGAAGCAGGAAAGAGATTTGAGCCCAAATTGAGCAACAGAAGGGGGTTAGCTCCAGCTTTCCAGCATACCAGAGAGCCCCACTGCCATTACCAGCCTGTCTGAGGGGTTTCTCTTGATGAACTCTTCCATCAGAAAAATTCTGACCAGCCCAGCTACCGCTCTCCACCCCAGAGTCACAGCAAAGCCACCATCCCAATCCAAATACACCTTGCATTTCAGTTCAAATGCCCATGAGGTGTTGATCTTACAGAGTTTTGTGCCAATGCTCTCCAGCTAGGCCTCGTGCATACCAGCACAGAATATAGATAAGGATGGGAGAGGAAAGACAAGCCCAAAGCCTCTTTTATTTTCAAGTGACTTTTGATGAGATATGTCAGAAATAGTGGGATCTTTTCCAATGCCTGTCCTACTTTGCAACAATAGCTGCTTGTTGTGCACAGTGAGTTGAGGAGATGCCAGCAGGAATGGTTGTAATACCATTTTATAAGTACATTAATTGCTCCTAATTAGACTGCTCCACTAAGATATAAGTAGGAATAGCTCATCTTGCAATAAACTTTTACAGCCTTTTGACACACAACTGAGAGCCACTTTGCCTGCTCTGCTGTGCATGTAAGGGGTGGGTGCTGCTTATCCTCCCTAACAGAGGCACAGCCACACACAATTTCTCTGCTTCCAATAATTCCCAGGGCCTCTCAGTATTGCAGTTGGTTTATTCCTCCCCCCATTGGTGGTTCCTGTAAGCTACAATAAAAGAGATTCCTCGATGTCACTTGTTGTTGTTACAGATACAGCGTTCAAGCACTGTAGCAGAAGTACTAACACCTTTATAATCCTAATTTGTAACCTTCTGGGCTTTTTTTGGCACTTTATGCTTTCTTACTGCAGGGAATAAAACATGTTTTCTCTCTGCACCACGATGAAAAAAAAGGGGAACATTTTAGTACTAATTGGATGAAAGGAACAGTGTAAAATTTAACAGAGAAAATAACACCAAAACAGGGAGAGAATCAGTGCACCAAAGTCCCGTGGGTATCCTAAAGAAAGCAAATGTTTACCTGCTCCGAGAATATGTACTTTAAAGGTGCCTTAGCCCAGTAACAAAATTGAGAGCAGTGCAATAGACCCTTCTATAAATATTTGCGCTTCAGCTCGCTGGTTCTCTGGGGCTGTAGCATCGCGGCCGGGGTTATATTTCCTCGGTTTCTCGGCGCTCGGCCGCAGCCGGGGCCGGGATTCCCTGCAGGAGGAGCGGGCGGTGCGGGGCTGCCGACGGTAGATGTCAGCATTGCCTTGCGCCTCCCCGCTGCTCCGGGCACCAGCTACCGAGACAAAATAGTCAGCTAATCTGCGTATTTCTAGGCTTTATTTAATTAATTAATTATTAGGAAAAAAAAATCATGTTACCTAATGAGTTAGGATGGATAAAATGACAGTGGTCTTTCCCCATCCCCAGAGTATAGTGCTCTGCCAGATACACTTTGAAGGTTTCTCTTCAATGATTTTTCACACTACAGTCTTATGAATGTGAGAAAGAGCATATAAAAAATTAATAATTCTCTGTTTGACCACTCAGGGGCTGAGAAGGGCGAGGGGTCTCTCCTCTCCCTGCTCCCCATCATCCAGCGCTGTACCTCTAACCTTTTCCCAGCCTGGGATGCCTTTCCCAGAAACTCCTGTGCCTCGCAGGAGGCTGCTGACGCCTGTTCTTAAATCTGTGTAAACGAGCGGACAAAACACCCTCCAGCCATGGAGGGAACCAAGCTGAGGGCACTCAGAGCAGGGACAGGGACAGAGGCTCTCCCCTCCCGCCTGGTGCAGCCAGTTCTTCGCTTTGCATTAGGGTGGCAGCATTGGCCGCGCTACGGGAACTGTGATGCGCTGGCAGGAGCTGTAAGGGCTGGGCAAGCAGGGCAGCGCTCAGGGACACCTGAAATCGGCACAGCTCTGGCACAGCCGATGGCCTGAGGTGGCCCCCGCAGCTCACACGTGTTCTGCTGTTCGCCGGGCTGAGCCTGAGCGCGGTGTTTGCCGCGGTGAGGACAGGCGAGCAGCCAGCCCTCCGGTCACCGCTGTCCCCTCCTGCTTGCAGTAGGGAGAGAGGGAGTTTGGCGACAGAAAGCTCCCGCTGTAGTGTGGGGCAAGGATGCTGATGAAAGAGCTTCATCCAGAGAGCATTTGAATGAGAGCAAAAGAAACCAGTCTATGCTACGTTCCCCCAACCCCTCCTGTGCTTCCCCAGGCACGGAGAGAGAAGGAGAATGTTTGGCAGAAGAAGAGGAGCAGCGAAATGGAGGAGAACCAGAGACAGGATTCAGTGGTGATTCATTTATGTTGGAGGCTTTAAAATGATGATGGAGTGCAAATGCTGGTAAAGATGAGAAAGGATCGTTTATCGTGGAAGGTTTCACACATCCCAACTTCTACCACAGCCCCTCTCACAGCAAATGTTTTCAGGAAGGCATCCCTCTGCTTGGGGGATTTCAGGCTTTTGGGTATCTAAAAGTTTAATGGCTTTTAGAGGGACTGACAACACATCCAAAGTCTTTCTGTCTTGCTCCACCAGAGCTCTTGGGATCCAAGAGTGGCACTGAACTATTTCTGCCAGAGCCACTATATCTGCCTATATCTATAACTATATCTGCCATATCTGAGTGTTTCATTTTAATTTGCACACCTTTGAGCAGCACCATTTATGAGCACTGCTTCACTGGTGGGAAATACCATTCGAAGATTTAAATATAATTTGACAATTTGAAGATTGTCACCTTCAAAATGTACTTGCCAGCTACAGTTTACGGAGTAGCTGATGATTTCTTGGGCACTGCAGACTCACAGAAACCACAAGCCTTTGGATTTGAGAGCCCCTTCATGTAGGGCATGCGGGGTGAAATGCACAGATCAGAACTTTGCGTTGTAATTACACACAATTGTCTGGACTGATCAAAGCATCCTTCATTTCTGTGGTAATTTCACTGGCCTTGAGTGCCTTGTTCTGACGTCCCAGTGTCCTCCTGCTACTCAGTAACTGCTTCTGATCAATGCTGATGGGAATGAATTAAAGTTAATAATATTGCCTCCTATTACGGCAATGGCTGGGGTCTAATTCAATCCTGCCAGCTGGGCAGGTGCTTTTACTTTGGCTGTGAAAAGTGACATGATTTAAGGCCCTGGTGAACGGGCTAAAATCTTTTGTCTTCTGGAAAAGAGAGAAGAAGAGGAGGATAGGGCTTGTATGCTGGAGAAATACTTCACAAAATTATCACATTAAAAAGTATTACATTTAAAAATAGATATGTTTTTAATGGCTGTTTTATCATCTTTGTTGACATGATGAATGGTAAAGAAGGGTTTTTAAGATTAAAAGCTTGGTTTTGTGTTTCTGCACCAGAATAGGAAGAAAAATGCAAAATTTAATTCATTTCTGTGTTATATAATGGTTTATGTTAGGGTAGGTAGCTCTATAATGAAAAGTATATCTGTATAGTGCATAAAGTCGGCATCAAAATACTTCAAATCTCCTGTATGTGTATTTATACCACTCTACAAGTCCGTGCTCACTGTTGTCTGGAACTTCATTTGTCTCATTGCAAAGCAGATGCAAAATCTAATTTGTTGTTGCTCTATATGGTTGAAGTTAAAGCAAAGGTACCAGTGCAAGTGACAGTCTCAGACAGCTCCTGTTCCTTGCTGGTGCTTTCCTTCTGCTTACGTCCCCTTGCAAATGACAAAAGATAAACCCCTGCAAATCATGTTGTAGCCCACACATGTGTTTAGTTAGTCTCCAGCCCTCATCAGGAACTGCAAGGAGAAAGATAATTATGCAGGCTTCATGCTGTTTTGAGCTCTTGTGCTCTGCATTTTTTTTTTCCCCAGCATTCAATTAAAAGTTAAGCACATTTTGAGGCTATCCAAGTAGACAGCTATTGATTCTTCATTCTGCAGAAGGAGCCCTTCTTAGAGTTTGTCAATTTGTGAAGTTGCTGGATGGGAGAGAAACTGGGTGGCACAACACATCCCTGGGGAAATACCACAATGAATGCAAGGTGTGTGCTGCAAGATCACCTCACACTTAAGGCCAAAAAATCTGATAATTTAAAAATGCTTTTAGTTTTAAACAGAATAATTTTAATTGCTCACTAAGAGGACGTTCTGGGATGCCTGGAGAAGTTTTGAAATGACCTGACTTTTGGAAGAGGATCACTGTCTCTCTTTTGGCATTGCTCTTAGTGTCAGGGTTTATCACTGCCACAGGGGGACAAGTTGATGTGGCAACACTTAAGAAGATAGGAAGGGAAGGAATTGTAAATGTTCAGTTTTTCAGTATGAACAGGTTGCCTCAACAACGCTTGGTCTGTGGAAATTTACCCTGCTTTGCCAGGAGGAAAAGGTTTTCTTGGGGTCCTAATACAAAGATCATTGACACCTATAGGATCTTTTCCTTGATTTTAAGAGATCTGGAATCTGCCCTCTAATAAAGGATCAGACAATGCACTGTTAGAGCAATTTAAATAATTGGAATATAAATTCCCTGTGCAGAAGTAAAGATCTTTATGTGGCAATGGCTAAAGAGTAAAGAGGATGGATCAGACAAAGATTATAAATATCCCCATTAAGGGCTCTTATTATCCCTGATATAATTACAGAAAAGCAGGGAACTTTTATGGGCAAAGCTGGCAGCCCTCACACAGCTTTCAGCACTGATAACAGCAAGGTAACCAAGTCAAATGGCCCCTTCTGTAAGGTTCAGATAGAGACCCCCTGTCCTTCCAAGTTTTCACATTTGATCTGCTGCACTTTGCAGCAGTTGGGTGTGAGTTTTGGAACTGAAGTGAGATGAGCCTGGTCTAACTGAGCCCATGCTTTGTCTTTCCTCCTGGACAGCTCTCAGGGGGATGTGTAAAGCTCTAAGGTTCAGATAGAGACCCCCTTGTCCTCCCAAGTTTTCACATCTGATCTGCTGCACTTTGCAGCAGATGAGTGTGAATCTTGGAACTGAGACCAGATGAGCCTGGTCCAGCTGAGCTCCTGCTTTGTCTTTCCTCCTGGACAGCTCTCAGGGGGATGTGTAAAGTAGTGACTGTGGTCAGGGAAGCAGGGAGGCTGCTGTGGAGACTGCAGTGCCTTCAGGAGGCTCCTCTCAGCCTCCTGTGTGGGGTATGAGCTCCTTGTAACATCAGCATTTTAGAGCTGCAGTAGCACAGCTCACTCAGCCCTAATTAGCTGTGACCAGTGAAGGCATCAAGCTGACACAGTGCAGTGGGAGAAGCATCACTGAATCCGTGCCTGGGAGGAAGGTGCTGTCCAAACACTGTAGCTGGAGATGTGTCTCTCTTTAATTAGCAGATTTATGGTCTGGTGGGCGCATGATGAATTGAGACAGTATGGTTAACTGTGGGGAACAAAGCTGTATCCTAACAACCAGTTCTTCTATAAAATTATATTGGCAATGAAACACCACCATGCTTAGTAACTCCAAAGTGGACTAAAACTGCAGAACTGAGATCTACATTTACATACATGTGCAAAAATAAACACTCAGAGGTTGAGGCTTTGGCTGACTTTACAAAGTCCATCCAGGAACGTGGAACCAGAGCTGGTTTCCAGCTCCCAGTGTCAGTGCCCTGTGGATTTTCACAGTGAGGCTTTTGGTCTGTGTGTCTGGGTACTGTTATCATACCCAGATAAGGTGACCAATTTCATCAATGCTGAGAATCACTCCTACTTGTTAATACTCATTTACAATAATGGCAGTGATAATCAAAAGCTAATTAAGCATTGTGTCCTGTGTAATGATGGAACAGGCAAAGTTTAATGGTCACAAGACTTTTCATACATGGACTGAACTCTCCCCTTGGGCTTACTGGGAATAGCTCCAGTTGGCTGGAGGGCACTTACCTTCACCTCAGAGGTGGATGAAAGTACACACAGGGTTGCAGCTGGAGGTGCTGGCAGATTTTGTTCAGTTCAGGTGCCATCCTGCCCTGAGCCCAATTTCCTTCAGGGAGTCTCATGGTGGATTCTGGAAATTGAAGCAAGTGAGATGTCAAACTTGAAAATGTCCAGTTAGACAGCTTAGAGTCAAACACAAAACGAATCCTCTCTCGTGCCCCTTGCCACAAAGGCAAAATCTATAGGTATGTTTTGTCCATGACATAATTTAGTGTGTGAAATTTAGAGGTTATCCCTGCATTCCTCCTGTGTTTAAAATTACTATTCTTCAAGCATGGTTTGGGAGGACTAGCTGATAGAGTTAGGAAAGAAAAATGGACTTGTGTTTGCTCCTACACAGATATTGGGATTTGAGCTAGACATTACAATGACATCGATCTCACCAGCCATTCACAGCATGAAAAAACTGGCTGGGGGAATGGGTTCTGTTTTCATCAGCTCTTCCATCAGAGTTGCTTTTAGCACAAATTATCCTGTGTAATCTAACTCACAAAATTTCTGCTGTTTTATTTGCATGAAGTAAGGTAACCCATGGGATAGTATACAGATGAAGAAATAGGTTCTCTGCACCATCTTAATGCTTTTATAACTGAGATTTGTGCACCAATGAGGAGAAAACCGACTTAGCCATGGATTTACAAAGTATGGCAAATCTCATTTGAAAAAGGAAGGATAAAGGAAACGTTGCTGACATAACTCTGCCTCTTTTAGCCTAAGATTTTCTGGGCAATATCATAGTGCAGCTACTGCTATTTTTATATGCTTTGTGGAAACCAGTGTGCCCTGAGGCTGGTGAGTAGAAAATAACAAGAAGCTTCCAAAAGGTGGATCATTTTATGTGTGATGACGAGAGCCTGTGAACTATGAACTTTATGGGTTCAGATTATTAGATTCAGTCCAGCTCCATTTTAAGTTGATAGGAAAACCTCACATGATTTCACAATTTCACAGAGGGTTTGGCCAACAGATTTCTGTTTGCCTTTAGCAGCAAGCAAAATCATGGGGTGATGTCTGCGTGTGCACACGATGATTTTTAAATTGCTCCTTCTGTGGTCGACATGTCTCGCTAGGTTCAGCGGGTGCTTGTTAGAGACAGAGCCTGGGGTTGGGAAAATGGACCATGAAGGTGATTATTTCTTTCTGAATTATTCATTGGAGAATCTTCTGCTTGAAAATGAGATAAATGTATCTGACACATGACCTGACCTCATGCCAGCCTGAGTAATTGCTGGCTCACTGTGAAATCACCCGGCATGGGCTAAGGAGGGTGAAGACTTGGCAAGATGCTCTGCCTTGCCAACTGAAGTGCAAAAAAGAAAAAGAAAAAGCCAAAAAGAAAGGCCATCCAGGCTCAGAAGTGCTCCAGCTGATGGCTCACCAGGGCTCTGACATCAGGAGAAGTCTCCCAGGACAGCTGAAGACACACATGCATTGTGCCACACAGGCGTGCTCCCTCCTGAACAGGAGGCTGACTCAGAATCCCAGCTTCATGTGTAGAGATGGTTTTCTCCACAAGGTTGGCTTGGTTTTGGTTTTTATTTTTGTTTGTTTTTATTTTTTCCATCAAGAGATCTTGCCTTCTGCAAGAGTGGGAATTGCAAGTGAAGCCACTTGTCATGTGTTCAGACACAACTGATTTGTAGTCCCTAGCTTGCAAAAGTTCAATGTTGGCTGTGCTTTAAAATATCTTAATGAAAAATGTGAAGTGAAAATTTCACATCTGTGATGGAACTGTCACAAGGGATATGGATGGGTTACTACATAATTTGTTTTTCTTTGCATGCTTTGTTTTAGATCTCTCATTGCCAAAAGCGATATGGATGGGTTACTACATACTTTGTTTTTCTTTGCATGCTTTGTTTGAGCCCTCTCACTGCCAAAAGAACTAAAAAGAGGAGGGGACTCTAAACTAAGGACTATAAAGAGCTACACTTTGATGTGGGGGTTGAATTGGGGAAGGACAAAGATGGTCATGCTGGCCTGTGAAGATACTTACACTGTGTCCCAGTAAAGTCTGAATATGTGTTCAGAAGTTTAAAGGTGAATCTACATGAGGAAATTCTGAATTTTACCTTCTGAACTCAGCTATATATTTTGAAGGGTCAGAAATGCCTTTTGCAGGGAGGTACTTGTTTTAAAGTCAGGTTAATTTAAACGGATGAATTTTGTATTCCTTACATAGCTGTATCATCTGAATTTCCAGTGGAGTAAGCTGCTATTAAAACTAAGGCTACATTTCTCTCTGTGCCTGGCCAGTGGAGAGGAATCAGCAGCCATCAGACTGCCTTGAAAATGCCTGTTTTGGACAGCTCACAGCCTCGGGAGGGGAGGATGGAAATCAACACAGAGCGAGGAGCTGCCTCTTCTGGTCAAAAGAGCCCTGGAAAGAGTTTATCTGGAAGGACATCCTGCCTGGGGGCTTGGGTCCCTCAGCCCTGGTTTCAGGAGGTGGGCTGGAGACCAGAGGGAGACCACATGCAGCAAATCTCTCTTGGACACGGGCACTGCAATTGCCATTTTCACAAAAGGGACAATTTGGCAGAGACAATTTTAAAGATTTGGAGTCAGTGAAAGCCTCTTGGGTTCAGCTTCCTCTGTCCCTGTAGGCCTCTTTAGATTCCCATCTTATGTCAAGGATTTGGCTCCAAGTCACTGGGAATATAGCTGAAGTATAATTATGAGAAGAATTTTTATTAAGGGAAGCTTCCAGAGTGTGAGCTATTCCATTTCAAACCACTCTGGGCATCTTCAAACGCAGGGTACCCAAGATTTAGGTCCAGTCTGAGAAGCTGAATTACCACTATTTGCTCACCCTGTTCTGGGCAAAAATGAGCAAATGGCTTGACAGCAAAAGTTATGGCTGTGCTATAAGTGGTATGAAGGTAAAAGGAAAGAACTTAAACATAGCATTTCCAGATTTCAATTTTGTGGCACTTCAATATTTAAACAAAATATTAAAACCCCCACAAAGCAAAGCTTTGACATTTAGGTATAGGATGCCAGTATTGTACTGTTGCTTTCATCAGAGGCATGTGAAAATGAAAGCCTTCATTCAATGAAATGCTTCATTCACATCACAAATGGCAATTGGTACTGGATACAGAACAGTTTTGGTTTTTCTAAAAAACCTATTCAAAATGGTGCATTTTTACAGAATTGCTGCCTGGAGTTCTGTATTTCTGTTAATAATAACAAAGCAAAGAGATGGACATAAAGACAGTGCAGTCCTCACTGTGTATTAATCTAGAGAAATCAGTATACACTGCCACCCTCAGCTCTGCCTCTAAGACAGATTAGAGGTGGGCACTTTGAAATTACTTATGTTTTCATATTCTGGATGTGAAAAAAATGACACTGCAATGAAGCCAAAGAAAATGCTAGAGGAAACTGAATTTCCATGCTTGGTCCCCATCAAGGCAACCAGCTTTGAGCAGGTGAGGAAAGGCATTTTGGGGTATAATTTCCTGGGTTTCTTTAGATCATGAATAAACAGTTTATTCTAGACCTATCTCTGAAAACACAGGTTGAAGAAACAGCCAAGGGTTGTCAAAGTTGCTAAAAACAGAAATGTAAATGGTTGGTCAGAACAGGGAAAGCTGGAGCAAAAAAAAGGGAGGAGTGAGCCCAAGCAAGGAAAGCATCAAAGTGCAGGCAAGTATTTTTGGGGAAGGAAAACCAGTGAAACAGACTGTGCTCTATCCTACTAAGATACAGATTGAAAAAGGAGAAAATTTTGTTAAAGCACCCAATCATTTTGAATAATTTATGGTTTTGGTAGATGTATTCCATTACATAAATTTTTAATCTGATTTTGACAGAGAAAACTTTGTCATATCTGGTTTTAATGTGAGCATGTACATACATGACCTCTGAAAACCAAACTTAAAAAAAAAAAAGAGCAAGAAACCACCTAAAATGACTGGCATGTGTTAATTATTAGCACGAGACTTAAGACTTCCAATGGGAAGATGCATTGCCTGGGTAACAAAGAGTGAAGCCCTTGGAATCATGGTAAAATAAGAAAAAGGAACAGTTTCTGCAAGCTTTTGTGTTGCTTGTCCTTTAGCTCATGTTTTCACATGGTGGTGTCTCAATTCTTGCCTCTCTTGCTCAGTACAGACTACAAAAAGTATATCACTTTGTTTTCTCTGATCTTTCGTGCAAAGGGTGGTGGCTTTTCCTTTTACAACAGCCACATGGAGTTAATTTTTTCTTAGCTTGTAGTAGGAGTGTATTATCTGCTTTGTGATCACAGTTGCCTTGAAGAGCATATTAACTAAACTTAATTTCAAAGGGGAGAAGAACATATTAAGTGAAAAGCCTCTGATTATCAGGAAGAGATGATCATTTGTTCCTATAAGTACTTGTATTCATAAAACTGGAGTTCAGAGAGAACACTGCTCACTCTACCCACTGGTAAAATAAAAAGTTACTATGTGGCACCTCTCTTGTCCTTTACCACTATTTCTTCTATCTGTGATGCAGAAATGCTCCCAAATTTGGAACAGGCAGAGCCAACATAATCTGTCTATCCAATGCTCCTGATAATTTTCAAGGACAACACCAGCCAGAGACGTGGAGGCTGTAATTCTTGGCAGGAGCAGCATCAGTGTGGATAGAATAATTTTTCTGTTATACATTACAGAGTACAAACTGGACTAAAGACATTCCCATCCCAGGTGTGCAGTGGGAAACCTGCACTCTGCAGAGCTGTGCCCTGGGCTCGTGTGGACTGATGTCTTTGCTGGATTATTGACAAAATACTTGGCTCTTGACTCACAAATTTTTCTCTAAGTGTAGGCAAGACCCTTTATACTTCTGTTCTCACTTATATTTTTGGGTTTTGAGCAGATTATTGTCTCTTTCTTTCCTGTCAAAGAGCAGCTTGACATTGAAGCCAGAAATCAGACTGAATTTTGCAAATTTACTAAAGAGAGCAATCTTTTGCATTTGGTGATTAAGTAGTGTAATAGTATTCCACCTAATGCTCATTGTGCTTCAATAAAATGCTTAAGGAGAAGGACCATAAGCAGAACTGCTGAAGTGTTGAAAAACAGACATTTTTGTTTTCATATGATCTCCACTCAAACCCTTTTTTAAGAGATTTAGTGTATCTTACATCTAATCTATAGAAATACCTGGAAATGAAGCAGAGCCTTATATATTTAATGTTCTTCTTACAGAGTAGAGACAAAATAGATTTAGTCACCTTAGTCACCTCAGCTTATAATCTAATGCCAAACCTCTAGCACTTTAGTGTTACTTTTCGTCATGAAAAGAAAGGTAACCAAACAAAAAAACTAACATCCGTCCCCGCTTTTTTTTTTTTTTTTTAATCTAGATTAGCTTTTTTTAGGTTTAAATGATTTGAGAATTATATGAGCACCAACACAGGAGCAAGGGAAAAAGCAGGAGTGGCCAGCAGAAGGTAGAATAGAAAGCTGATTGATTTAAGCTGTCATGGGATCATATTTATTAAAATCCTACCCTGATGTTTTTGAAGCACCCTATGCTGTTGCATTTAAAGTTCAGCAAGGTTACCACTGCTTTGCAAATGTGACCTTTATAAAGATGACCTGGCATTACAGGTATTATTACACTGTGGTTACCCTGCGTTTGGCAATCCTGACATTTTTAGATGAAATTTCTGTTAAAGCAGCAGAGTCTCTCTTTTTGAGACTGTGTTTGTACAATTCAATTCCTTAAATCTCCTTCCTTTATCAGAATCACCTTTGGCATACAACATTACAGCAGGAAAAAAAAAAAGAAAAAAGAAAAAAAAAAGAAAAAGTCCTGCTTTTCAAAAGTTGGGAAAGTGATTGTGTTTCCCCAGCATGGCAAATGTGCTGATGCTTCTCAAGAACAGACATTTCATTGGATAAAACATTTGTGTCCTTTGGAAACCTGCCTGCGTGTCCCTTCCTTCCCTGTAGAAAGTAAAATAAACACATAAGGATATATAATTTCCCACTCACTCTTATTCACCTGCAACACTCTGTGCCTGTAATGCCCGCAGCTGACAAAACTTTCCTTGTAAGCTTTTTTTCCATTTCAGAGTCTGTGTTACAAGTATCCTTGATGTGATTCTTGGGATAACTCTTAGCCAAATTCTGCGTGTTACTCTGTTGTTGTACAAGCAGCTGCCAGATGGCAATACAGAGAAAATACATTTAACGTCAGTCACCTCGCTGGAAGCCAGATGGCACAGCAGAAGTTGGAACAAGATGTTTGCCAACTCATTCTGGCTTCCAGCTGCGGTCCCGTGCTCCACCACCACCGTGTGGACAATGGCCTCTTGACTGCCATGGTGATTCTGCTGTCAGAGCATCGCTTTGTGTTCATTCAGCAGGCTGAATTGCTGACATTGACTCGTCCTTCCTCCCCAAAGGCTGCGCTGAAGAGCGATTAGAAATGGGTGTGTGAAAGTCAGTGGGGCAGATAATTCTTTGTTGGCTGCTGGTCTGCTGTGATGGAGTGCATGTACTGAACCTTTTGGATGTGTTCCTGCAGGGGAGGGAAAGTCACCGAGAGCAGCTCACGTGGTTGTTCTGGTTTTCTAACTCAGCTTGGCAAAATTGTAATCTGATTGTTGAATTTTGCAGGGGATATTATGCTCTGAATTGTGAAATACAAAGTTACGTTTCATGTCAGGGAATAGAAGAAAATCTGTGTAATTGTAGTTGTGGAATACAACCATGGGACAGTTATAAAGATGAGTTCTAGTAAACAACTGAAGAAAGCATGGAAGAAAGTTTTTGAATAAATCTTTTGCTTACAATTACCTATTATAAGTCTCAAACTATTCTGTAGTAAGTGTCTTTTAATTAAAACCTTAGAAGCTTGCTTTGTATTAAAGAATTTTTAACTGTAGTTTTAGATTGTAAAAAGGCTTTTAGACAAAAGAGGGAAGTAAGAAGGGGCCTAGGCATTGCACAGAAAGTGGGAAAACATCCTGGACATGAAAGCAAGATTTCAGCTCACTGATTTATGGCTTCTGAAGCGGGAAACTGGACATCTCTATCAGAGACTGATGGACCTAGAAAATAGAAACGGGATCCCCACATCTGGAAGCCAGACCCCACCATCTGGGAGACATATCCTGGATGTACATCCTGGAATACTGAAATATCGAAATAGATCACAACAGCCTATAGACTTGTACAGGATAAAATATGAATTTATGACTGTTAAGTATTGAATTATGATGTTAAAACTAGAAATGGAAACTGCTGAGAAAGCTTATCAATATGTATGAATATAGCAAATAAAATCCCAGCAAGTCCAGCAATGGGTGTGCAGTCGGAAGGGAACACCCTTCCACTGTACCCAGCGCTGTCTTTGCTCACACTTTACCACGTTAATTAATTAATTATTAAATTGAATTGCTGCTTGATATATTGGCCATGTCAAGCATCTCATTTCTAACAGAATGCAAGGGGAGTCCCTCAGTCCTTCAGGTGATGGTTTATAAAGGGAAGAGTGCCTGGGCTTTAGGGATTGCTTCTGGATTCCAGTTTGTCCAGTTTTCATACATGCTCTCTTTGAAATCCTCTACCTTGTCTGGCCCATCTATCTGGCAGAGGAACACGCCTCAGTCTTTGTGAGAAAAGCAAACAGCCCATCTAACAAAATGCTCAAGCTACAGCAGAGGCTGCTTCCATGTCTTTCTCACCAGAAGTTATGGGATACACTAACAGCACTGGTTGCTGCCATTTGGGAGATGATAATCATTTATACCCCAGACTGTTATGAGCCTATAAACCAGGGTGAATTGGGTGCTTGGAATTCAGCTTGGCAATAATCAAATACAAAGTATTTATGGCAGGTGGCTCTGAACGAGGTAGAGAGAAACTGGTTGGCTTGTTGTGCCTTTGGAAGGAAAATATCAGTATGATGAGGC
Organism: Cisticola juncidis; assembly: GCA_013400215.1. Lineage (NCBI taxonomy): Eukaryota > Metazoa > Chordata > Aves > Passeriformes > Cisticolidae > Cisticola > Cisticola juncidis. The sequence goes on from VXBR01008549.1 coordinate 626,055, forward strand.
CATTTATATAGTCACAGAGGAATGACATAAAGAGTTCAGAAGTTGTTTCCAAACAAAGCTTCAAATCTTTGGGAAATAACATTCTTTAGACAACCGACTTCTATTTAAAAGTAATCAAATAAACTCTGTGGGTCCTTTACAACACTGGCAAACGCCCATGTATGATAGATTGGGTGATTTTTTTTGCTTCAACTTTTTTTTTAATAGAAAATGCACTGTCTATATCTGACTTGTGAAAATGGGAGCCATAGGATGTCCTGAACTAGCTGGTGAATATAACTTTTAAAGAAGAACCCTGTGGTTCTTAAAATCCTTCTGGATACTTTAAAAATCAGTTGGATTTGCTAAAAAAAAATTGCTCTTTGCTTTTAATGATGATTTATTTTTAGCTAATTCTCTGTATTATTGGGTATTACAGAATCCCAAAATGGTTTAGATTGGAAGAGACCTTAAAGCTCATCTAATCCCACCCCTTCCCTGGGCAGGGATGCCTTTCACTAGACCAGGTTGTTCCAAGCCTTGTCCAGCCTGGCCTTGGACACTTCCAGGGATGGGGCAGCTTTTCTGGGCAACCTGTGCCAGGGCCTTATCCTCATAGGGAAAAATTTCTTCCTAATATCATAACCTTGATGTGTTTCTATCTTTGCAAAGCTTTTCTTACCATATCCATTGCCATTGACGTTGATCTTCAACGACTCCTTAAATAAACCATGAAGACTGAGATCCTTTTGTCTGTCACTGTTGGTTGTTTTCTAACCATAAGCTTCCCTGAAGCACCTTTCTGACCTTTTCTAAGCTTCCATCACCATTCTTCAGTTGTGGTTACCATCTTTCAGTGAGACAGAGAAGTCCTGTGAATAATCTGTGGGGAGAAGTGGGGGAATTTTTAGGCCTGCAGAGAGAGAGAACCCAGAGAAGGGTATTGCTCAGTATTTTATTTGTTCAACTCCTTGTGCAAAGGCTAACAGCAAACACTGCTGAGAGAATTGAGTGGTATTAGATTAATCAGCCACATTTGCCTGTATGACATAAAGTTACACTTTGTGGTTTGTGGTGGAACTGGAAACTTCCCCAATGGCAATGATGCCTTCAGTTGCAGCCATCCCACCTTTTGCAGCATTATCACCTTTTCAATCTGAAGTTTAGGAGCACTGACTGGTGAATGTTGTGCTGCATGATGCCACCTCTGCTTGTTCCTTTTTTGAGATGCTCTGCTGGAGTTCAGCATGCCTCTGGTGGACTCAATATATGGTGGAAGAACCTTATTGTGGTCACATCAGTTTAATCTGAAGGGGGGGAAAACCCCAACCATCTAAGATCAAGAAGGGCATGTCAGCATTTGCCCTCTTGAAACCAGCTGAGTTCAAGCTCTGACATGCATTAAACTCAACAGTGTTTGAAAGAATTTGAGGGAATACAATAGTTTTTGTCATCTTTGCAGTGTTGTGACAATCTTGTGCCAAAACACTGTTCTTTTATTACAACTTGGAGACTTTGACAGTGCCAAAGTACTTGTCATTTTTGAAGACTGTGTCTGCCATGGGAGAGGAATGGCAGTCCTGTGTGACAATCTCTGAATAGTGCCAAAACAATAGGCAGCAGGTCCTCTTGCAGGATTGTATCTTTTCAGGCTAAAGTCTTAACTGAATTCTATAATTCACTTTCCTTCACTTACATCTTCTCTGATCTTCAGGCTGTATTTCAATGCTTGGCTTTTTTGTTTGTTTGTTAACCCTGCAAGCAGAACTGGCGCCTCTGCTTTCAACCCAACCATTAGCAATTTTTGATGACTTTTTTCCCCCTTAGATACTTTGGGCACTTATTTCCCTTACTTTTCAATAATTCAAGCACTGATTCTGAGTTCCTGTTGCATGTAAAGCCCCTTAACTCAATGGAAATTTAGTACTGGTACCTCTAAGCTTACCTTATTAAGAAAAAGCGACAGATTTTTTTTCTGTCGAATCCTGCAACTTCCTTTCAGACTCCTAGGAGCCACAACGAGTGTCCTCCACAAACATGTTGCTCTCTCAAAGATTTTCCTTGGAAAACTCCTGCTTTTAAACGTGAATGTAGAATCACAGGATTTCGGGTTCTGAAGGGACTTAAACAATCAGTCCCACAGGACTTAGCTCGGCTTCCAGCCACAAAAATGTTCCATGTGCAGAAGAAATGTAGTCCCTTTTTTTAGGAGTTTGAAGCGGTTTCCCCTCATTTCTTGCTGGTTTTCCGTCCACCTCAGGAAGGGCAGAGGGTGTTTAGCGGAAGGGCCGCAGGTGCCCGCCCTGAGGGGGACGCGCTGAGGNAGCGGAAGGGCCGCAGGTGCCCGCCCTGAGGGGGACGCGCTGAGGGGACGCCCTGAGGTGCCCGCCTTGAGGGGACGGCCTGAGGAGGACGCCCTGAGGGGACGCCCTGAAGTGCC
>VXBR01008552.1:0-59511 GCA_013400215.1 Cisticola juncidis
GCAGGTTTGGGCAAATACAGGTCTAACAAAATTCCAGAGTCACACACTCTCCAACCACACAAGGATCATCAAAAGCAAGCTGTGTTGTTTGCCATGACCCCTTAAGGGAATGGGTGCGGAGTTTGCCCAAGGTAGCTCAAGAGGGCAGAGTTTGCCCAAGAGTTAGAACTATTGGGTTCCTCCCCTGCAACATACTGCATACATTTTTCTGTCATCCCAAAACCCTCTAGCACTGATGAGTACCACCTTATAAGACAGTTCCGGGGAGAGTTTACAGCAAAAAGGTGGTGTCATAATATAAGCCACATTGCAGCAGACAACCCATCTCACTCTAGCCCCAGAAGCCTCCCTAGGGGATTGTTCTTGGTTTGTGGGGATCAGGCATGGGCAGGAATTCCATTCCGGCTTTTAGGAGGGCCATGTAGGGCGATTGTCCGTATTGACACCAAACCAAACTTTAATTTGTGAATGGACTCATAAAAACAAATCGGCAAACAAAATTAAAAAGAGGAGTGCTGATAATCTGGACCCAAATTGTAATTCAGAAATTTTTCATTGGGCAAAGTCAAAAAGGGTTGCTGTATCCCTGTTCCTTCCGTGGGTAGCAGCAGCCAAAGCTCTAGGTGAATTGGGCCACCTAGAGTGCTGGGTGGTCAAACAGGCAAACCTTACATCCATCGCCATCAGCTCTCTCCTAGAAGACGAGAAAATTACCAGACAGGCCACGATTCAGAACCGCGCNGCCATCAGCTCTCTCCTAGAAGACGAGGAAATTACCAGACAGGCCACCATTCAGAACCGCACTGCGATTGATTATCTTTTGTTATTGCATGGACATGAATGCCAGGAATTTGAAGGACTCTGTTGCATGAACCTGTCCTCAAAAGCTCCAAACACCCATGCTGCCCTCTGAAGCATAAACAACATGATCGGAGAAGTGAAGCAAGAATCTGAAGATTGGATCAAGGAACTGTTCAAGGGCTGGAGATTCACAGGGTGGTGGACTTCTATAGTTACTTTTTGTTACCTTCTTCCTTGTAACCACAGCATTCGGGATCCTGCGCTGTTTGATTTTCAAGGCTATTAACAGCCTCATACCTTCTACCTCAGAAGTCAACCACATAGAGTTGGCAGACCTAAAGCGGTCTGATTCCCCTACCAATCATAAGTGGTGGGCAAAACCCACACTCCATGTCAAAATGAACTTGATGGTTTTTCTTGGAATCTTTTTAAACAAAAAAAGGAGATGTTACATTCCCCTATGGGAATGGTCTCTCCCCCATCAGGGACCCCTAGAGCTTGTACCATGTAGTTTGACCCTTCCCTCCCTTTCTGACCCCATTAGCTGACCCAAAGTGTCCCTCCCTGGGAAGAGCTGAGAAAAGACCCTGTTCCTCTGTGCACGCCCTCTTTCCCTCTGGAGACCACCTGGAATAAACATCTTACTGCAGCTAAGGGTTAGAGCCTCTTTTGAATCCTTTTTCCTGTCTTTGATATATTCCTCCAGAGCCTGAGAAGGCCTGAGCTAGCTTAGACCCTCGGAGGGGTTAAAAGGAGGATTTATTATCACCCAAGGACATGGCTGCAAGGACTTTGAAGGCATGTGCTACATGAATCTTTCAGACCACAGCGAATACATACACAAGAGCATCCAGACCCTCAAGGAAGGATTCAAGAAATTGCAAAAGAGGATGACAGCAACAGGTTTAGTGGTTTATTCAAGAATTGGAACTTATCTATTTGGACTCTAATCAAGACAGGTTTACAAATTTTTGTAATTGTTGTTATGCTTCTGTTGTTACCCTGTTTCTTAAATTGTGTATTAAGAGTTTTTCAAAAATCTTTACCAAGAGCCTTTGCAATACTAAGACAAGGGGCAGATGTGGGAGCCAAATTACCTGGGACAGATCAAAGCTTAGCCCAGGTTTCCTACATGGAGGGAATAAACCTGAGACCTTGGAAGGTGAGATGTTAGGAAAATGCTAATTGAGTCACCCAAAATAAGCCTCATTGGGTCTTGAACTTTATAAGAGACTTATAAGGTCAAGCTCCTGCCCTGTAACCACCACTGGACACCTGTCCCAGGTAAAACCTTATAAAATGCCAGGCTAACCACACCCCCAGGTCTTTGGATGCTGCCTGTGGTCAGATGCATTAAGTCATATCTCTGAGCTATCCATCATACCCATCTCAATTATTACCCGTGTGCAACCCAGCCAAACCAAGACTGGGGTCTCGTAGATCACCCCCCTCCTCATGACAGATACCTTCTGTTTACAAGTAAACAGCAAGACTAACTGCTACTTACAATAAAGAAGCATTTTACAATAATAATAATTGCCATAGACAACCCTGACCAGTTTATCCTAAAAGTTTAATGCACAATTGCATTCTACGCACTATTGTGTAACTCAAGAATTTTCTCACGGTAAATGTTTTTGTGAGTCCTCTAGATGCTACACTTAATGATAGCTTTCTTTCCTTTGTATAGAAGCAAAAAAAATATCAAGTATCACTTGTGCAATATTTTATAGTATAAAACCATTTATTATCAAAGTATCATTTTGAACTACAAGAATTGTCCTATTGTTTAAAGCTTTTCTTACACCTCAGTCATATCTTTGGGGCAAAAAAAAAGCAAGGGCAAGATTTTAATGTCTGTTGTCATCTCACTGCCTTTTTATTGAAATTCCTTAGCTTCTGCTATATGCCTTTGAAAATTAAATGTCCAATTTTTCACTCAGGATGGAATCATCAACTCTCTAATTCCATAAGGGACTTCATTGCACTACTTTCCAAACTGTCCTTTCTGATTGCTGTTGCACACTGACCAGCCCCTTCCACTAACCTACCTACAATGTGTCACTGTGGATGCTGACAGAAAAATTTTTAGGCATCAGGCAGCAGCAGAACCTGTGGGAAGCAAATCAGACAGACTCTCCTAGGCATTGCTCTGGAGGAAGACATTCCAAACAATTTCTAAACTCTGCACCTGCTGTTTTTGCTACTTGTTTACTCGCAGAGATGTTTCCAAAGAGGCATTGGTCTGAATAACCAGTCATGTCTAATTGTATCAGAGCACTGTATAAAGAGGATGTGTCTTTTAATAAATATTGTTATATGCAATATAGCATATTGCATAAGAAGATTTGAGTTATAGCATTATTTCAGCCCTCCCAAATATAATAATGATATGCTACAACTATGAGCAATCAGAGAGCATTTACAGCTATCCAAAACTGGAGAGCTGAAACCTTCCTCTGGAGGTTGTAACAACTTCACTGGATTTAAAGTACCACTGGACAAAATACGGTAGTCTAATGGCTATAATATCATTCTTCCATTGGGCACATATGAAAAGTAAATATGATCATTTTCTGTGATTTTCTTTGCTGGTGGATTTTAAGTAATTTTACCAAATGAAGTGCATTTACCTAAACCCTTAATACTTTCCAAAATTTTTGTACAAATAAAGTATTTAATTTTCATGTGACTCATACTCTCAATATGTTTGTCTTCTCTTTTAAGATAAAGAATTAAATAAAATTATACTCACAAGTTGGTATCTCTTACAAGCTGAAATAAAAAGTTTGCTTTGAGATTATTAAATTTAAAATTTTAGGCAGAATAGGAAGAAAAATGTGGACATGGGACAGAGGGTACTGCGGATTTAATTAGCATAATCAGTTTTATAATCAAGATGCCTTGGCAAGAACAAACTGAGCTTTGAAGATAGCATGAAGATTGGATCAAGTCTGGCGGACAGGAAAAGAAAATTGAATCAAACTTCTGCCAGCGAGAGATGTTGTAAAATATACGAGTTTTGTCTGTGTGATGCTTAACCCAATCATTGTAGTAAAAAAATACTAGCCTTCCTAGAATGGTATGTAAGTGTTTGGAAATCGCAGTAAAGACAAATTCTGATCAGTAAATTAGTCTTCCCATCTATCAATCATCCATAGAAGATCATTCTTTATTACCTATAAGGATCAGTTTAGGCTGCTTGATACAGCTTGCAATTCAGCTTTTATGTCAAGTCTTCACAAAGAAATACCCATATTTCTGGAAACACAATTGTTTATTGACTTTGAAGACATATTTTGGAAACCTAATTTCCTTAGCTCTCAAGAAAAAGAACAATTAAGTCTAACTCAGTACAAATAGTTTTCTTCATCTTCAAAAGAGACTGTAAGTATACACCTCCCAGAAAGTGGCATTACAGATAGACAGGCGTCACACCACTGCCTTATAGAGAAGCAAGCCACATAAAAGAATTTGCTTAATATACCTTGTTACCATGAGGTTTTTTCCTAGTTGCCTGAGTGTTCATATTATAGGAGAAGACTGTACCTTCTCACACTCTTTTAATGTAAACACCACCTATGTTTCACAAATATGGCCACTGTTTTACATTCCATGCTGGGACAAACAAGACTGTGTGACAGTCCCCTTGACCAATGTGGTGGGGAGATGGGAACTCCATCCTCCAGTCCACAGGCTTCATACCAAATCTATAAAAGTGCCATTTTGTAAATAAAGGTGTCTTCCTGCCTGCATGCTCTGTGAACCCAAAACCTGTGCCCCGAGTCTCATTTCCCTGGAAGGCCCGCGCGGTGATAGTACCTGAGAGAAGAGTGAATCTTAGTAACAATGTTAGAAACCTTTTATATTGGAACATTCATGCAAATCCAAATGCAAATGCAAATGCAAAAGAAAAAAAATCTATTACTTGTAGCCTTTTCATTATTCATTAAGGTCTGAGCTATTGTTTCATGAAGTGAGTGGAAATACTTCCACTTCAGTTCTAACTGGGAACCAGTTGGGAAAGGCACCTGCAGCCACACTCAATGGGAAAAGATGCAACAGTCCTAGGAGCAGTAGCTGTGCAGCCTGGTTGCCAAAGAAACGTCCAGTAATATTACCACTATCAGGCAAGTTTACAGGGGCAGAAACAAGAGTGTTATTTAATTCAAAGTACTTCTGTAGACATAGCTAGATGAGAAGGAATAAAAATTTCTAAGCTGGCAGTTTGCCAAATTACCTTTTTAATCCTAATACTTGTTCCTGTGTTTCCTCTGGAAGAAAAAGCAAGGCATTTAGAGGTGGGCCTATATGGAATACAAAGACCTTTCATTTCACTCACTAGAGCAAACATTAGAAGTGTGCATTTGATCTTCAAAAATATAAGCATTTGCAACGTTGGCCTTGGTAGGTAAATGTCCTTTCCTGGCCTGTAAGGATGAATGACAGGGGAAAAGTATTTCAAGCAAGAGGTTACACTTAATATCAGCAGACTTGTACCAATCAGTAGAGCAGCTCCAGACCACAGGACTACACTAACTGGGTTTTAAACTCTACTGATCTCCATTCTAGAACAAATCCAAATCAGCCAAAGTTTTTCCTCATTAGGAATTCATTCAGCTATAAGATCTCATCTAAACAAATGTATCACTGTCTATGGCTCTATATGGTTTTTAAATAGAGTTTTCTTGGCATAAAAACTTCTCCTAATAGTGATTTGGCCTGTCCAGTCTTGAAAATTATTTATTCAAGTATTCTAAAAGTTATACAAAATACTATCCTAACCCCTTGTAGCTGATGATGCCATGACTCAGCTTTTGTGCATGGCTGAATGAGCAACTATGGGAGAAAGTGATCTGACTTCATTGAGCATCCTGGCAGACGAGTAACTCATCAAGCAAACAGGAGTAATTCTCCTCTAATTGGGAGCTCAATACAGTACAAAGAAAACTAATTTAAAATCCAGGAGAGGATTAGGAAAATCCTAATCTTCTAAAGACAATGCCATGGATTTAACAGAAAAGGAGAACCAGATGAGGCAGCCTTGAAGTGTATCTCTGAGGGTCCATTACAAAGATTAATAGATGCTATTTTAACCTAAAACATGTGTATGGCAAAGTAGATGTATAAAAATTAAGCCAGCTCATGAGGCACTGTTGAATTCACTGTTCACTCTGAAAAGCAAAGCTTTATGTTACATAGCTCTTACATAGAAATCAAGCAAAGTAGGAAGAACCAGCTCTGCTCTTGTTCTGCAGACGTGGAAAACAGTTGCTGGAGCAGAGTGTAAGCCAGTACTGCAAAAGGCAGGAAAGTGTCTGTAGCAGCTTCTCTGCTTGCAAGGAACACAGACAATCAACAAGGCTTGTGTTTTGAGCAAGCTCAGAAAGCAAGACACAGGAATCAAAAAGAAAAATCTTTTGACAGCTACAACCAAGAGTAGTTTTTTGATGTGGACAGTGCAGCTATATTTTCAAGCATAGTAAATTTTCCCCTGTTATTGCTGTTTGGATGAGGTATAATAAAGATTATGGATCTAACACATACTGGTCTGCAGCTTATGAGTACATCCAAAAGTAAAACTTGCCTGTAACCAGGATATTTTATAGCTTTTTCAGTGATAACTGATCATTCTTACTATCAAATCTGATGATCTTCTGGGCTTGATCATGGAGTTGCAGTATCAGCACAGGTCTGAAGAGCTCTCTCTGAAAAGCTCAGTAAGAAATGTTATGTACTAACTGCACTGTTTTCCTCCTTCATTTAACCGCAGATTGTACAGACATCTTCTATGAGAGAGCCATGGAAATTGTAGGGATGTGGCTCAGACTACAGTGCTCTGTTACAGTTTTTTAGATGTGACAAAGCTGGAAAAGTTCCACTCAGCATCTGCACTTATGATCTGAATCTATCTTCACAGATGAGAGGAGTCAGTGAACAGTAATTTCAATGTCATGAGTTCATTGTTGACAAAGCTCACTATTTCCCTATTTCTTTCAATAAAAGCAACAAAAGAAGTTGCTCTTCACAGAGTATTTCTCTACTTCCCACAAGTTTGCTGTATAATGCACAGGTGAGGAAGAAAAATGTCTATGATAGACATGAGCAATTTTTCATATTTGTAATTCCATCCTTAATATAAAGTACCTCAAAATATTTGCAAAATCAAATGAAAATATTTACTCTGATCCATGTAGATGGCAAATATAAACATCAGTAGGGAGCAATCCAAAGTAAAAAGTCTTTGACTATATATCAGCTTTTCAAGTTTCCCACAGATTTCCATAATTGTCATATTTAGATACCATTACTGTAAAGTCATTAGAAATAGTAACTGATACAAGAAAAAAGCCTTACACAAGGATATTCAAACTTTCTAGTTTCAAGTTTAAGAAGAAACAATTCTTAATACATAAGAGTTCAAAGACATGGTTATAAAGATCTGCTTTATACAATTGGGAGCAGTCATTGCAGTTTCTTTATTTTAACATCAATGCACTAAGAAGATACTTATGATTATTTATCTTCATAATCCAAATCAATTATCATTTCTGGATATTGTCATGGGAAAAACAAAACAAAACAAAACAACCAACTAAACAAACAAACAAAACCCCTTAAACCCATCCAAACCCACCAACCTACAAAAAAACCCTACAAAATAACCCCAACAAACTATGCCACAAAATCCTTACCAGACAAAGCAAAAAAGCTTGTCTAGGGAACACTCATTAGCAGCAGATTTGAGTTGATTTCATCTAAGCCTTAAGACACTAGAACCACATAATGCTTTTTCAATGTTAACTACACATGGAAAATGCAAGTTCATAACTGGTTCCTAATTGCACCATAGAAGTATTTTAGAATGACATTATGCTAGAATTTTGCTAGAAATTCACTTATAATGTGTTATTTTTAGATAACTGTCAAATTCATTCAGAAATTAGCTGAACTAATGTCTTAAATGAAAGAAATGTCTGTGTCAGGGTACACTGATGTAGTCCAGGATAGATGTTAGTGATACAGCAGGTAAGGGTGATATGCTGTCTGACTCACAACTCTTCCTATTTCCCTCTGGAAACTTCTAAGTTTAATGCTGAGCAGCAGGAAGGAGGTATAGTGAGCTATCACATGGGCCACGGTGGGGATGTGGAGGTACTATTCCCAGGAGAGGCGTACCAAAAGGTCACCATTCCTCCTGGTAGGTTTCTACACCCCATTCAGATACTCTTCCTTGACCACATTCACCAAAATAATGTCAATCATTTCCTGCATTTTAGGAACAAAGTGGCACCATTCTGGAAGAAAACAAAGATGAACAACTTACACTGTTCAAAGAACCATTTCCTTCAAGGATACTGACAGACAAAATATGCCCCTTCTTTTCTGTGGAGCAAAAAGTGTACATATCACTGTGCAATCACTTAACAGCATGAAGGAAAAGTCAATATCAGAGTATGAGCTTTACATGCTCAAACAGGTCTCAGACATTGTACAAATGCGCCACCTGCTGGGCAGAAATCTTCAGTAATCAGCAAAAACCTCAGAGGAACCTGGGAATTTTGGGAAACATTCAGCTACCACTGCTGAAAAGAAAGGTGAAAGGGTTGACAGTGCTGGCAGGTAAGGGAATACCGGTTAACCAGCCTGACTCCACTGTGGAGAATTTCTTCACAGCCGCTTCATTCCAAAGGCCTTTAAACAAGGATCAGTGTCTTTAAAACTCCTAAGCACAATTCCAAGTACTGCCAAGCACAAATAGTAAATTAAAGGAAAAAATAAAAAAAAAACTCCCAAGAAAGAGCTCGGTTTCCATCCCAATCACTCTCTCCCAACTCTGTTCTTTAAACAATAGTCAAGGCAGATGCTCCCAAGGAAATGAGCCAAAATAAACTTGAGCACAGCAATAATATGATGGCAATTGGGACTGTCAAGGGTTCTGAAATTAACTTTGCTTTTGCTTCTGTCATCACCTTGCATGGCCAGACTCCTTAAATGTTCCAAACTTTCACTTCCCTCTATTTCAGCACATACAAAAACATAATACAGTGCATATATATCAGTATATTAAAATATAACACAATAAGCCCATTCATGATAGCTTTGATTCTGGAAATCTTTAGTTAGTATTTTGGTTACATAAGGAAAATCTAATTCTGTATAAAAGTTAGGCAAAATGACTTCCACTCTCCTTACAGTTGTAATGAAATACTGGCAGGATTTTACCCATGTTTAGAACTCATCATATCGGTCATTAAGAAACCAGTGGGAGGTAAGAGCACTCATTGTCTTTCCATTCTCCTGAACCACCTGGCCATTCTACACTTTACCTAGACTATCCACTGAACACACCAGCATCCAGCACTTAAATCCACATTTTGTTTGCTTTAAAATGCACTACTTCTGAAACTCAGAGTTCCTGTGAGTAAGTATCATTTCTGTAAGAGCGGATATCTCAGATATCCCCCTTATGATAAATTTTAAGAAAAGGAAGAAGAAAGTTTGTAAAACTTCACAAACTGAGCTGGACTATCAGATACAGGTGTGTTCTTCTTGTCTGTGAGAATGCAGAACAAGTTAATTATGTCGTCTAAGACATTTCTGTAAGAGATGTGTCAATGAAGGATGTTTGAGACATTAGGCAGCTCTGCAAAATGCTGTTTATTCCAAAGACCAAGTTACAGCATTCGTTGGGTCGTGGGTAACAGAGCCAAGACAAAAGCTGCCAGCTAGGCATGCCTGAAACCACTTTGGTTCTGGTGACAATGCATTATATAGTTTTCTTTGCTGAGCATTTTATTACATAGAAACCAATCGGCATCATACACAATACCTTTACAATTACCTATAGCCTATCATAACTACTAACATTACCATATTATGTTACAGTTTAAGCTTAAGGTTGTTTTTCTGTTTTCTTGCAGTAGAAACTTCTTAGACTTTGTTTCTACTTGGTAAAATCATGGTTTTTATTTGCCTGTTGTATCTTTTGCTTTTCCTAAGACCTGTTTCTGCTTGCTAAAACCATCTTCATTTGTGGTCAACATATCCTTTGCTCCAGCCATGAAACCTCTTCCTAACTCGACCTAACCTTTGCCTTCTTGGCAAGTTGTCCAGTTACAAATGGCTGGGAAATTCTAACTTTAGACATCCTTTATTCTTCTATATCAAAACTTGCTTCCATCTCTAGTCTGCTTTCAGGTTCCACATTCAGAGAGCTTTCTGCTGAACCTACACATCTATGAAACTTTCTTGTCAAACTTTCATCTTCCCCAACAATCTTCTTTGCAAAAAAATGTTTCCTGTCTGCATCACATGTCCCTGAAACAGTAGCCCCTCTCTCTTCTCACCTTTTCTCTACCACCAAGCTGTCCAAGCTGCAATGAAAAATTCTCTATTCCTCTGGACAACTTACGGCTGTGACACAATAGCTGTCTTGTCAGTGTCACATCATTAAATACTGATGAGCATACCACTGATATAGTATCTAAGTACAATCAGCTGCTAATTACACCAAAGAGACCTTTCTGTTTTAATCATCGTTTTTAATGAGATATTGGAATATATGATCATAGCAAAAATATGTATCATATGCACAATCTAGTAAACTGAAGAGGTAAACATACAGACATATGTGTATAAAATACATATTAATGTATGCATAAAAGATTGCTGATATGGCAGCAAAATAATATATTAAAATTAATTCTCTTTGGCATTGTGAAATTTGTATAAAACATATATATACACATGCACACACATGTACACATAAACAAGACGTATGTATATGCATGTGTATTAAAGATGTTCAGATAACTTTCCCTGATATATTCAAACAAGTCATTAGTTAAGCAGAGAGTTATATCTCACTGCACATATGCTCCTTTTAGGGTTATGTGCATGCCTCATACAGGGAACATTAAATTAGCAAGAAGAGGTACTGAGGATGGCCCCTAAGATGACTGTAGCATGGCTTCAAATAGCTGAAATATCTGGCAATCAGGCAAGTAGACATAAGCAGATTTGGTAATAGCAAATAAAAGCATTCTATTTCCATTTATATATATAAACACATATATATATGTATATATATATGTCAGCTTTCTTGCTCCATAATAAAAGCATCACAGAGATTATTACAAACCTACTAAAGTATTTAGGTTCACACCTTTGGTTAGGCTAATTTAACCCTGCTGAAGCAGAACAAAGACTCCACAACCAAAGGTTATGAAGTAGGTGTGCTTCACTTGGTGCCTGGACGCACCAGGGGAATATTTCTGCCAAAGACGTATGCCCAGAACAGAGCAAGCGGTCTGTTCAAATATACTTAAACTCATACAAATTCATGATGTTTCAACATCGCCTATACATATTCACAACCTATCTCCTTTTATCAGTCTGTGCTTGAGCAGTCTCCTGGTGGTCTTGGGCAGGGGGTCGCTGGATGAAGTAAAATAATCTTCCTCAGGTGTCCACTGGTTGAATCCAGTTTCTGTGCAGGCCGTCTTGGTCTCTCACTGTCCTCCAAGGCTCCTGCCATAGTCTAAACTGAAAATCAATTTTTTTCTACTTTTTGAGCACTGATTTCTGCTTATCAGTCTTAAACAAATGGGCAAGGTCCTGTCTTTGTATGGCAAAGGACTATCTGTTTTTAACACACTTGATTACACAGCAAATTATAATCTGTTTAAATTTAGTTATAAATTCTCTGTATCATTGCAAGGAAGATGCAAGTGGGCTTTAGAGTTTTAAAACATGGAATCTTAGAACGGACCAGGCTGGAAGGTCATCTGGCCCAACTGTTTTCATAGGAAAGAGCCATGATGAGATTACCTAGACCCCTGTCTGTTATAAATGCCAAATTCAATATTCCAATTAAAATAATTTGGTTTATTAGAACAAATGATCGAAACCCACCAACAGTGGAGATACTTGATGATTTTGCCCAGGAAAATGCCAAGGGTGAACCGTGAGACACAGACCTGGCCGTCTGCTGCCTCCCCTTTGGTTCACAAATTTGCCCCTTTAGGGGCTTGGTTTAAATACACTTTATTCCCCCTCTGGCAATATTTCTCCATAGTCTCCTTTTGTGTCCGTGTTAGCTATTCAAGTCCATGGGTGTCTCCGACCAGGCTGAAAAGAGTTCCTTCTCCCAGTTCATATGTTAATGTCCAGCTTCAGCAGGTCTTCATGGCTGATGAATGGTCAATATATTGTTGATGGCTTTCGCTGGAGCTCAGTGGGGTGTTGGCCAGCTGCGTTGATAGTCTGTTGATAGCTTATCTCGCTGAAGCTCTCTTCCAACGCCTTTCATTCATACTCTTTCTGTTCCTGGACAAGATGATCTCAGGTGGTGCCTGCCTTTTTGTTTCAGCATGATGTTAGGAGACACCCTGTAGCTTACGTCCAAAACTATCCCATATACATATACAGAAGTTTACAGTTTTCAATTCATTATTTAACATAAGAACATGAATTAATCATTTCACATTTATAACATGTCCAATCCATCTTGAAACTCTCTACCACATCCCTGGGAAAGTTGTTCTGGTTTATTCTCTTCTTGGACATTAAAAACAAACAAACAAAAAATTAGCCATGTGTCTATGCCAGCCTACCAATGTCTAAAGCACAGTCATCTCATCCACTACCACAGCAATCCTACAGGCTCTACCTGCAGGATCAGGGTTCACATTATGTGACAAGCAATCTCCAGACACAAACAAGAACCATACAGTCTTGTGAACCACTTCTTCAATTTGTTTTTCTAAACTGCCTATCATTCAAAAGTAATCTTTTTCCCAGTTCACACAGCTTCTGGAGTGCCATAGCGAGATAATGCAAGGTTCTTAGGACAGGGAAAAAATTTTAAACCATACATTAATTCCTTCATTTGCTCCCTTCCTTTTTTTTTTTTTTTTTTTTTCCAGGGGATTGAGTAAGTTAAGGGAACATTCATATCTGAACATTCTGATGTCACTGTAGTAGTCACACTTGCATCACCCCAGACTTTAACTGCTGGAATCAAAGCCCCATAGCAGCAGGTCAGCAAGCCAAAAGGTGTCCCACGTGACTCCCTACACACACCTCTCACACAGTCAGACAGGTTTCCCTCACCAATTGAGCCCCAGGTTTCCTAGAGCAGGGTCCCAGAAGTCTGGTTCCTTTAAGTCATTTAATCATTGTGCAGCAGCAAGACAACAGCTTGAGCTGATGGCTCTGGGGAGGGACCCCAAACAAAGAGATCCCTGGGCTTTTGTATCCCTGTGATCTGTGGCTATGTTCCTCACACACTTCATGCCCCTTATTTGTGCCTCTTGGTCATGATAATTGATCTGGAGTCCTGTCTTTGTTTATTTGGGTTTCTACAGAGTCCCTTAGTGACCGCTACAGACACCACACATCCTTCTCTGTCTGGTGCCACAGGTCTCAATGCCCTTTGTTAGGCAAACAGCCAGTACAGGGTGAGGGCTGATGGCCTGGAGCCATTTCCCCCAGCCCTGGGTACAACCCACAGTTTGCACTGCAGCTGCTCACTGAGCTCCCTGCACTGGGACTACTTCTCAACTCTGCAGCTGCCATATTTTTTTTTTACTCTCCTGTTTTCCTGGATAAGCTTTGCCTTCAAACTAGCACTGAAGTGTTTATGATGAAAGTGTTATAAATGAAAAGGTCTTAAAAACATCCAAGTTAAAATGTAGCACCAAATTTTAATTGAGATGAATATAATTAAATAAAAGGATACATTCAAATAAAAATGTATTGCATTCTTTATAAAAGTAATTTAACAATAAATGCACCTGGTATCAATAAAGCATGAGCAAAAGGCTGGCTGGCCAGGCCAGGGTACATGTGCAAGGTTCAAGACCCTACCCCATGTACAAATCAAAGCTTATTTCATCTATACTTTTATACTGTAGCCAACACCCCATCTCTTCCCATCTTCGATTGTCTCCTCCCAGTTTCAATTCTTAAAGTTTGCGTCACTTTCTTCATCGAGCATGCTTCAGTTGTTTTTGAGGGTCTTCGACTCCTTGTGGTGGTCGCAGGAATGAAGGCTACTCCTCTTCCTTGTGTGTCCTTTGTATGACCTTGCTAGTATATATGTGTGCCTAAATAGTTAAGTACCATTATAACCAAAAAGAAATTAACATCTGGACATTTAGGCTTATCTCAATGTTCCTGGACTCTTGTCAATCCCCTTTTTTAGCCATCTTCAAGGATGCTTCTTTCTAACTGTCTTTGGTCCCATGTCCTGTTCTCATAGTATTTTGCCAAGAAAAAAAGTTTCTAACTCTACGCTTTTGTCTATAGTTAGTTTCACTAAGATTTCTAATATTGTTTAAGTATACAGTTACAATTTTAACTAACCTATTGATATTTAGTAATAATAAATGTATATTGTTAAAATTTAGCACGAACCATGCTCATTCATTACAAAAGGTTATGCTTTGGGTACAGCTCCCCACTCCGCAGTTGCCCAGAATGCAGCATGCCTCACCATTAGCTATTTGGTCAAGTGTTTGCATGATTCTTGCTGTTGAGGGACACTTGTCTGGCTCCCCTCTCACCTTTGGTGCCTGCCTTAGTCCTTGTGGGGTCTTTGCCTAAATGACAAGCATGACAGCTAGGATGCAAAAGTAAATGCTAACAAAACCTCCAAGGCCAGAGACAACAGCCCCCAGATGATCTCAGAAACACATATTGTCACACAAAAATCCTAGAGTGACTCAGATATTGTATTCATCCAAACTATCCAAAACTGTGTCGCTATGAGCCTCGCTTGAAGAGACACATGGAGCCAGGAATTTGGGAGAGCAGAAAGCAGCAGGGGAGAATCCCTGCTTTTTTTATTACTTCCTATTATTTACTTTCAGCAAGGTGACCATGGATTGGAGAGTGGTATTCCCACCTCTCAAACACATTGGTCAAAGGGACTGTCACACTGTCATTCCTCTCCAGGGATAAGAATGTGAAACAATGATAATATTTAGAAATGCACTCTCCTTGTTTACATGAAATGAGCGTGAGAAGGTGCACACTTCTACTTTAGTATGAACGCTCAGCAAACTAGGAAAATCTCAAGGCAACAAAACTGCTCTGCAAAACACCATGTGGACATCCCACAAATATATTTGTATACAGTCAGAAAAGAATGTCAAATCATGGTACATTATCAGAGCTATAATCTAGCACATTGATCTATCTGGTAAATTCATTATCTCCATACTTCTAATTATATTCCATGAGATGTACATTGCCACTGGCAATTCTTACTGATTGTAAAAGTCAGATGATTCTTTCAGTCTTATCTAATACAGATACAGAAACTGATTCAGCAAAGCAATTAAGTTTGCTTATTATATATGATTCTCTCTCCATAAAACAGAGCACTGAATCAGAAGCTTGAGAGCATTACCAGTCCATATATGTGTGCAGTGGTTTCACATTCACCTGTCTCTGTTGCCAAATTTAGTGTCTTTTCTGCTGTGAGATAGGATTAGGAGAAAAGCAAGCAGGCCCAGCTTAAAGGTTACAAAGATAGATTTATAAACACATACTAAAAGAAGAAAATAAGAATCAAAATGAAACTTACGAAATACTCTTCCTCCCCCACAAACCGATCACTTTCCCACAAACAACATAAAGAGACAAAACCTGTGATTTTCAGTCAGTTTCACCATTTTAAAAAGAAAATCTTTCATCAGTTCTTTAGGGAGAGGAGTGTCTCTTAGTTTACCATGGAATTTCCCCCACTGACAACCTAGAACAATTTTTTGTGGGTTTTAACTGTCAGAAAAACATCCACCTGGGGAAACCTGCTTCTGTGAAATCGCCTTCCATTAGCAGTTTCCCAAGCTGCTTATGGGTCATGGACTCATGCATACTGAAGTGTCACAACGATGACCAACAATGATGAACAACTCCAAAGGCAAAGGATTCTTCATCTCAGGGAACAGAGATGTCTTCTCACTTCTTCACTGGTGCAGAGGGCTTCTCATCTCTCTCTGTTCAAGCATCTCATAGGATCACAAGAATCACAACTATTAATTAAATATCACTCAGTCTGTCACATATATCATTGCTCAAATACACAACTCTGAACAATTATCTACCCAAATGTATATTTTCCTCATGATTTAAAGGGATAATCTACACATAGAGTTCATTACCATGACTCAGAAAGAGAAGTCCAGCCCAAAATGGCAAATGCCCCAATCCCTTCTCCTAATACTTTTTTCACTCTCTCTTCACTGACTGTCCATGCTCTCTTTCCTTATAGTTCAATCACTTCGTCTGTTCTCACTCAGGGAAGGGCTAGTGCCTCAGGGTGCCTTAGGTGCCTTCTGTGCCAGAAGAGAGTTAAAACTTGCCCAGGCATGCAGTGTTCATGTGATCTCTGCTGGGTGGCAGCCACTAGGATTTCAAAGCCATGCCCATAGGGGAGGCTCAGAAATGGTGGCCAGGATCTCACTAGTTAGGCTGATGGATGCCTCCTCTTTTGTTATGAACAAATTCCCCGGTGGGAGGGGCACAGCCAGGCCAGGGCCAGCTCTCCCATCCCCAGCACGGAGGAGCGGAGGGGCGTGGCCCACCTGGGCTGCTCCACAGAGTGGCCCAAGAGCTGATGTTACCTGCTGGCAAGCTGGATGGAAAAAGGATGGCTTGGAAACAATCAGGATTTTATATGGGTATACCCAAAGTTGCACTCTCCTTCCTCAGTAGTCAGTCAATATATCAGCATCCAAAAATTGGTCTCTGATAGGTGCCTGTCCCTTCCACAGGAAATCAACAGGTCTTGACAGGGCAGCATTCCTCTTTAACTAAAACCAAGCTGTGTTAACACATGAAAATGTGTCTTAACGTGAAATAAGTAGTAGAATACTTGCTATTTGAATTGAAGAATGAGCTGCTGAAGTCATTACTTATGAAGAAGTACTTATGAAGAACTTGACTGGTTTAATTTTTACCCACATAAGTGTATTTTCAGATTTCATTATGCTTGTGTTCAGAAAGCAATTGCA
Source organism: Cisticola juncidis (assembly GCA_013400215.1). Classification (NCBI taxonomy): domain Eukaryota; kingdom Metazoa; phylum Chordata; class Aves; order Passeriformes; family Cisticolidae; genus Cisticola; species Cisticola juncidis. Next base: position 16,827 of record VXBR01008552.1, read on the forward strand.
TTTTTTTCAAAGCACAAAAGTCATCTTTTAAAAAACTACAGTAATTCTTCGAAGTTTTTTTCTGTTTCTAAACATTAAGATACACAGTTATGCATGACACATTTCATCATAATACATGATACAACATAATACATGATATAACCTCCTATCTTAAAAAAGACCTCACTTTTCAGTGTCTATAACAATTAGATTTGGAAACAATATATATCAGAATATGTACTTTTCCTAAACAGTTTTTTAAAATACATGATTTCATGGCACACGTCCAGCATTTTTAAATTCTTTCTAAGAATTTAAAATATACATACTGAGGCTTTTCACTGAAAATTAGAAAGCTGTAACCTTTCTTTTGAACAAGAAAGAAAAGTAAGCCACTATCTTGATTCCAGATCTTGAAGCCTTAAAAATCCACAACTAATGAATCATGGCCAGCACTTCAGAGAAGTCCAAGAGGCTCTGCAGTGCTGATGGCTTCACTGTGAAGAAACTCAAGTTTTCAGTGGTGAAACAGCATCTGTATAACTTACCTGTGGCAAACACAGTTTAGCCCATTTTGACAGTCCATAGGTCACAAAGTACTTTACAAGATAGACTGGATGTTACACTAGCAATTAGGGTTTAGGAGAACTGGCATGGGAGGAAGGGTTGAGTCTTTTTTGTTGGTGAGTTAGGCTATGGAAAATAAAACAACTTACTGAACAGGGAGCACAATAGCTGTTGTATTCAAACAACACTAACTCCTGAAGTATACTACAACTCAGTAACCAGCTACATGCTATGTCACAGACTCATCAACAGGTGGAAGTGAAGTTCATCTTGGATAATTGCTTGTAGTGAAACTCAAATGAGAATTTAAAGATCTTTTATATTGTTCTAATAAAGTGAATGGAAAAAGATTCTTTACATCATGATGGGAAAATGCTGCAAATGAGAAAATTTTACTTCAACAAAAAATCTGTACAAAAATGTACTCTGAGGTCACCAAAACACTTCAACTTCTAGTCACAATTGTCATGATGAACAATAAGACAATATTTAATTCTTCTAAGGTGAAATCTGACCATGTTCCAGTTTTTTATTTGCCTATTTCATGTACATATGGGAATAAAATAGACTATCTCAGTTGGAAGGGACCCACACTGATCATCCAGTCCAACTGCCTGACCACTTCAGGGCTGACCAAAGGTTAAAGCATGTTATCAAGGGCAGTGTCCAAATGACTCCTAAATGCTGAAAGGCAAAGGCAAGCATGACCAGCTCTCTAGGAAGACTGTTCTACAGGGCTTAGTCTTGATAAAGAAATGTTTTCTTATGTCAAGTCCAAACCTTACTGACTGACACAGCTTTCAGCCATTCCCAGTCTTGGCACTGTGTACCAGGGAGAAGAGATCAGCACCTGTGTCTCCATTACCCCGCCTCAGGAAGCTGCAGAGAGCAGTGTAGTCACCCCTGAGCTTCCTACTCTCCAAACTATATAAGCCCAGTGTTACGGATGCTGGCAATTGGTCTGAATTTAGGTATCAGGCAGCAGCAGTATCTGTGTGAAATCATTCACATACTACCTTTACACAGGCCTGAGAAAGTGGCCTGGGAAAAATACACGAGGAACCAAAACCAAACCTTGGGAAGTGAAAAACCATCAACAAGTGGTGTTTTTTCAACACGTTTACTGGAAAAGAAATGTTTGTAAAAGGGTGTAGACTCTAAAGACCAATCATGTGAATTGTGCCGAAGTACTCTATAAAAGAGAATTTTGAAGAATAAAGATTGCTCTCATTTCATCATCATATCGACAGTCATGTCATTATTTCCATGCTGTCTGAAACCAATAACAACACAGTGTCTTTAGCTGCTCTTCAGAGAAAATACCTGCAAGTCCCTTCCCCAGCTTTGTTGCCCTCCTCCAGAACCTTCACATCCTTTTTCCATGGTGGGTCTCACATGATATCCAATTGTGAGCCCATGCCAACACTGAATAAAGCAGGATAATCACCTCTTTGGACTGACTGTGTTTGATGCATGCCAGGATATGGTTTGCCCTCTGCCCAGGCTCACAGTGCTGCATGATACTAAGCCTGCTGCCAGTGAGCAATCCTAGCCCCCTTACTGCAAGGCAGCTCTCCAGCCACTCCTCACCCAGTTTAAACTTGTGTTAAGTGCTACTCCATCCCAGGTGCATTTGGACTTGTTAAATTTAATCCCTTAAATCACTGTCCAATGCTCCAAGTACCAAGATCCCTCTGGAAGCCATCTTGTCCCTCAGGAGCACCAGCAGCACCTCCTAGTTTGGAATCACCAGCAAACTTGCTTATGGTGCATTCAAGCCTGCATCCAAATCACTGAGAGATATATTGAACAGAACTGGCCCTAGAATTGATCCCTGAGGAACACCACTGGTGANCGGTAAAATTGTTTAGCCAATAAAGTTACAGACATACGATACTGCAGGGAGGGTACAGACTTGGGACAAACTATACATTTTCCAGGGGGGAGGTAGGATATACCATTCCACACACAACTTGTCTGAAGAACAGCCTTACCTGGTGAAATACTAAATTAATTCCTTGTTTAGCTTTGCTTGTTCATGTAGCTATTGCTTTACCTACCAACCTGTCTTTATCATCAACCCATGAGTTTTCCCACTTTCACTCTTCCAAATCTCTTCCCCATCTCACTGCAGGAGTCAGAAAGTGGCTGTGTGGGAGTTGTCACTGCTTGCCAATGCCAATCAGCAGGTCCAAGGTTAGGTGGGGGAAAACAACCTCTGTTCAGACAAGCTCTGCCTTCTCCAGGTGTGTCTTTCTGCACCTGCTGCTGCCTGTTGTGCTGCTCAGTGTAGGAGTATGGATTGCAAGCAACCTCACCCTGATGCGTTACAGTTGTGCTAATTACCAAAGCGGAGGAATGGCCTTGCCCTTAATGGATCACAGATATGTCCAGTGAGGATGGCTGTTTAAAGAGAGTGGGTTAGCTAGTCGAGAGAGAAGGCATGGCACAGAGAAGGTGGAGTGTTGGGTTTTTTTTTTTTGTTTGTTTGGTTGGTTTTTTTTGTTTGTTTTGTTTTGTTTTTTGGGGGGGTTTTTTTGGGTGTTTTTTTTTTTTTTTTTTTTTTTTTTGCTGGCCCTGCTGTGAGGAGTCAGTCTGCTGTGAGGGGCTGCTGTTGGAGTCTGCTAGAATTGGAACATGCAGTCAGAGTCTGTGAGTAATTGGAATCTGCTGGCAATGCTGTGTACTGCAATGGCTCTAGTGTTTTGCACAAACCAAGAAGTAGAACCTTGAACCGAGAAGTAGAAAAACAGAGTAACATCTCCCAAAGAGCTACTCAGGAAACCTCCATAGGACTGTGCTACTGTGAGCTGTATCACTACAGCTTTGTGTCTACACCATTCCATCAGCTGGCAAGAGGTCAGATCAGAAGGAGACAAAAAGGCAAGAAAAATTCAGCATTTCTATTGATTTTTTTCACTACACTTTGCCATGTATTCTCATAAAGGGCTCAGAGATGGCTAATTACATGAGAAGCTGAGCTGTAAGTTTTAAAAATAAGCATACTTCTAACCCTAAAGAACTTCTGGAGGTCTAGCACCCTAGAACCCCTAAAACCACAAAATAACTTTTGGGACATCTTCCTGATTTCTTGACTATTCTTTGCAATTTTTCATCTCTCAAGGTCAACATTTTTTTTTGTTAACAGGGAAAGGATTTTACATTTTCCTTATTACAGACCCTAATGTAGGCTTGTTTTTGTCTGGATCTTCCACTCTTCAGGTTTTTTCTGTATTACTGCCCTTATGTAAACCTAAATGTACAGCAAATGCAAGTCTCAGCCACCTAGACTTTAACTAGAGTAGAAATAAGTATTAAGGAAAAAAAAATAAATTCCTAATTATTCTCTCTCTTCACAGTGTCCTGTAGCAATGTATGTGAATAACTTAGGCCATTTTGTGTACCAGCCAAACTGTTTGTAAGTAATCTTAAAAACACATGTAGTTTTTGTTATCAGAACTCTCAGGAGTTCATCAAGGTTTCTGAGACAACAATAGGGCTAAAAATAAGAACAAAGAGCCTGAGAAACTGACTACCAAGAATGCAAAACCTAGATACGGGAGGCACAACGTAATGATGGACTTTGACCAATTAGGTGTCCTGAAGGATGTGTGCCAGACACATGGACAAGGCGAGGCAGCCAATGAGATGATGCCTGAACATGTGAACAAGCAGCTTAGAATCTGTAACTGTAGTTTAATGTAAACAATAAATTTGCTTCTGCTTCAATCATATTGGTTGTGTGTTCAGATGCCCTGATCTCCTGCAATATCCCACTTTCCAAAAACCCTAGATCTAGTTCTGCAGCCTCCTTTTTTCCAAGGCTCAAATTTATACGTTTTTTTCTTCATAGCATACCATACTACTACCTTCCTCTCTAGGCATGTTGCTCTACCTTTCTCAGTACAGCCAAAAGGACCTTGTGGATAGTGGGTGAGATTCTACATGGCTTTAAGGGCACACAGGTTTAAGGACACAAAGACTGCCAAAAAAACTAGCTCTGGAAAGTCCCAAACACATACAAAGAGAGATACAGACAAGTCTAGAGATACTAAGTCAACTTCAGCTACTGCAATTAAATATAGGCAGAATAGGTCAAAGTCATGATTTTTTATACCTCTACAACTTTAACCACCTCAGAAATTACAATTCACAAATTTAACATACTATTAATGTTCACGGGCATTTGCCATCAACTACTTATCTAGTTTAAAGACAAAAACTCGAGACTGGATTCTTCCATGTAAGCATCTACCATTTTATAAATGATTAATTACACCCCCTAAACAAAAATAAAAATTATCAAATCAATTCTTTTGAGATATCTTACACTAATTCTTTGATTTCTAACTCATGCCAGATTTATCTTTCTAGTAGTTTCTAAAACCTTATCTATTACATCTCAACATCTTGACTGTCTGAAAGTACATACATATTTAGATAGCCTTTCTGTGAACACAGTACTTTAGAAAAGCCTTTGTGTGTCATGGTTTGACACTGGCCCAACACTGAGCACCAACAAAAGCCACTCGCTCATCCTCCCCTGCCACAGCTGGGTAGAGGAGAGGGAAAAAATTAATGAAGGGTTCATGAGTCAAGGATCAGGAGAAAACACTTCAAGGGCAAAACAGGCTCAACTTAAAGTTGCCAAGTAAATTTATTACTAACAGTCAGAGGAGGATAATGAGAAGTAAAATAAGCCATTAAAGCAACCGTTTTTGCCCCAGCCCCTCCCTCCTTCCCACTGACAGCGCAGGGAGGCAGGGCATGAGGGTTTTGGTCAGTTTGTTACCCCAGGTCTTCTTCCACTGCTCAGGAGTCCTTCCCCTGTGAGACCATGGGGTCCCTCCCACGGGAGACAGTTCTCCAGGATGGGTCCAATCTCATGAGCAGTTCTCTGAAAACTGTGTGGGTCACTCTTTCATGGGGTGCAGTCCTCCAAGGACAGGCTCCTCCAGCCTGGAAGCAGGAGCCCCTAGAGAGACCTGGTCTCCCACTGGATCACATCCTCCTCCAGGCACCCACCCACTCCAGCATGAGCACTTCCCCCATCAGCTGCAGTGGCACAGCTGCTTCACTGTTGTCATCAATAACCATGGCCCGCAGAGGAATCTCAACTCTAGCACTGGAGCACCTCCTGCCCCTCCTTTTCCACTGACCTTGGTGTTTGTTGCCATGTTGATTTCCCTCACACGTGCTCACCTCCTCCTCTTCTCTGTGATGCCCAAAAGACAGGCTGGAAATAAATCCCCATAGACCAACATCTATAAAGCAGGTATTTGTTGCAGCACTGGTGGTGAGGGGGATATCTCCACCTAACTCACCCACCCTTGTCAAGTGCTGTGGTATATTTATACACTTAAGTATTGCTTAGTATCACTATGTCACTACAACAACATCATATACGTGCTGAAACTAATTTACATAGTATGATCTCATGGTTATTAGATAGTTCTTTTGCACTGTGCTTGCGTCTCCCCAATTTGGGGGTCATCAGGGGTTTTCTGATGAAGGCTTCCAAGGTCTTCTTTGCATCTGGATTTTTCAACTTTGTCTTCAGAGCGTGAGCACTTAGGTGTTCCTTGGTCTGTCTCAACTAGCCTAAATTCTTTGTTTTGTGGCTAATTGGCTTTGCACTTGCCAATTTCATTAGTACTACACTTATCTATCTCTAAAGCTATCCACCTGGCAGGTTTCTTCTTTTTATCTATTCAGCATTAAGCAACTAGTTAACCATATACTAGCCATTACATTGTATAAGAAGTTATTTATTCTGGTTATATAGGTATAAAAAGCTGTTATTCAGGTTATATAGATATATAAAAAGTCATTATTTAGGTTATACTGATATTAGGTTATATAGATATATCGGGTTATATTGATACTTGTAACTCAAGCTATATAAGCACTTTGTAACTTCCATCTAAGTACATAGGGATTATATGACTAGAAAAATCTGTGCCCTCACTTTGGTTTGATTTTCTTCTTAAATGTGTTATCACAGAGGTGTTACCAGCCTCTCTAATTGGCCCAGCTTTGGCCAGCAGCTTGTCCATCTTCAGAGCTGGTCCATCTTCAGGGATTGGCTCTGCTGGACATGGTGGAAGCTTCTAGCAGCTTCTCACAGAAGCCTGCTCTGTGGGCCCCCTGCTACCAAAAATAAGGCCATGCAAAACCAATACATTGTGTGACAGTGCACACGGGAAAATGTATTTTCATACTGCATCTAACTCAATGAACTGGACTAAGGTTCAGGCATGAAAGTATTCCACACCTAACAAGTGTGTCAGAGGTAGGAGCAAGGAAAATTCTGAGCTATTCAACATGTTATTCCAACAAAACGAGGGACAAAAGTCATAAGTTATAGTGAAAGGTGACTAAATATTACCACTGAAGAGATTCAAACTATGTGTTTAGGGCCCCACTGGAAAGTGGGCTTTTTTGTGGGTAAAGAGGTAAAGAGGGCTCACAATTTGGTTGTACTCAGGAATATGCGTTTTTGAAAAGCCTATGGCACTTAAAAAAGTTTGCATTTCCTTCTTGTTGGTTGGTGGAGACATTGCTGTGATTTTATTGATGATACTGGGTGAGAATCTACTGCTGTCTATCTTGCATTCACTCACAGGAATTGGATCTTCTGAGGAGGTCCCTTAACTTTGTTGTTCTTGATGGCAAAATCAGTTTTCAGGAGAATTTGAATGATTTTTTTCTCCTTTTTCAAACACTTTTGCTGCTGTGTTCCCTTACACAATGATGACATCAATGTACTGCAGATGTTTTAGAGCTTCAACTTTTTTTTTTGTGCAGTTTGGATCAGCCCATGGCAGATGGTAGGACTGTGCTTCCACTTCTAGGGAAATTGGTTCCAGGTGTATTGAACTCCCTCTATGTGAAGGCAAACTGAGACTTGCATTTTGCTGCCAAAGGAATGGAGAAAAATGCATTGGCAATGTCAATAGTGTCATATTAATTTGCTGCCTTGGACTCCAGCTTGTACTGGAGCTCCAACATGTTTGGCACAGCAGCACTCAATGGTGAAGTCACTTCATTTAAAGCACAATAGTCCACATTCAATCTCCATTCTTCTTCAGATTTGCATACAGGCCAAATGAGACTGTTGAAGGGTGAGTTGGTTGACTACTCTTTGGCTTGCTAGCTCACCAATCATCTCGTGGATGGGAATCACAGTGTTTCAAGTTGTTCTGTACTGTCAGTGATGTACTGTTGAAGTGGCAATTGGTATTTATTGCTCTTCTCTCTTCAGAAGTTTTAATGCAGATGGATTCTCTGATAGTTCAGGCAAAGTGTTCAATTGCTTAACACCTTCTGTCTTTTACAGCTATCTCAAATACCTACTTGAGTCCTTTTGGGTCTTTGAAATACTCACTTTAGAGGAAGTCTAAGCCCAAAATGCATGGAGCCTCTGAGCCAGTCACAATAGGGTGTTTCTTTCACTCCTTTCCAGTTAGGCTCACATTAGCTTTCATTAAAGTCAAATTTTGTGATTCCCCTGTTACACCAGCAATAGAAATAGATTTTGCCCCCACAAGCTTTGATGGAATTAGTGTGCACTGGGCACCAGTGTCAGCCAAGGCTTTCCTGTTTTTGGGTTCTGATGTGTCAGGCCAACATATTCACAGTCTGAAAGAGGTTTTCCACCTTGACTTGGCTAGAGACAGGGCTCCTCTAAGCCTGGTCATCTTGTCATTCCTGGTGTATGTCTTAGAGATTTCTTCAAGGGGATTGGACATATCATCATCATATTTGGCAGTTTGGCTACAGGCAATTAGAGTTGCTTTCTTTTGGGAGAAACTTCCTCCTGAATTTTGCCTTCCTTCAATTCACTCACCCATTGTGCCAGAGTAGCCCTGGGTTTTCTATCCCACTTCTTCATGTTTTCCTCACAGTCATGCAGGAAGAATCACAGCTTACCTTGTGGGGTGTACTTTCTCTACCTGTCTGGGGGATGTCTGCATTTGGTACAAGAACTTTTGATCTGTATTGCCAAGATTTGGAGAAGGCCCTCTTTAATCTGCTCTCTGAGTTTCTTGTGATTTTCCTCCATCTTATTTTCTCAATTCTGCAGAGGGGTTTTCACAGCTGTGACTCTTTCACGTGTTGGGCCATGTATGGCACCTGCATATGCTTAGAGCTTCTTTGCCAGATCAAGCATGGTCTCCTCCATGCCATTACATTTCATTATTCTTAAAGCAGTAGTGTATTTTTGTGGCCTGTCATACAAGTTTATGTCACATCACGGATGTACATGGTACCATGTCTGGACTTCTAGTTGTCAGGTCATCTGAGAAGACAATCTTTGTCGCTGCCATTTCTCTCAAGCATTGAATCATTTTTCCTATGGTTTTCTACTGGGTTTGTTGCATATAGAGATCATCTGCACATAGATATTTTCACTCCACACTTTTGAAGACCTGTGCCCAGAGACTGTGAGGGTTAGCCTTCCTCACCATTTTTTGGTCTATAACTGGATCGTGTGACAGGGATTCCAAATGCCTTGCTTTAGTACCTTCCAGAATTGCAGCCTTGCTTGCAGCGTCCCAAAAGTGGATTAACTAATTATAGATTCAGTAGGTTGTTGAGTGTAATCCTTTCTCAGGCCACGAAGGTCGTTCAGGGAAAAGGACTCAATAGTAACTTCTGATTTTGAGTCAGTTGCTGGCTTTGAGGGTTTTTCTGAGACTATTATTGTCCACTGGCTGATCAGTTTTGGTTTTGTGCTTCTTTCCCACGGTCATGACTGCCAGTGGCTAAGGCTCACTGTCTGTTTTAGTGGTTATCTGAGGCTCGTCTGGTTTAGCTACCACCTGAGCGATTTGGGTGTTGGCTGCAGCCTGAGTGACTGGGGTAGTTGCTGATTTGTTTTCTTGACCCCCTGCCTCTATCTGCCACCCTACAGTATTTAGCAGTGTGCAATAAACATAGGCCAGGGCTCAGCTTGTTGTAATGAGCACTTTTCTTTCAGGTATTTCACCACTTCAGCTGGGTTCTGTATTTGTTTATGTGGAAAGTCCCAGACTATAGGGTCAGTAATTTTTTTCAGGGTTTGGCCCATAACCTCCCATTCTCCACACCACTCAGAATTTTCCACACCTGGGTCTACTGGGTCAGGGGTCTCACCAGCTCTTCTGGGCATATTGCAGACTATATAGATGAAGTTTACCAGATAAAATACCAGGTAGGTCATCTCTTTAACACTTAAGGGAAATGGAACATTCTCCAAAAGTGATGTAACATTCAAAGGAGAAGAAGGAAAGGAAAGGCTTCATCTCCTGCTCCTCCTCTAACAAACTAGTTATGTTATTACTAATAAACCCCCAAAACATCCTACTGGAACTAGGACACAGGGTATGAAGAAGAAACCATAAATCATATTGTTGGGGGTTAGATTTGCTTCTTTTTCACTTACAGAATTTTTTCCAGTAAGTTGCTAAGAAACCTTAACAACAGTACTTAACCAAAACAAAGAAAGTGGGCAAAGGAGATGGTAGCACAAGGCTACACCTATTGTTTTTGGTCTCCAGGAGCTTCCTCAGAGGGGAGAAATAACACGAGCTTTGGAAAAGGTAAAAGACAGAGCTGGGGGGGCAGTTGCTTCTCTCTCGCTCTTGGCATTGAGGAGGACAGTCAAGCTGCCACTTGCTACTGCTGGAGGAGTTCACAGCCATCACTCTGCCTCGTCCTGGGAAATCTACCGTCATCTTCTTGTGTACCTGGGAATCCGGAGCTCGTTTTCTTCAGCCCTCCTCCCACCGCTGCTGCTTCTTCAGAGCTTTGAGGCTCTCCTGCTACTCTGTAGCCCAGCACTGCCCAGCTCTGCCGGGACACCCCTGCTGCTCCAGCAACCAGCGCAGAGCTCCTCATCTCATCCACCAGCCCGAGACTTTCCTCCCTTCCAGCTCAGCCTCTCGGAGTCCTGCAGGGGCACCGAGATCAAACTGCCCAGGGCCATTTGTGAAAGAAAGCCCTCAGGGTTCCTGGTTCTGTTATCAATGCTGTAGTTGTTGTTGTTTGTTTGTTTTGTCATATATACTAGGAAAGAATTGTTATTCCTATCCCCATACCTCTGTCTGAAAGCCCCTTTAATTTTCTAAATTAAAATAATTTGGAGAGAAGGAATTTGAATTCTCTATCTCTAGGGAGGTCCTGCCCCCTTCCTAGCAGATACCTGTCTTTCAAACCAAGACACATATATATCCAGAACAAACTCCAGTACCTTTGTAAACTCCTTATAAATCATTATCACCACATCCAGCAAAATAGCTATTCTAATCTGTGCCCCTCTACTGTAAAAGCTACATGCTAGGGACAATACTGGAGCTATCTCCATGTAAGATAATAGGTCTAGGGACCAGAAAGGTATTAAAACCTCAAAAAATCCTAGGGACCAGAAACACATGAAGGCTTCCACCCAGAGAAACATTATGAATTCAAGCAACATGGCTGCTTTATCCCAGTACAGAGTAAGTGAAACCAAAATGCAATCAGTACAGGTTTTCTCCACTTTTTCGAGCCCCACTGTGGCCACCAAGAAAAAGTATTTGTCCTGATTTAGGGCAAATTTGGGAGGAAACTTCCAAAGGAGTCTCTATAGAAAGCAGATTCAAGCGGCCCCTCCCCATACTGGTTTAGGAAAATATTTCCTTGGAGAAAAGTGGAAAAAAACCCTGTTTAATTAACAATCAAAGTATTGACAAGCATAAAGAAATGAATAATACTTAACACTAAAACTTCTTGCTATTCCGAAGAGATGGCAAAATCAGAAAGTCTTTTTTGTGGGGTGTAGCTTGGCTCATTCAGTCTCTTATCAGTCCCTTCTGTGCTGGAAAATGCTGCCCCCTGGGCCCCAGTGGGCCACAGGTATGAGCTCCCATTCATCCCACAGGTATGAGTGTTTTTCTGGGTTTTCACTCCAGAGCAGGCCAATCAGTTCCAAGAAAAAGAAAAGCCACAGTCTGTGGAACTTCTCTGTTTCAGCTAGCTGAAAATAACCTAAAAGCAAAGGAGAGCTCTTGTCCGCTCTCTGTGCTGCAGACAACAGTCCATGAGAATGAGGAGGAGCAAGTGCAGCTTCTGAAAACAAACTGCACGCTTCTTCTCTCCCCCTTTCGCTCTTGGAACCAGTCTTAAAGGTGCAGAACTTAATATACAGCATAAACAGAACAGACAATTGGGGATACAAGCATTATATAGTCACCCTTGGACACCATGTTTATTCCATTTTTGCTGAGAAACAGGTACAGATGGGTCCCATATAAGAAGTAATACAGAAAAAAATATCAAATCTGTATGTTCTCCAGTTGGTGTGAGATCAAATATATACTTGAGAGGAACAAATTCACATACAGGTTTCAGCGCATGTATATACCATACACTATAGTTATACCACTACATAATCAATACCACTTTAAGGATTTTTTTCCTAACTGCCTTGTGACAAAACATACTGACACATGTTAAGCCACATTTCCTCATAAAAATTCTTAACAGACTTCTAAGTGCTATTTCAAATACCTGGTGCTTGGTACTTCTTTATAGAAAGAGACTGAAGTGGTCAAAAGTTGTTTGAGTGCTCCAACAAGGAAAATCATTTCATATAACAGTTACTTTCAGATGTTGCTGTCTTTTTGTCAGTTGGAGCAAAACATGCTTATACATGAGAATATGACTCCAGGTTTGTGCAACTAAGTTATATGAATTATGAATGCATTTAAACTATTTTCATAAACAGGAAGAAATTTGTGTGCTGTGAAGATTCCTGCAGAAATCTGAGAGCCTCCTCTCATCTCACATATCCTAGGTATAAAAAATTACCGTGTGCTTCAGTGGAAGTTTCACATTGGGTTGCAAACAGAAAGGCTTGAAACTAGTACTTCAATCAAAGTAGTTCTGTTTGTTTTTAAAGCTGGATTATTCTGCTGCAGTTAACACAAGCATGCAGGTTTTCTGGGCCAATTCAATCCCACATTTTGATTCCCCATCCATAGAGCATTCAATCCAAGTTCCTTTTTCTGTATTTTCCTTCATACCTGCCATTTGCTTTATAAATCATGACTTGTATATAATACAGATAGCAACAGAAAAAAAAATCCAAGAGTCAAATTTAATTAGACTGGATACAAATAGTTGTAGATATTTAAAACAAAACTTGAGGACAGTATACATCAGAAAATCAGTCAGTGTTACACAAAAAGCTAGTTCTGCTTTATAAACAACTCTTCAAATAACTCTACAGAGATATTAGAAGATTTTTACAATTATGAAAATGTACTTTAATGACTTTAAAGAAGTAATTTTGTAAAAAGGTCATGCAGGAATTTGAGGTGAATCCATTTGTAAACATTGCTTATTGTAAAGGCACCAGTGGTTACCTGCAATCCAGAACACACTGCCATAATTGTGTACCTAGAGAAGAAATCTTCACAAGGCAAAGCATGACCTGTTAGTGGGTCAAAGAATCAGAAATCATAGAACGGTTTTGAGTCGGGAAGGACCTTAAAGATCTTCACAAGGGCAGGAAGACGTTCCACTAGATCAGGTTGCTTAAAGGCTAATCCAACCTGGCTTTAAACACTTCCAGGGATGGGGCATCCCCAGTTTCTCTGGGCAATCTATTCCACTGGCTCACCACCCCTTGACTCAAAGAATTTTCTCCTCTTAACTTACCCTCTGTTTAAAACGATTACTCAGCTACCTATCATCTGATCACTACACTGCCTGATAGAGATCCTCCTCATCTTTGCTGTAGGCCTTTTTTAAGTACAGGAAGGCTGTGGTCTCCCTGGAACCTTAATTTAATTAAGCTAAACCATCCAAACTCACTCAGCCTGTCTTCATAAGCGAAGTGCTCCAGCCCTCTGCTCTGACCACCTCTATGGAGTCAGCATGGCTTCATTAAGGGGAAGTCATTGCTGATCAACCTTGTGTGACAAAATGACTGGCTTGGCTCAAAGGAAACCAGTAGATATTTGTTTTCCCAGACTTCATTATGGCCTTTGACTTGGACAACACCCTCATAGATAAGCTGTTGAGGTAGCTAGATGAGCTGACAGTAAAGTGGATTGAAAACTGCCTGCATAGCTGGGCACTGACTGACTGCTGAGGAACAGTGCAAGGTCTAGTTGGAGGCCAGTAACTAGTGGTCTACCCCAGGGGTTCATACTGGGTCTGGTCCTTTATAACATGGTAATCAATGACCTGGATGGATGATCAGGTAGAGTGTATCCTCAGTGAATTTGTCAGTGACACAAAACTGAGACTGTGGAAGCTGTGCAGCCTGGCAAAGAAGGCCCAGGGGGAGCTCATCAATGTGCATAAATACAGGGAGGGTGCCAGGCTCTTTCCAGAGGTGCGCCATAACGGGGCAAGAGGTGATTTGCACTAGCTGAAACTCAGGAGGTTACCTCTGAATATCAAGAAACACTATGAGGGTGACTAAGAGCTACCACTGATTGAGCAGGGAGACTGTGGAGATCCTATCCCTGATGAATTCAAGCTGTTTGGGCAAATGGCTCTGGATGTCCCTCTTTTAAATGATGGAGTTGGACTAGATGATCTCCTTAGGTCCCTTCCACCCTAAACCACACAGTGATTCTGCAAATAATAAATCATTAAAATTGGTCCAAACATTTGTACATTGTGAGACACTATATGTCTTCAAAGGAAGGGAATAGTTCCAGTTTGATATACCTTGTAGCAACATTTAATGCAAATTTCTTCTCAGTTATTCAGCAAGATCCTTTAATTCTCTAAAAAGCGCCCCTTTGCCCTATTGGTAGTTTGCCAGATATGCTAAGTCTCCTGCAAGCTTTCTGTTTCTGACTTTGGCTTTCAAGAACTTCTTTAGCCCTTGTAATTTCCTTTGTCCGCACTGTCTGATACAGTTTACATTACTGTAACCTTTATTCCAGGTATCAACAGCAGAAGCAGATGAGGGATTTATTCTATCTGGTGGGACAAGTTTTCTTGTTCCACGAGTTTTCTAATACAAACATTTTAAAAAATTACAAGGCAGCAGCGTCTGCCCCCTTTTTTATAAAGCATTTGTCTGTATACTTAAAAGTGTCTCCAAAGAAATTACGTAACTGACAAAAAACCAGCCTTTCAAACACAAAATCACATGAAGGACAAGTGCTGACTTGTTTAGCCTTGTCAAAAGAAGACTGAGGGACACAAGGGGGAGCAGATCTCCTGCTATAAATATCTCAACAGAGAGAAAAGTTATTCATACTAAGAGAATGCTGGCATAGGAACAACTGCATATAAACTACTTGTGAACATATCTAGAATGAATCCTGAAAGCAGATTTTCTTCCACTGGAGCAAAGAGACTCCAGAGCAGCCTTAAAAACCAACAGCAGCACACATACACAATTGCATCCAGGTTCAAGGACAAAAGTTTAACAGGAGAGACTGGACTCTAGATACAGAAGATCCATTTTACTACTGCATCCTTGTCATCTGTTCTACATTATAATTTGTTCTAATAAAAGACCAGCATTTTTCATTAATAACTGTCACTTTATAACCATGCATAAACCTCACAATGGCCTGTAGTGATGAATGACAGTCAAACACACTGAATGAAAAATTCCTGCCAGTGTATGCCTCACAGAAAAGGCAAAAGCATGACAAACTGGAGTTTCTCAGTCTCAGAAATAAAGCATGTCTGTAACTCAACCTTCACTGTGTATCTGATGCACTGTTTCAGCTAGGGTTTAAATTTCTCACCCCTCTCTGTAAGGTTTTCCAGGGTAAGCACTGTGAAGGCATAGTTAAATGGTTACAGTATCTCAGAGGATGATATAATATTCTTCCTTCTTACACTAAAATATGCAATGCAGGCAATAGATACTTTTATACCATTATAACCACAAATTAACTAGGAAAATCATATGCTTTAACTGACTTGCATCACTAACACAGGCTCATGTGAAGTCCTTGAAAGAAATCCCAAACATTTTTTACAACTGAACTCCAGCACCCAAATTATTCTTAATGCATGAAGAAGGTTTTGCTTATTAGCCAAGTTTGAATGCCAGAATGTAACTTTCATTCAGAACAGACTACACTGTGACACTGTGTGGTGATATTTCACATTTGTAATTTTATTATAATCTGAAAGAGGCGGTATCTGAAGAGCAAAGAAAATGACTATACAAGAAATTTATAGAACATTCATTTATGTACTGAAGTCCTTTAGATACTTCTTTATAGCTTGAAAAAAAAAGTGTAAATTTTCACTAGTAGGAAAAACCAAGAAAGAAACATTAAATATTTAAACATACTGTTGGATACTGTGAAACCATTTAATTAAAAACTTGGCTTTTAGCATTTTTGTAGTTTAACACTGTATGATTATAATAGCATATTTACTAACCACCTTTAACAGGAGTCTGGCTAAAGATACGTGCCAACTTGCTGCCATTAGTTATGAAATTGCATACGTACATCTACCAAAAATCTTGAAAGAAAGTGCTATATAAAGATTAATCTTGTTTTGGCCATGAACATATAAAGTTCCATGAATATTCTTCTACACATACTACATAATGGTACATACTGAACTATCTTGCTTTGTGCATTTTTTAATTCATTAAAAAGCAAATGCACATGGTAATATACCATCCAAAGGAATGCAAAATAAAAAATTTCTCCCTTAGAAACAGGGTAACTTCTTTTTTCCCACTTGGCAAGTAGAGCTAAACTCCCAGAAAATACCACCAGGAGTGTCAGCATGCAATCCCTCATGCTTCTGAATTCAGCAGACCTTGAGAAAGCACAGGGAATAAAAAATAAGGTCCTGAATGGAAATGACAATACATAGGAAAAAAAGGACATTTTATTTTCAGCCCAAAGGCCAACACTTAGTGTCTAAGAAGACACACTAAAATTTACTATCTATAGAAGTGAAAAAATATACTAAAAAAATCCTCATTTCAATGCTTACATCACATCAGATTAAAATCTAATTGAGACTTAAATCCACTTAAGATGTCAGCTGAAGAAATTTTCTGGGCTCCAAGGGTGAAATTAGGTAACTGGAATCTTTGTACACCAAAAGAATCTTAAAAGAAAACTTGTTCTCACATTTTATAAAAGGAGAAGAGCTCCTAGAAGTAAGAATTGGATTCTTTTTTTTTGGTGATACATACACACAGTTTAAGTAGTACACCTCTGTGCCAAAAGAACATAATTAGATGTTACTAACCAGAGGTACTTGCCTTTGTTGCTTCAATGGTAGCTATTGAATTCTTCACTTTGCATTGCTTCATCCTTCCACAGACATCCAATGCCCACTGCTACTAATAAACCACTTTCTGATCCAAATACCATAAACTTCAAATATTTCTTCTCTTTCTCTCTCTCTCTTCCTTTACCACCTTCCTTTTAAAAAGCTTAAAGTTATTTATACAAAATTGGTAGCTACACAAATAATTTGGTAACACTTCAGCTAGGGTTACTGAAAAAGGTTTGACGGGGTCCTAATACTTCAGCAAATACAAAGAGAGATGTTTAAAAAAACTCGTATTTTATACAGGATAAATGTAGTTCAATGTGGTGGATAAAAGGATTAAAATCTACAAGTGGATAAAGTGGCTCGTGTATCAACATGCAAAATACAGAATATTATTTTATTCCTTGGGTTATTTATATAATGTTGACAGTGACACATGGAAGAAATAGAATCAACAAATTTTT
This sequence comes from Cisticola juncidis, assembly GCA_013400215.1. Taxonomy (NCBI): domain Eukaryota; kingdom Metazoa; phylum Chordata; class Aves; order Passeriformes; family Cisticolidae; genus Cisticola; species Cisticola juncidis. The sequence goes on from VXBR01008552.1 coordinate 34,091, forward strand.
CAGCACTTGCCACACTGAAGTTGCATTATAACCACCAGTTTTCATACAGGGGTCTTGTGCTCTTTTTGAGAGAATGGGAACTACACAGGAGATCTCAGTGGCTTACTCTCCTTCTGCAGGCTTCCACTGTAACCTAATGCATCAATTTTCTGTAAAACTAAACTTTCTTATGCATTTCAAATATCAGTGTGTTAAGAAAGATAAAGAGATGTACAAATGGGATGGATGCAGAAATCATAACATAAATGCTCTCAAGAAATGGGACAAAGTAATAAAGTAAATTCCATTCACTTTCAGATTCCTTAACTTAAGGAATAACAAATCAAATATAGTTCCTACAGATTAAAAAAAAAGGTTAAAAAAATCCTCAAAATTCCAGCAAAATAGTGGAGTAAAAGAATCCATAAATATAATTACATATTGTGTAGGGGAATAAAACCGTTTTGCAGAGGCAGAAAATGAGAAGTGTCGTGACACTGTAAGGGAAAAGACAAAATACCAGCCCCTAGTAAGGCACAGGCTACATGCACATTTACTTACACAAAACAATGGTAGAGGTAAAGCTCAAGAACTGTCTAGTTTAAGAATTATATCTATGACATACCAAGATATGACATCCATTATAAATAATCTATCACAGGTAAAAATGCATAAATTATACCATCATCTTCTTTGCTTTTCCCTCATTTTATCCTGTAATTACTAAAATGCTTAATCTTCTCTGCTTAGCTTTCTGTATTAAAAAAAAATACAAAACCCCCTAATTACAGAACAGATTTTCACACTTGTTTTTTTTCTGCCACTTCTGCTCTATTGAAAAATTTTCTAACTAAAACAGCTCAGCTTTCTTAAAACCAAATACAGAGCAATCTTCCTGAATATTCCACACTGCCACTCCTTTCTTAACAGAAAAAAACTTGCACAAACCTTCTCTTCACATACATCTTCCACTTTTTCCATTCAGTTCTCATCACTTATCACAAAGATACAGGGAAGAGCAAATAGTTTAACCCAGATGATCATTCTCCTAAAAGCATGATTGCAAGGTCTGTAACTACCATTGATGCAACCATGGCACGTGCCTTTGTGGAGGTTTTACGAAACACTTTCTGAACAAAAAAGTAGCGCAATCTAGTAAGTATTTCTGCTCCAATAAATTATGAGAAACAGCATATGAAGATATATTAGAAATCCATCAGGAGCAAAGTTCTTCAGTTATGCTTCATTCAGGTAAGGACTATGTGGTTTTGGGTGGCACCCATCTTCTTTTATTTGTCCTCTGATATAAAGATGAAGAAGTAATGCTTTGTGAGGCATCTTGAAATAAAACCCTGAGCTCTCACGAACACAATACACAGATCATCCTCTGCTTTTCTTATTGGGAATGACAATATTCAAACATTGTTGCTGAATAGCCTTTCTCCCTCTCACAGTGATTTTCTTCAGTGAAGTCAGCGAAGAGCTCTGATTCAAGGATGGAAAGGCATCAGATCTTCTTCTGGGATCCAATCATGACCTTTGATACAAAGTTTACAATGGCACTGGCAGGTTGCTCTGGATCATGCTCTGCAAAGAGGTGGCACACGTTGTCTGTGGCACTGCCTTGCTTCCTGGCAATGAACCCAAACACTCTGCAAGGGCAGCAATCACAGTATGTCAGAAAACTGACAGACAGGCATAGCCTCACTTCATAAAACAAAAGACAGTGCAGAAACCAAGCACATATAGCAGACTTCCCTGTTCTGATGATCAAGGTTCCATGTGACTGCTAAACACTGTAGTCCAGATGGACCAGCCATCTCGGGAAAGAACCAGTGAAAGAGACTGTCCCCTTCCTTCTACTCTGTCCATATGGCATCCTGTACTGTTTGGTGTCAGACATGCTGCTGACCTTGGAGACATTTTTAATCTGATTCGATACTACTGTTCTCTTACCTAGTTTGGGGGTGGTGTTTCAGGGATTGCCCAGAGAGGATTTTGATGGTCACACATCTTGGTGGACAGAGTATTAGAAAAAGGATTTAAGCCAGCTATTTCTGTTCCTTTCCAGAAACAAGTGCTGAACCTCTCTGTTTAAGTTATTTCTTTTGATTAAAGGGTGACAACAACGTTTGCCTTCAATAGAAAACACTTTGCAATCCACAGGTAATCAATCATGTGTTTATGCTAATCATGTATTTATGCTAATACTAATATTAGTTTTCATCTATGTACCAGGAGAGGGATTGTTTTTAAAGCTATCAGTCTAAGTGAATAAAGTTTGTGTTAAGTTATGCTGGACAGGTGGAACACAAAACTGAGAGGTAAATATCTCTAATGTCTGAAACCAGTCAAATCACAGACCTGCAATCTAAATAAACCATGCTAGTTCTGGCTCCAGACATCCCATGACCACCCACCACATAATCAGGCCCCAACTTGCAGAGGTGTGGATGAAGTAACCAATGTCTAATTACTACAGAGGGCTGAGAGACCTTTGTAAAGTAAACAAGGGCTTTCCTTTCCACATCTCAGACAAAAGTAATTTAGAACACCAAGAAACAGAGCACTTTAATGATATTCCTAAAACATGCAGTTAAAAGAGACTCCACTTACTTTGCAGAAAGGCCATCTTTCATCCACCTTGTCCATTAGAAAGCAGTAAAAAAACACAGAATGGAGAAATAACAATGAAACTTATGTTAGTTTTGGTTTGTTTGTTTGGGGTTTTTGGTAGAACAATACAAACAACAAAAATACTGCTTGTCATACTTACTTTCTGTCCTCTGGATCCAAAGCACAGAAAATAACAGTGTTGACTGAATAATGTCGCCGAAAAAAGAGTCTGGATAGGAAGAAATAAAACAAGTTTCAGGAACAGTAAAGATGATTAGAATTCTAAACAATAAAGTAATCTGAAAAATAAATTATACTGAATTTCAATACAGACAATATTTTTTTGCCATTTCTGAGTGACTTTGAAAGCCACCTGAATTGCTCCAACCCAATAAATACATATTTAAAACACTAACATCAAGGTTTTAAACCAAAAGAAAACTCATTCTCAATCTAAGAGTTTGGAGTATGAAATGTATTTTCTCTAAAAGCTGGCCATTTAGATTCTATTTTAGCGGGACATAGAACTTTGTGGAACTTGTGAATAATTTGATCATACTATGTTTGAATATATTCACACTCCCAGGCATTACAATTAAGGTAAAGGTTCCGTGATCTGCAAAAAATTATTGCAAACCCCATGGAATGAAGAAGTCCGGCACTTCTTTTTTTAACTTATAATGAATTCCTGTTACCCTTCCTTTGTTATTGCAGTTTTTCTAATTGAAAGTTTGTAGTAGCCTAACTAGCACTTAGAATAAAGTAAATATAAATTAACTTTTTATCAGTTTTTTTCAGGATATCCAAAACACTGTTTCAGATGCCAGAGATACACATCATCTACTTAATTCAGCTCTGTTCAGTGATACTGGTGAAAAACATCAGAAGATAAATAATTTCATTGCTCAGGTTCAATATCAAATGTTAGTGAAGCCATTACTTTCCCTTTTTGTAAGAAATAACAATAAAAAAATCATATCAAAGTGACCTTCCAAAGATAAAATACACCATGTGGAAATAAAGTCCACAGCTTAAAAAATACATTTTCCTGTACTACAGCCATCTTACATAGTCACCATCATTCCCATAATCCTAGTATCCTCTGAGATAGAGACTACAAAATGTAACTAGAAATGTTAAATCAACAGTGGCCAACACCTGATGGGGACAGGGACATATATTCTCTTCCATCCCTCTTTTACTTACTTTCTTTGATTATCTGTCAGTGTGATTCCCTGAGCAGACACCTTGAAATGGACAACGGTTGAAATAGGAGAGGGATCCTGCATCAGTGTCAGGCTCAAGGCTTTCTGTACTGCCTGGTAGCCTGTGAGAGACTCCATCTCCACTGAGTTCAGGTACCAAACATTACAAGCTGTAATGAAAGAGGGGAGTGATTTTGAGAGGTCATAGGCCTTTTGCTCTCCCTTTGCTATTAATACGTTTATATCAAAGCCAATGACTGTACTTATCTATTACCCGTAGACATGCTGAAATTTAAATAAACGTAAGACAACACCATAGAGCACACTTGTAGATAGTACTGGAGCAAAGGCATTCCTGAAAGAATGGGGATATTTTGCTTTTAAGTTCAAATACATCTGCCAGTAAGAAAATACACATTTGCAGCATACATTTGTATGTTCTACAGTTTCAAATATTTAAACTATATTCAAAGGGAACCATTCACTTGATTGGCAGGACAACAATATTTACACATCAAAAAGAACTGAGGGTTATTTCAAAGCACATTTCTCATTAATTCCATAGTGTTCTGTATGTTTAATGATTTCAGGACAAGTAAAACAATTTCCACACTAATAAAAATTACTGACATACATTTATATATATTTAAATATATATAGGCCTTTTCTTTATTTCAGCATGCACTTACTTCTAAAAGTACTATTTCTCTTTTAGAGATATAAGCAACTTCCGAAATATCTCTATCAGACATGCTCACTGGTTTATAAGGTTACCAAACAGTTACTTTTTTTACATGGTTTCCTATCAAATCTGAAGTGAGTGCTAGGAAAATTTGTATTTTGTGTATTAATCTTATATGGCATTATATAGTAGTACTGTACTATTGTGTAATACTACATAGTACAGTGCCATCTAAAGTATGAACTATTATATAGAATTAACAGAATTATTCATGTGCTTACTATGGGACTGTGATATAAAGTCAAATTTACAAACAAATTAAGAACAAGCAAGAATGATTACGCACATACATAGCTGAACACTAGCACCAAGAGATTTTGTGTTTCATAAAAACACTTGTGTAGGTATCCGGGACAAAATTTACAACTCCATCAGTTGACACATGCAAATTACCATGGTTACATTTAATTTGTTCAGCAGTTTCGTTTGGCTTGCCAACATTACTATGAAAGCAAAGATTAAACCTAACAGTTTCTGTAATCTGTTTTAGGATTTCTCCTATTACTATCTACATAAAATTATAGAGCTAGACACTGACACTTTCAAAACAACCAAGTAGTCATACAGTAAAAACTGGATAAGCCTAAGTTCGATTCCAGCACAATGATCAGCCCTGTAACTTCAAGCTCTGGAGTCCATCAGTGGCTGAAGGGATTCTGAGATTTCATTTATTTGATTTGTAAGTGTAAAATTTCAAAAATGTATTTATGCATTCCTGTGCAATTCTCAATAACTTTTGCTTGCATCAATTCATTCATACAATTCATACAATTTCATTTCATACAATTCATGCACAGAGGGACTTAAGATGACGAGTAAAACTGTAATGAACAAGCCAAACCATAAGCCCTTTTCTTCTCCCCTTGTAATTGTTTATGGTTGGTACAGATCTAAAGGTCTTCACTATCCTGCGTCTTTCCCCAGAAAAGGAAGCTTCCCTTCTTTCCCAGCCGCACACATCAGAGTCCCTTCCTCTTCTGCCACATTGTGCATTGCTGTCAACGGACTGAGGTTTTGTTTCTAAATAAAATTTCCAACATTTTACCTAGATTGCCCTCAAAGTGATAGTTCAAACAGCAGCTATCCAATACAGTAGATTCCTTTGCTTCTGTAGCACAGAAAATAATAAATGGAAACTTCTATAAAAGTGTTGCAAAGTGAAAATGTCAGCTTAAAAAGGAGGAAAGGTAATGAGAAACACTGAAAGATTTCTCATTTAAGAACATCGTGCATGGTCTGACAAAGTATTGAGAACAGTAATCTGGGAGAAGCCATACTCCGAGCTAGAACAAAAGGAAGACCTTTTGTTCAGTGCAGCTGCCCTGCAATGTTGCTGCTTTTGTCTTTCACAGGTGACATTCTGGAGCACATCTGTGCCACCAGCAACATCTCAGCAATGCTGCTTTTAGACTGGGAATGTCCTTTGTTTCTTGACTTGATAAGTGTAAAGAGAAATTAAGAACTGCAATTTATTTGGGCAAAAATTTTTGTTGCTGAACAGAAAGCAAGGTGTATTCTAGGGAAAAGCCTCTTATCTGTATGGTTTCTAGTCTTCAATTGTCAGAGTCTAAGAAGCTAACAATTTCTAGTCATCTTCAGCACTTAGAACCTGGAAATGCTCATTAGGTTTTTCAGGCAACTATAAAAAATAATCATTCTAGGAAAGCACATAATTTTTGCATGTGGAATGAGAGAAGTGTGGGTATAGAAGGGCAGGGAGAAAGTGTATCTATTTTAAGGTTTCTTTGAAAGGACTCAATTTACATGTTTTGGGTCTGGACTTCAATGCTGAACTCCACAACCTGAATGCTTCTGTGACCTTTCAGGGAAAGGGATCCCTGATGTATCAAGGCAAAAAAAAACCCCTCCGAGAACCTCTCATAGCTAATTTATATATTCGGGTTCCAAATCCTTGTTTAAAAACAATAAAAACAACAAAATGAGTTAAAAACAAATGTACTAAATACTCTAAATGATCCATGATATGACAGCTCTCATGAAGACTTATCTGACTACCACCCCAGCTAAAGAAATAATTATTTCTTTTTCTTTGAAAAGCACTGTCTGAGCAAGGAGACGCCAGTATTTCCTGAAAGACAATATATGCCCCTTTTGATGGTTTTTCTAAGAAGTAAAGTTCTACAAAAATTAATGTAACAACAAACACCAAGTAGTGAGCCAACACGTGCTCGCTCACAGCACAGCCACACAAAGGTTTTCTACTACAGCAGCTACACATGCCTGCTCAATTACAGCACTTGAAGTGGTGCTTCAAATTTTAAAGTGAAAGCAGACGGCTGCACAAGCAAGGAGCAACATTCGCTACAAAGCTGGCCAGCTTGACAACTGCCCCTTCAGAAGTGCTCTAAATGCAGGAGGGCAATGATGAAGCATTCTTAGAAACACACGTTTTGCCACAACATCCAGTGGTAGGCTAACCTCAAAAGAGAGTGACAAAGGTAGTGTATTCTTGTGCTCTAACGGCACTAATTGGGTGGCTTCTGGGGGGAATTCATAGCAACCTGAAAACCAAGGACCATGGGAGGACATGGGCAGGATCCCCTGGACACATCCACTGTATGGTAAAATAACACAGTTGGCTGGATTTCTACTAAGGACAACTTTAACATTATGTAGGAGTACTTAGAGCATTGTCCAATATGGTGAGTTAGGATTCCACCACACTTTTTCAGACAGGCTGTTTAACTAGCTCTCTGGACACTAACAAAGCACATAAGAAGCAAAGCATACCTCTACACAGCTGTTGCAAACACCTATTTGAGAGCCATATAGATGGTAACAGTGCATAGCATCACATCATTTGGAGATACTCTCGTCATCGTTCCTCTGTCACATCAAATAAGGTTGCAGTAACACAACTCAACATGCCAGAATGGGCACTGCACTACACACAAGAATCCATAAAAGCATCCAGTGGAAAAGACACATAACATTTCCTAGTAACATGCAGCACCAAGTGAAGTACAGAGAACTGTTCTTTAATATTTTTTTTCCGACTGATGCAACAGTAAGCATTTTGCAGTGGTATTGTTAATCCCTATGATGAGAACTTAACCCTAACTGAACATCTTCCTTAGCTGGCTTTTGCAGAGGTTACACATAGCTCTTGAACCTCTGCACCCACAGGCTGAAAATATTCTCTCAAATTTTATCAGTCATGAAAGCAATGCCGTGCTTAAAAATTGTTTTGAAGTAACCTACGTATACCTCATATTCTCATGAGACAAAGGACTGGAAAGCAAACACAGAGTTGTAGAACATAGGAGCTGGCTTCAGAAAACAGAAAAAAAAAGGTACATATCCTCATAGCGCCCCTTACACTTCTACCTAGCACAATAAATTTAACTGTTACCTTTAATCCAGTCTAAACTTTAGCTTCTCCCAACCTGTAAGATTCAAACTTTGGTAACAGTCAAATACAAGGATAAAAGTTCAACAGACCTGCACCCTGTTTGAGAAGCTCTGCAGCTGAATTTGCAGCAGTTTGTGGAGAAGTTTCTGCTATCTCCTCCAAGGGATCTGCAAACAGAAAACATGATCCTTGTATGGACTTGAATCAACAAATTGAAGTCCACACTCATATATGAGCTTAGCAATTGTAACTGTGATCTCAGCTACTGGACAACTCTTGGCCAGGAACATGAAACCACCTTTTATCTGCAATTATAATCAATTATGTAAGTTTTGTGCTGCATCACGTTTTTTTGCCTCAAGCACTGCAAGTGGAATGTTTAACCTTTATTTCCTAACAATAAAAGACATAACACAGGCATATGCTGGAGGGACTCACATGATGACACATTAAGACAATACTTATAGCTATATTCCCTCATTACAGTCTAAAAATATCTTGAATAGTGTGATTCTAATTACCTTATTTGATTTGTGTAATTTATACTAATTTATACAGAAATTTATACCATGATGAAATAAATTAATTATATTTTGTTTCAGAGGATGACAATACAACTTTCTTCTTAAGCTGAAAAAAACCATATCTGAACCATTAAGACAGCAGTGGAACATTTGCCTCCAACTGATTATTAAAAGTAGTAAGAAAACTGTCCACCACCATGTTATTTCAAGTATATAAATGCATGTAAAAAGATCTCACTTACTACTGCATTTAGCATGAGGCATATCATGTTTGAATATAATCAGATGAAGAAGAGAGCCGTAATACAGTTTGTGACTATTCATATGGCTAGAGTTACAGTTATTCAAACATTTTAAAAGCTCCAGGCACTGTATCCTGCCATTAACTACAGAAGACCATTCTAAAATGCATGATCAAATTGGATTAAAAAATAAATCCCAAATTAAAATTTCACTGCGGTATGTTTATTCAAGACAAGGCAAATGTTCCACTCCTGTACCTCTGAAAGAAAAGAGTAAGTTTTCCATCTTAGGTGAGGGGGATAAAGAGAACAAGCCAACTGCCACACTGTTTTGCCATATAAATGTATGAGATCTCTTGTCACATTTACCACAGCATCTTTTTGTGCTAAAATGGTTTCAGGATGTATTCGCATAAATCAAATGCAACTTTTGTACATTAACATATGGTCTATAACAAAAGTTTAAAGGGTTCAAAAAACCCTCTAAAGTCACAAACCACAAGAACATTTAATATTTCAATAATGTGTCTGGAATTAACTTCATGTAGCAGAATATGAGACAACTGAATTAATGGACAAGCATGAGCATTTTTTTTTTGTCTTAGAGTGGTTTATGAGATCAGTATAAACAAAATTAGAATCATAAACCTATGAAGTAACATAAGCTTTTTGATCAATTACTTGAACAATATTTGAACCTGTGCAAGTTGCTATACTCTTCCTGCCAGTGTCGCACTCGGGGGACCACCTACTCTTCATCTACTTGTCCTTTTACTATTCAAACTTGAATAAGTGGTTAAACCTAACCACTCACTTGGCATAACGTCATGTCTAAGAAGTACATATGTCTTCCCACACGGTAAAATACTGCATGGATTTTCATGACGAATATATATTTATGACTGGAATATCTCAGTACCAGTATGCTCACAAACATGCTTTGGATAACGGTCATCACCAATACTGAAGACAACAACACAGCTTCCTCCTCCGTATATTTTTGCTTAGATCTCAACTCGTGACACATTCACCTGCCTTCAGACATTGACACTTTGAAGCAAAACTTGGCTAGGAATTTCTCTTCTGTACTTTAACAAGCATACCTCTGTCTGGGATGAGAAGCTTGCAGGGCAATGCCAGTGGAGTGATGGAATGTTGATACACTAGAGCTGTCAAACACCCTGTGGTCAGAAAAGTAACAAGACATGCACAGTTAACTTGGTAGACAACAAGAATTCTTAAATTATGTTTGCTTTCAAGTATTTTATAGACTAAGAGCCCCCTTTGCTTCCCTTTAAAAATCTCTTGGGACCTAAGCGAAGATCTTCTTGAACCCATTAATCACAATCATATGTTCCCTCTCCCTCTTAAATACACTGCTTAGATCCTAACCTTAAAGTATGTGCTTCAAACGGAGCAAGCACAAAAAGGACAAAAGCAGTAACATACAGAAGTCAGTAAATTCTTTTCAATGATCTTAACTTCTGCTACATTAAATGCAGTACATTCTCACAAAGGTGGTAAGAGCACAAGAGGTCATTTGTGTTACATGATGAGATATAAAAACCAATTTCTACCTCTCAGCCACCTAGTCTTCATCATCTAGTGTTCTGTCTACACACACCTATATTTTGTATTTCTGCAAGTACAAAAGCTAGTCCAGGTAAAATCTTTTCTATGCAATGCAGCAGTGATGTATGTAGCATTCTGTATTAAATGATTCTTCTTTTTGATTCAAAGTCACTCTTGCAATTTGGCCTTGGCTTAACTAAAGTAATTCAGCATTAGTTATCTTTCATATTAGCATGTGAGACTACAAGGAGTGAGAGGAAGGCATAATATTCATCAATCTGTTTGTACAAAAAGCCATCTTTCAATACCATTTTCTAACAAACAGCAAACATTATAACCATGTGCTGGAGAAAAATCCCAGTTGAACCAAAACCAATCTCATTTTACAGTCCATCAAAAATTTCTCTGAAATGGAAAGATGACCCAATTCTACAGGGGTCTTACAGAAATGCAAAGACAGATTGATACTGTTAGTCCTTCACTATCTTACCCACAAACATGTGTAATAGTGCCTGTTCACCTACTTTGTGAAGCAGTTTTGAGGACATGTCCTGAATTACAATGCAGGTTGTAACCAAGCCACATATTCTACTTCCATCTACATAATTCTAGATGAAATGTTAACAGTGGGCCGTTTTCAACAGCTGCCCAGTGCCCACCCAACCACTCAGACTGCAGGCTGGGTGTCAGATAAGGGAAAAGAGGCAAATCCTGCAAGGCAACGTTAACTGGTTTTCACAAGGAACTCAGCTGTGGTAACTACACCCATTCTGAAGGGGTCATCTCTGCTCAGGGGCCATCATGGACTTAAGTACTACATCATTCCATTATGAAACTTTCCACCCTGAGGGAGGAACCACCTGAACCACACTGTATATCATCTAGCTTTGGGGCACCACCACCATTGCTCAACAGATCCAGAGAAGGACCAGACTTTTCACAGGGCCACCACTTTCAACAAGACTGCAATCATCACTCCAACAGGACTGCAACCACTGCTTAATTGGATTGTGACCATCACCCTGACCAACAAGGTTCAAGGTTGTACTTTGATTTTGTGAGTTTAAGCCAATTTTTCTGTATCACTTCATTTACACTAATATTATTTATTAAACTGTAACTCCAACCTGCTCACACAAAGGTATTTGTGTGGGGTTCATCTCTCACTACTGTTTATTTTCAAACCAGCACAGGCTGTACACATTGAAAGACTAGGAGATGTTCACACTAAATGACTAGTAGGGCTACATAGGGGCCTAAACAGATATTCAAGATTGAGATAGGAATGGACTAAAAATTCTGATTTAAGGTAAGTCTCATGCCAAATACTGACAAACTTCAATTCACCTTTATTTTAAATACAACTTTACTTTCACATCTGTTAATTTTATGATAGATGACCCTTTCACAGGTGTATTTTGGTGTATGTGACAAGGCCTGTAACAAGTGGACAGGAGGGCTGCAGGATGACCTCTAGGTAGAGTTCAGGGGCTTTTCATGCCAAACACAGCCCATTCCAGCAGACCCTCTGCAGGGCACCTATGGAAAAAAGGTTGAGTGAGACCTAGCAGAGAGAATGCCATGGACAGAAGAGGAGAAGGAGATGCTCTGGGTATCCAAGTTACTATCCCCTACCCTGTAGCCTCTGTAGGACCTCACATTGGCATAGATGGGACATTTTCTGTGGACATTTTCTGTGGTTGACAGTGAGCACATGCTGAAACGGATTTTTTTCCCACAGGATGGCAGCCTACAGGGAAAGCCCATGTTCCAGGAAGGAAAAACTGGGAAAAGGATGAAGTAGAGGAACTGTTCTGTAATGACCATATGCAGTGGGCATGAGGAGTCTGGGAGGAAGCAGTGAAATGGACCTTGGAAAAGGGGAAGGAAAAGTGTTATTTGATGCATTTTATTGTAATGGTATATTCTAGCTCACCCCTGGAAAGTGTATGGTTCATTCTAAGTCTGTACCTCCCTGCAGTATCATGTATCTGTAACCTCATTGGCTGTGCAATCTTACCGCGCCCCTTCGAACCTCGGGGTTAACAGTGCAAACGGGGAAGCCTCGCTCTCTCTTCTGGCTCCCTTTCCCCTTGGCCCCTCTTCCCCCTGGGGGTCTCCGGACTCTCCCCCCTCCCCTCTCTCCCTTTCCCCCTCTCCCTCAGGGACCATGCTGCTTCCTGGAACCAAACTCCGAATAAACCCTCACCTCCTCAGCACCCTACCGGCGTCTGAGTCTCTTTGCCTGCCAGAACAAGAACACCCACGCCTCTAAGACCCCACGGGGGGGCTCCCGGGGAATCCTCCCCGGGGTCCCCCCCCAAAATACACACCGCAACAGTCTTTGTTTCTCATGTTAAGGAAACTTCCTTGTTTGATCATCCAGGAGCCACTCTGGCAGTCACTCTTGCACCACCTGAGCTCTTACTCAAAGTCTCTTCACAGCTACACACTACTACCCCACACTTAAAATCAGATGTTTCCTCACAAGCTCAACCCCAGGTTTCCCTTTGCAGAGTCTCAGACTTCCAGATCCTTAAAATAATTTAATTTTGGTGCAACAACTTAATAACAAAGTAACAGCTCAAACTGGGTGCCTCCAAGAAGAGATACCCTTACAGTCTAAGGGCAGGAAAATCTGAGGGTTGGCTGCTGCATCTCTTGAGTATCCAGTTACCTGGCCACACAGGTCCCTGGGCCCTTTGTTATGCAAAGGATCAGCAGGTCATGGCTTCTTGCCTGGGACACCTATAGATCAATTTGCAGTTTGTACTTCCAGTAGCAAACCCAGCTACCTTCCCTGAATGTATTCCTCAACATCTGACTACCTGAATATTGGTTTTAATTGGAAAAACATTTAAACCATTTTTCCCAAGTTGAGTTTCTTTTGCCCTGTAACTTGTTAGCATCTCCCTGTTTTCATCTCAACCCATAAGCTTTCCTATTTTATTTTCCCCTCCTACCCCAAATGAGTGAACAGCTAGGTAGGTCTCTGGCTGTCTGCCATTACAGGAATTGTACTTCCACCATACTATATTAGGTAGGCTGACATAGCATAATGTACTTTCTGAATATCTCACTCTGGTGTCACTTTCAGCCACCTGATATGCAGCATAAATGTAACACAGGACAAAAGGTCCTGAATCAATTAGGATGATAAGTGTGATTTAGCTCAGCTTTCTGCAGCAACATTGGTAGTAGTAGATAAACTTGACTGTTTGAAGCTTGGTCATGTGCGTCTGTGCTAGAGTGCCCTGCACATTTGCTTAACATAAACATGCAAAAGGCTCCTGGAACCTTGGAATGGGTTGATGACAGAAGTCATCAGGACTCAAACAAAGTAGTCTCTCATTTGTATTCCATCCATCCAAGTCAGCACTTAGCAGTTTTGCCAACTGTCTCCATTTTCTCTGTCCCTGTGATGCACAGTACTTACCAAAATATGGTTCATTTGGGCATCCTTTCAAGCGTACCCCCTTCTGAGTACATTCAATCAGAAAATGCCTTACAAGTTCATTTGACAAATCTCCAACTGTGTTGAAAAAGAAAGTTCACGAAAAGAAGCAATTAACAAACTCGATCTCTATGAAACAGTTTTTCCACATTACCAATAAATGTTTTATATACTAAATGCAAATAATGCAATTAGACCTATTCTCAAGTTACAAGATGTACTTAAAAGGCCATTTTGCAAAAAACAAATAAGCTAATAGCTCACTTTAGACAGTCAGAGGAAATGGTTTTATATTCTCAAGTGACTGATATCCAAATACACACTGGTGCCCAAAAGTGTCCAAGTGTGGTCTCAGTTACACACAGGAACAGAAATTTGGAAAATGTATGGTTAGAAATGCACTTGCCCATTAAAAGAACTTGTACCCAAAATGACAAAAAAATAGAAGTATGAAAAAAATATTCCAATTTCCAGTGCCATTTCTGTTCACAGAAGTTATCCAGATTAAAAGGTAGATTTAGCTACACAAAGGTAATGATAGCCATTCTCTCAGTGAATTTTTAAGTTTCCAAATTTCTGCAGTTTTATGCTAAATCTTTGCTCCTGAACACAAACATTTACATGAAGTGCTAAGGTTTCACTAGATTTTAAGACAGTTTTAATCTCAGGAATCTAAGACAAAACCAAAATTGTAGAATTGGATGAAAAGAGGAGATTTGAAGTCCAGGAGATGGGTAAAAATTACCTCAAGATTTAGCATTCTTTAAACATATACATATATATGCAGACATATAATTAAGACAACTTAGGTATTTCTTGAAAGATGGATTCACAGTATTTCATACCTGAATACAAAATGAATCCTTTTCAAATAATTAAAAGGTTATTTCATACCAACAGGACAAAGCTATCAAACCATTCAAACCTTAACAAAAGAGCTACAAACACATGTGCTCCCTTTGATCTATCAGGAAACAACTCAAGGGTTGACCTTCAGGCCAATACAGATGAATGCATTAAAATGGACAGCAGAAACATCTACACAAGAAACTATTACACTGATCACTTTTCCAAACAGCACACTGTTTGCAATTGTGCTCCCACCAAATTAAAAATAAGAGACTACAAGGTATGCGGGAAAGGGAAGCCTGGAACAAGAAATGCTACAGGAAACTGAACCAATCTGTGCCTCTGGGATTAAGCAGTGGAAGCCAAAAAAGCTAAGTATCATGAAGTGAGAAATGGAAGAAGGCTACAGTCTTACTACTACTAACATAAACTGTCTCTGAAAGGCTGGCAGAGTTTGTGCTTTCATGTCTTCCCGGACTTCACAAATGATGGTAAGAAAAGACTACTAAAAACAGCTACTAGCCACTTTCAATTTGCCTCCTAGTTGTTGCTATCACCACCGCAGTACACCTACATTGAGTTCATTAAGTCATTGGAGTGGTTCTGCTGATGTTTATTGGCAACAAAAGGACTACATGGCAAGTTATTATTAAAAGTTGTTTCAAGATACCAGATTAAAACAGATTCAAAGTGTTACTGTAATAGAAGTGAACTGCTAACCTTGCCCCAGAGTAAGCAAATCTAAACCAACAGCCAAACAAAAAAACAAACCAAAACAATCTACCATAAAAACAGCACTAAGAATAAACACTTTCCTGTAATTTTAGTTGCTTCCCTCACCAGTCATTATGTACTAATGAAATACAATAAGCTTTGTAAAAGAAAACCAGCAGCAATAAAAACCATTCCACTAACTCTGCAGTGGTACAAATGGAACCAAGAACACTACAGATGTTGGCTGCTGAGTTTCCATATACCCATTAATGATTTCTGCATGTTCTCATTTTATATTTCACAACCATCAAGAACAATTTATATATGGAGGCACTGGAGCTGACAGAGTAAGTATATAAATCACCACTTCTTTTAAACAATTATCTGTAGGAATCTCTTCAGATTTATATGTGAAATAGAACTATCTCAAAACAAAACTTTGGAATCAAAAATATTGAGTGCTCCAGCCAATTGTACCTTGTGAATGAAATGCAGACTTCTGATTGTTAGGGAAGACCAATTGCTGAGATGACACTGATTTGTTATTAGGTTGATGAGTCACAACACATGCACAGCCACAACATACAAGTCACAGTGAAACCACATAGTCTCATTTAACAACACATCAAATGTAGCTTGCAATTCAAATTGCACTTTTGAGAAGAGGGGAAGATTCCAACAGATTACTACCCACCAATAAGGACTACCTACTACGTATAGCTTGTGTAATAACATATAGAAGTACCTTTCTTTAACTGTAGCACAGAAGGAGGTGGTGTGGCAACTTTCATTGCTAGCCCATAGGCTCCCCGGAAAGAATGACTGTCCCGAACAATGAAAGACCCAGGTTCCTTTTCCTTGAGAACAGCAATGGCTGCAAGGGATTCCAGCAAAGAGAGAGAAAAAACAGTTCAAGAACAATGCACACACTCAAAAAGTACAGAAGTGCAAATGTATAATGAATAAGACACCAGAAGTAGTGACATCTTTTTCTCTATCCTCATTGCTGTAAAACAAAATACAATCAAGCATATTTGGGAGACCTGAGTGGAAACACCTTGTTCAAATCTCACAGACACTTATTTTAAAGGAAGCCTGAAGTATAGAACCCTGATTTTTAAACTAAGAAGAGTGCTCAGGTCCCACCAGAATTCCTACAACCAGAGGAAGAGCAAGTCAACTTCTGCTTAGATTTTGTCAATTTGTTAAAAGACTGCACAGCTCTCTGTAATTCCCATACGGACTAGACAGACGTGTTTTTCACTTCCTATTCAGCCTCAATAGGCAGAATAGATTCATTTTCATCCACCACCAGCTTTTTGTCTCTGCAAAGCCTTACTGTCTTAGGAGTTTTAAAGCAAAGGAACGAACGTAGGTGTTTATTTTGCTCTTTGACTTTGAAATATTTTTATTGTATTTTGGGATCTCTTCTGAAAGTGCAATATGAAGTCCTCTCCAAGAAGAAATACTTTCAGGGAAATTGCTGCTCCTTTGCACAAGTCAGTTGCAGACTATGAAATCTAGGAGCCCAAAATTTTAAACTTACTTTGAAAACAGACAAAAAGTTAATCTAATGCCTGATCTTAATAAAATCTTTGTACTTTGCTTTCCTCCCCATAAACTTTTTAGAAATATACTTTGTTTCTAGAATTTCCAACCATCAGCACACCTTCAAAAAATGCTAGAAAAAGATCAAATTTGACTGGACTCCTTAACTGACTGTTCACACAGAACATGTATATTATGCATATGAGGCACAAAGGCATATTTTGCAAGGCCTGAGCATGTTTACAAAAGCAAAGTTTCTTTTCATGAAAAAAGGGGAAGTAAAAACAATCAGGAAAATGCAGACATAATTATCTCTTCTGTCAAAATGAGTAAAGCAAATGTATGCACTCTATTCTCTTCACCTGTCAGATGGCAAAGGAAAGAACCTTTTTTCACAACAATAGATTTTGTTTAGAGAAGATAAAGATGAATACATAAATCCCTGCAATTAAGCAGTACATAACACTTCTAAATACAAAGGGATACAGTAATGATTTGTCACAGGAGCAGTCTATTAAACACACGGACAAAAGAACAAATGTCCCCCTCCTCAACAACAGTACCTTAAAACACTTTTTTAAAGTTTTACTTCAAGGATGAAAAGAAGCATATTAAAAGGCTGGGAAGACGTTTGTTTCACTTGTTCTAGCAGTTAGGTTTAAAATTGCTTTGTATCTGCTTCCCTCTTTGAACACACATCACGTCAGATATTTTTCTGCACATTTAAAGACTCAGTTCTCAATAGGATTGGTGAGCAGATAAGGCAAAGGGGACTGGAGTGAAAGGATCCAAAATTAATCCAAAAATGAATTAATGTTCTGTTTTCTATGATCTTTATTCCCCTGGCATCATATTTACCACTACACAAGAACATCCTCATCATTTGAGAACCTAATAACTAGACAGACATAATAATTCATCATTTGCCAATACCTGAACTTCACACTATTTTGGTTTAGTATGGACATCCTTCTTACTGCAGAATTACTAATTTCTCCTCTTTGACAACCACATTTTAAAAAGCCCCAGTTTAAAATCCTGCCTTATCTCATTAATCACAGTTCACTATAGCTTATTATTACCGATAAACACAAGTGCAGTCAGACCAAATGCATTTGAAAAGCACTGTCAGTGACTGAAATGTTATAGTTTCATGGCTGAAACACTGTTTTAAAGGACTTGTGCCCATTATGGCAAAAGTGTGTAATGAAGCTGCACCACCAAAGACCACCCCACACTGAATGGGCCTCCTGACTGAAACCCTGAACTGTGAGTTAAGCCATCTAAGAGGACTTGAGATGAGACAGAAGTGACAAGTTATTCTCAAATTTGAGAAGAAATGGATAAGGCTGGGGGAGAAGGATGCATTCATAGGAGTGCCAAGCTCAGCAGCTGTCCTGAAAATCATCCCTGGCTGGCTTCGGGGTGGAGGCCATAGCCTACAGGCTTATCTGCAGCCAGCTTTGCACAGACTCCTCCCCAACCAAGGTGGAAGGAGCAGAGTTTTGGGTATATGACAGGACCTCTGGTCAGAAGCAGTGAACATCCACCCTCCATTATACAAACTGGCTCAGCTGTAAACCCCGCCCCACCCTGGGAATGTTACATCCTCAAGACACACATGTGAGAAGCAGCTGAGGAAGTGTGATAATCCAAAGACCCCCAAAGCTCTCCCCAGACTCATTTCTGAGGCCTTGCACCACAGCACTACATGATGCAAAGCAATGCAACTGATCCAGAGTCTTGCAAGAGACGGTATCAGACTTGTCTCCCTTCAGGGGAGGTACCTGGGCATTCGCCACCTGGCTCAACGTGTATTAATCTTGGGACTCGCACAGGGTTGATGTATTTCTACTTAATCTGTTCCTGTCACTCTTCCTGTCCCCCACAACCTCTCTTCCTTTCTTTCTTTCTCTCTCATTTACTGCTAAATAAAATATATCAAGTTTTTGGTATCAACATTTAACCTTGTTTGGTTTTAGTCTCGTTTCACAGAATATTCAAACCTGAAGTTTCTATACACAATCTACTGAGTGCTCACTTTGCTATTCTATGTTTACTGGAGTGTAACAAGCACCCAGCATGCTTATATACATACTGTTGCAGGGACAGTGTATAAGTTCATAGAATCATAGAAGAATGGCCTGGATTGCAACGGATCTTTAAGATCATCTACTTCCAATGCTCCTGCCATGAACAGAGACAACTTTCCTTAGGCCAGAGCCACTTCCAACCTGATCTGAAATATTACCATGGGTGGAGGGCAACCACAGCTTGCAGTCTGGGCAGTCTGTTCCAGTGCCTCACCACGCTCACAGTGAAGATTTTTTTTCTAATATTTAATCCAAACTTACTATTAATTTGAAACCATTTCATCTTGTCCTGTCACCACATGCTCTTCTAAAACGTCCCTCTCTATATTTCTTGAAGGCTCCCTTCAGGTACTGGAAGGCTGCAATTAGGTCCTTTCTCCAGACTGAACAATCTCAATTTGCTCAGCCTTTCCTCATTGGAAAGGTGCTCCATTCCTCTAATCAATTTGGTGGCTCTCCTCTGTACTGACTCCAACAGGTCTGTCTATGTCTTTCCTGTATGTCAGATGCAGTACTCCAGTTGCTCATAGGTATTCATTTTCACATAGGTAATAAAAGCTTTCTTCAGTTCACTGAATAATACATCAATATATAAAAGTACTGTATCTGCATTATACATCATAAAGATGTTGTTCCATGGTAATGACCTTTAAGAAATCATGTTTGTCACTTGACACTGAAATTCAGGCTACAAAACAACTGGTGGGTGAAGGATGCTTTCGTGATGACCTAGCTAATGAATTATTCTGAGATCATATCAGAACAGCACACTTATACTCAAAAGGTTTCAGAGAGCAGACAGCTGCTTGGTATTGTTTCATGCCTATCTGACATTCAAAAATCTGAAGCTTCACAACAAAGAGTATTTGCAACAGCTACCACAGGTAGATCTATATTACTTCATAGTTCACTCAGTTAGGCTAATAATTTGTCTGATTAACTGATTATTTTTCAGGACTATTTGACTGCCTTCCACACCCAAATTCAGCCTTTCAACAAAAGAAACTAAGAGAGGTTGGGGTAGGTGTATGGCCCTTCTAGGTTTTATGTTTCTTTTAGAGATCCGATACGAATCTAAAATTAGGACTTCACCAACTAGCTTCTCTATGAATGGAGATGTCAGAATATGTATCAACTGATATACCTTGTTCTCTTGAAATATCTGGCTTATACCAGAACTTGGATGTGTCCTGAACAAATTTTACGGTCACATGTTTATCAGCTGTGTTTTCTGTAAAATAAAAGGGAAAAGAAGTCAAGAATTTTTTCAAATACAGAAGTGTTTTTACTTTTCTTTCCAACTTCTGATGACCATGAGTACTCAAAAAACTCAGCATTAAGACAGTTTAGAGAAACTGAGCTGTTTTAGAACCAGCAAATATAATAACATACACTAACATTCTGAAAGCATGTTTGAAGTGTCATTTTGCAAAATCCATAAAATATTAAAAATGTTTAATTATAAAGATGTATTAAATATGAACTTCTCAACAGGGCCCAACGAACATACATGTACATTTTTAACTTTTCTCTGCACAACTCTAAAAGGTGCAGAGAGAAGCCGGTCCTTTTTAAAAGAAATTGGAGTCAACACTGGTCCTTTGTAGTCTGACAGTTGAAAAGGTAGGCTGTTTAATGACTGAGTTCTAGGAAGCACAGGAAGAAATCTGAAGCCTTGTTTTCTAAATAATGCATCCAGGCCAGTGAACTGGCACCATTTACTGCAATCGTTCAAGTCCTCTGTGACATTTCCATTCCACTACTTTTTTTTCCCTCTCCACTTTTAAAACCCACAAAATTCTTTTCATAAACTCATACACTATGTATTTTGCATTTGTCTGATACAGAACCTACCTGGCACTGGGGAAGGGCTTAACATTTTTGAGAAATCTGGGAGGACATTAGGAAAGGGAATGCTGATTGTGCTTCCACTGTGAGGGCTAGAGAAACCACTTGAAGAAGGTGACACAGAGGCAAACGAACGTTCTCCTTCAGAGGACCTCTTCTTCTCTGGAAGAGGAGGTTGAGCATGTAAGTTCCCTCCATGGTGATGCAGAACTGCACTGTTTTGGTTGTTGTGTCCAGAAGCCACTGTAAGAAAGCTTTGTGTCAAAAAGTCATTGTCATCAACACTTGCCACTGACGAGGTCAGGATTTTAGATGTGCTAGCACTGTCTATGCAAGCAGCATGTGTCTCCTCTCCGGGGGAGCTCCTGTCCCTTGTACCGCTATAGCTCAGGTAGGCACGGGCACTGCTGCTGCTAATATGTTCTTGGCGTGGCTCTGCTGGTGAACTCTCCAGGTTGCTCAGAGTGACAGCTTGCAGTCCTGGAGGTTGGAAATGAGACAGGAGAGATACATCCTGCACAGCACTTGAAAATTCAGAGGGCACAAGGTAATCTTCTGGCTTCCTGGTGTTTCCCATTGAATACTGGGTTGACAGGGAAGTTTTAGAGCTGCTTTCAAGCCAAGGACATTCTGCTGCAGAAGAGCTGTAAAAAAAAATAAAAAGTTGAACACAAAAATAAAACAACAGCCAAATCATTCCCTTAAAGTGTTACTGTACAACCCGTACTTCAGTGATCACTGAAAGCAATGAAACATCACACCCAGGACAAAAATCTCAAGGTGCTCTTTGAAAATATGCTGGACCAGGTAATGCAGCTGGATCAACAGATTCAAGCCTTATCCTGCCCAGTAACTTCCTCAATGCAGGTCATTATGTTCTGCCTTATCTCACCCTCCACCTAGCCATGTTGACTGCATAGTTTCCGAGTTTGAACTGTAAACTAGTCCATGAAATTAATGCCGGCTAAAAATACTTCTCTTTCTCCCTGTTTGAGGGAGTTTAGTTTTTTTTGAGGGAGATTAGTTTTAATATGAATCAGTTTAGTGAGGCTGTTTGCAGCATTGCTTCCCATACAGTGGTCCTGATGAGTTAAAGTGCTACCTGAAAAATAGCACCAGAAGGCAACAATTTCTTATGCCAAAGCTGCATAGAAGTAGAGGTTTATGGAAGAAACCTGTCATGGCCATATCAGTTCTTACATGTAGAGTGTCTTATGCTCACTAGAATAAAAATGAAAGAAATGGCCTGAAGAGGTGGTTATGCAACATCACACAATAAATCAGTAACTATGATAATGGTGAGAAGTCTGTTCACAAGGAATGACTTGCAAAACAGGTCTATTTTAATACAGTTTATATATAAAAAAAAAAAAAGAAAAAAAAAGGATGCAGATCCAGTGGTTAATTTATTTGACAGTGGAAAAATTCTGGTTTATAAAATTTAATATTTCAACAGTAAACATCATATTTTTCTACTGGGTAACAATTCTACCTGTTCAAGTAAAAAAAAAAAAAAGTCCTACCAAACAAGAGCAACTAAGCTTCTGATAAAATTATCTGATAGAAGTTTAAGGTGTCTCATTGCTTCTAAAAATGAAATGCCCTTAGACTGTAGCTGGAAAATATTACTAATATTACCAAATCTAGAGACAACAAATTCATTGGGAAATGCAAAGGCAAGGGGTTGACATAAGATATATATCAAAAAAAAAGAATTTTTACTTAAAAGGGAGCTGTGAAAATGAACGTTAGTAGATTTACACAGCTCAAATTAGAAAGGCCATTAAAGAAATGGAAGGTAAGCAAATTGAAGACGACATCACTGCAAGAAAAAAATCTCTACAGCTGTAGCTATCTGCTAGGTGAAATTAAAAAAATAGAGAAAAAAATTCAGAAAGAAGGGAACAAAATTTTCTAGATAAAGTCTGAAGTAGGAATGTAAACTTGATAATGATTGAATTGCCTGATAAGCTTTTAAGACATAGCCACTTGTAATTGTTACATTGCCTCCTCAGCAGCAAATACCAACATATTTTGTTCTGACTTACAGTTCACATTCGTGATCACTAAACCAAAACATTCTTCCACAGTCTCAGTACTGACTGAAAATGAAACCAATTGGATTGGAAGATAAATAAAAGATAAATAGATAATAACATACATGAAGTACTCACTGACATTCTGACACTCCAACCAGAAGTATTTCCGAATACTTACTGTGAAAAAGTATCCAAGTAGCCAAAAATGAGAATAGGATTACCAGCCAGAAAGGAATGTTTTTGCAGAGTGATAGAGAAGGTAGCTTCTTTAGGTGTAATGTACCACCTTGTCTATTGAGTAAATATAGCACACAGCTAATGCTTGATCATGCATTTTTATGGTCTTCTGAACATTCTAAAAGTAACTAGGGACTCCTTGTTTGTTTGCTATTTCTTGCCATTTCTTAGCTTATGCTGCAAGCTCCTTTGGACAAGGATTACTTTGTATATTTATACTATTCACACTCTTGTCCAGAGCTCTACGTGTTTACCACAATGTAAGTATAAAATAATAAAATTTCTAAGCCTGCTGAGCATATGAAAGGGAGTCTACTATAGACTACCAAAGGAAATCTACTGAAATTTTACTGACTAGAAAGATGTCTGCAGTGAGAAGAGTGCTCCCCTTCTCTGATACACAACTTATTCCAATGTGAGATTTAACGACACAGCTTTAAGTAAAACATCAGAGAAGCCAGTTAAGCACACAGAAAAATATATATGACATTGTGCTAGCACAAATAACAACTGAGCTATAAAACTCTATTTGTTTTTGTCTTCCCACTTATCTTCAAAGCTATCTGTGTCCCTGCCATAAAAGTAGCTGTTAAAATCCCACCAACAGACAATATCAGTATTAAATGTCACAACCCACCTCAAAGTTCTTGGAAAATGGTCTGCAATGAAGATGCAAGCATAATGTCTCGGCTGGGAATTATCATTATGAGCACAAAAACAATAATGTAAGAGAATCTTTTCCTACCTTTCTGCCCCTGGAATAGGACTGCTGCTTGAAACAGTACTTGAAGATGCAAAGCATTGCTGAAAGGAGGGATCAGTCTGCATGTTTGCCCTCAGCAACGATGAGTTAGTGCCCACAGTGCTGTCAGACATCATCATAGAGAGGTTAATGGCTTCTGTGTAACTTTGAGATTCTGCAGCAAAGAAAAAAAGGAAATATGAATTTGAAAACAATACGCATTTTTACAAAGCTTGTACGAGGTACAACATAACAACAAGTGTTCATAAAATAGTCTGGTTTTTTCTTAATAAGATTATAAAGAAGAGGTTTTGTTTGTTTGAGCAGTAGGTATTATTTCACAAAATTATGTTGATGGCTGAAAACATCCAGCAGGTCAAATGGCAGAGAGAACAGAGATTACACAATTGCTACACTCAAACTGTTTGATCAGTTCTCCAGAATACATTCTCTAGCCCTAAAGATGAGAATAGACCAGTTGTTCCAAGATGTTTCTCATTTCACAGTCCACAGTGTTAATAAGGCATGTCTAGTCAAGTGCACCATTTGCACTTAAAATACCAGTAGAAAACTGGGTGTCCTAGTCCCAGCAGTAGGGGGCATGGTCAGGACCTGGAGTTACTGTAAACCACCTCGTGTCATTGCTGGGGCTGGGAGGAAGGGTGTCTCTTCCAGGGAGAAAGGTCCCTTCTGGTTAAGAGAGCATGACAGAAGGAACAGTGAGATGGTGGTGCTGGCAAGCTGGACGGAGGGTCTCAGGTGTGGCTCAGATCAAGCTCTTCAGTGTGCATTTTTACATGTAAATCACTCTCTCTTTTCCTAGTACTGTTGCTCTAATTGTTTGTTTTTTCATCTCATTGCTGTTTTCAGTAAACTGTTCTTATCTCAGCCCATGATCTTCACTTTTTAATTCTGCCAGCCCATTCAGCCCACTTGCTGAATGGGGCAGGGGACCTGGTGGATAAGGACACAGATGACACTGAGGTACTCACAGCCTTCTTCATTTTACTTTATCAGTAAAGCAAGCCTTTGGGAACCTCAAATCCCTGAGACTACAGGAAAAATCTGGATCAAAACATACCGTCAGTGGAGAACAAAGCAAAGGAGATCTAAAACAAATTGAACATATTTGAGTCCATTGGGGACTGAGAGGTTGAACACACAAGAGCTGAGGGAGCTGGTTGATACCCTGCAAGACCATTTCTCAATAATCTTTAAAAGGTCTCAATGACTGGGAAAGATTCTTAAGAACAAGAAGGGAGTAAGTATCACTCATTCCTCCAAGAAAGGTATGAAAGATAATTGAGGGAATTGCAGGTTTCGTTAACCTAACTTCTGTTGCGTTGCATTTTTAGGTTATGATTTATTTCTTGTTATTGTGTATTCTTGTATTGTGCTTGTTATACTTGGTATAATTCAGGCACACCCCTGTCTCCATTCCCAGTTACAGTTTCACCCGGTGATTTGTTAGGCTCTGGGACTCTACCTCTCAGTTGTCAATCCTCCCTAATCCTATCCCACTTTCCAGAGTTTTCCCTATCAATATCCCTCTGTAAACCAACCTCTACCTAATCCTTGCCTTGGAAATCCCCTAATCCTCAATGGCCCATAGGCCCACGTGACCCTTTCCCCCCCCCCCCCCCC
>VXBR01008552.1:59521-112193 GCA_013400215.1 Cisticola juncidis
TCCCCCCCCCCCCCCCATATGAGGTTATTGGCCTCATATCCATGTCATTCCACCCTATTCCAGTCCTTTACTTATAACCCATTAGTTTGTGACCCTTTTTCCCCCTCCCCTTTCTGTGAAAGCATGAAATCCCCCCCAAAGCCTCTGCCTGGGGTCTTGGGGCTCCAAATTCTGCTCAATAAACATAGCTTGCACCTAAGTCCTGTTCGCTGTTGTCTGTCTCTGCGTTGACCCGTCGATAACTGGGACCAGCAGAGCTCACCGGGGGGCTGCCGCAGCCCAGTTGCTGCCTGGCAGGAGAGTCCCGAAAATCAGGCACTGCTTCAAACCTCAGTTTCTGGAAAGGTGATGGAGCAACTAACCCTGGAAACCACTTCCAAACACAAGGCAGAAAAAAGATTGAGAGTTGTCAGCATGATTTTACAATGAAGGAATCATGCACATCCACTGAGATAACTTTCTCCAATAAACCAACTATCTTTGTGGCTAAGGCAATAGCAGTGGATGTTCCTTATCTTGACTTTAATACAGCTTTTATTGTGGTCTTCCATAGTTTCCTCATAAACACACTGACAAAACAAGGGTTAGATAAATGGAAGTGAGATCTAATAAAAACTGGCTGAATATCTGGGCCCAGAGGCTTGTGATCAGCTGCCACAAGTCCACTAGAAGGCAAGTCATAGCATTATACCCCAGGGCTGTTATTAGGATCAACAGTTTTCAACATCCTTCATTAACAATGCTGATAATGGGATGATGTTTCATCACCAAGTTTTTCAGACAACAGAAAACTGAGGAGTCATTGGCAAACTAGATGGTTGTGCTGCTATTTAGAAGTGGGTGAATTAGGACAAAAAGAATCTTAAATTCAACAAGCAGAAATACAAACTCATGCAACTGAGAAGAAATAATCTGTGGCATCAGCACATGTTGGGCGCTGACTGGATGGAGACAGTTCTGTGGAGAAGGACTTGGTGGTTCTCATGGACCATGAGCTGACCATAAGCCAGCAATACATCTCCTCCATGGCAAAGGTGGGCAATAGTATCCCAGCCTGCATCACAAAATGTTGCCAGCAGGTCAAGAGGGGTGATCCATCCTCTCTGCTTAACATTAAAGGCCACATATGAAGCTCTGTGCCTATCTATGGGCTCCTCAGTGTAAAAGAGACGGGGTTTGCTTGAACAAGCCCAGCATAAGGTCACAAAGACACCATCACTGGGACCGAAGCATCTTTTATAGGAGCAAGGGCTGAGTTTTAAACAGCTGGGACTGTAACACCTGGAGAAAAGAAAGCTCAGGAGTATATTACCAGTGTGTATATAAACCTGGTGGGAAGGCATGAAGGTGCCTTCTGCTCAAAGGATGACAAAAAGACACAGCTGGGGTTGAAAGGGAGTTTAGCAGCACAGAGCAGCACATGGTTTACCTGTTGTGCTGGTTTTGGCCAGGGTAGAATTAACTTTCTTCATAGTGGCTGGTATGTGGCTGCTTTGGATTTGTGCTTAAAACAGCAATAGTAATACAGAGGTATTTTTGTTATTGCTGAGCAGGGCTTACATAGAGCCAAGGCCTTTTCGGCTTTTCATACTGCCACATTGGCAAGGTAGTTGGAAGTGCATGGGAGGCTGGGAAGAGACACAGCCAGGACAGGTGACTCCAACTGACCAGAGGGATATTCCAGCCCACATGACATCGTTGTCACTACACAAAGTGGGGGGAGGAAGGAGGAAGGGGAGGACATTTGGAGTGATGGTGTTTGTCTTCCTAGGTGACCACTACATGCGATGGGCTCTGCTCTTCTGAGGAACAACCTCTGGCTGCCCATGGGAAAAAGTAAATTAATTCCTTGGTTTGTGTTGCTTTTGTGCATGAGGCTTTTGTTTTCCCTCTTAAGCTGTCTTCATCTCAACCCATGAGTTTTCTATCCTTTACCCTTCCAATTCTTTCCCCAGTGCTAGGGGTTGGAGAGTGACCAAGCAACTGCACTGGCCTTGGCTGCTTGCTGGGCTTAAACCATGACACCTGTGGGACTACATTTTCATGTGTGACTTTGTCCATACCCCACAGACAAGATGCAAAACAACTGTAACCTCTATTTTCTAATAACCTGCAAACAGCACCAGAGTAACTGGCTCCTAGACTGACTTAAATGTGAAATATGTTCAACTTAATTATACTAGACATAAAACTATAGGATATAGTTAAATAGATGCATTTAGATGAGGAATAATGTGGATGTATTACTACAGAGCTTTATACAGGAACAGTTTCACCTTGTTTTTAGAGGTACACTTAAATAGTCAAGCTCTAACGGGGATTACATTTAATTATTCTATATCAGTATTTAAAAGTCAACACCTATTCACATAGGTCCAGGCTCAACCATGAGCCTGTTCTCCATGACAGAAGACTATAATACTACAAATGCCTGTACATCTGAATAGCTTCATTCACCTAAACAGTCCTACTGACCTCAACACTGGCAAGACTGAAACCCAGTAAGACAGTCACAGATGAAACAATCTCTAATTACTGTCTCTTGAGTTGATACACTTCCAAAGAATAAGGGAGGGGAAAAAAGAACCCAGAACCAAGGAAGTCATTGAACAATTCCATTCCTACAAAGAGTTAAGATCACACTAATGCATCTTTTCTGTAAAGAAATCTTCCTAATGAAAAAAGCCACTGAAAACAAGTCAAAATGAGTATTGTTTTCCCTTCAATTCATGGCAGAGTTTGGTTCTGCTATTACTTGAATGAGGAGTGTGGAAAGTGTGCAAAAAAATATGTCTGAGACAAGAAAAATCTGCAAGTTGGCACACTAACTATAAACCATCTGAATTCATCACATAGCACACATTGTACAGAGCAAACATTTAATTGGATGAGGGAAACAGAAAACTGCCTTTTAACAGAAACTGTCTTTTAACCATACCATTACTTTAACTATATTCATAGCAACCATAGAAGTGACCTTTAGGAAATACTGCAGAAATGTTTAGTGTTAAAGAGCTACAGACATCCGACTCTATTTATCTACCAGATCAGCTACATTACAGTCATCCTCATACTGGTGCAAACAGAGTCAGAAAAGCTGGCTGCACAAACCCTTGTTGGTCAAGGTATGCTGGTCAAATTGATGTACATATGAAGACTACTAGAGCTTCTCCAGAAACACAACTTGGACAAATCTCCAGATCAGCATTTGACAAAGACTCTCAAGTGCAACAGGCATCTCATTTCTGCACATGAACTTGCCCAGATGCTTTCCAATTATACTGCAGGTTGAGATGATTCTGCTTCTGAATGCAAGATGTTAGTGCATTGCCCACAGGAACAGGAATTACAATCCCAGGCTTATCTCCATGTTTGCTTGTTTTCATGCCTCTGTATCCTCCTGATACCAGACAATACAGGGGTGTCATTGGAATCCAGTTACAATGAGTCTGGGGGCAAGAAGGGGAATAGCACTCCTGAAATAGCTTAAAATCTCCCACTCTAATACGATCTCAACTACGTGCATAACAAATTTACACAGCAAATTCCACTCCTTCTTCCACAGCACTTGCTTGAATAAAGGGACCAAGGCTAGATTCCTCCTTGTTTCAGGCCTTGGATTGTTGCTATTACCTTTAGAGCTCCATACACACTGCATGAGGGAAGGACCAACCATCATGTATCATGTGCACAGACGTGTTTCACACCCCATTTTCACAGGTGTAAAATGCTAAACATAGAGAGAAAAGCCACTGGCAGCCAGGCATGTAAACTTCAGAAAAAACCACAAACTCAGTACAACTCTTCCCAGGCTAGAAACAAGTATATCTTAAAGGAACTTCCCATGAAAGCAGCCTTGTTTTCACTTCAACTAAAAACAAGCCTGCTAGATATTTCAGCTATGTCCTCTCATTGTCTGATGCAGCGTTCACTGGTCAACTGTTAACCCTTTATCTTACAGAATCAATAATTCTGAAATTTCATAGCTTCTACAGAAATAACTAGCCTGGCACATTTGACAGAAAGCAAAGCACCAGTGCTTCTTGCTTCAGGCCCCTACCATGCCATTCATAGATGTGAAAATACTGACAATGTAAAAGTGCAACTCCCCACTTCAAGAAGTGACATGACAAAGCCAGGATCATTCATGTTTATATCTCTTCATGCACCCAGGTCAGACCTGCATTTACTATCACTGATCATCAAATTTCAAGGCAGGACCTTAGAAAGGAGATGGACTCTTTGTATCATACACTACTAAAAAATGACATTAAGGGAAAAAAATGAATACTAATTGTCTCAACATGCAAGGTACAAAATATCCAGCTCACTCTTCTACCTGGCGGCAACAGGTAAATCCTGTAACAGCTGCAAGGTTTTTCAGCTGTAAGCAGAAACTGCTGGGTGTGCTAATGACAAAGCCATATAAAACAAAACCTTAGAAATCAACCCGTATTTTAATCCATTTAAACGTGTCTAAACAAAGAAGAAAAAGGAACCTGCCCCCCCCACCCCAAAAAAACCCTACCTCTTACCCACATCATGGTCCAGACATAAGACAGGTATCGTTTTCTTTTCCTGCAGCAGGTAAAGGGCAAAATCACCTCACGCCTTTACAGACAATCATCCAACAATAGCAGGGAAATAAAAGCAGTCATTTCACTACACCACCTTGTATTTTGGTAGGTTCTCATACATTTCAAACTTTGTAGTCCTTTTCATGGGAAGGTGATAGTTAATGTGGATTGTATCAGCTTGAAAACTCAAGTCAAGATCCTCAGTTACATCTTTTGGGGAAAGAGAGCTTTAAGTCAGTGTTCTGCTTCCAAAATGCTGAACTCACTACCTCACAACTACCTGAGGCTAGCATAAAAGCCGAATGAACAAAGAAAAGAATACTGTTCTGAAGTAAGCAGAAGTAATGGCTCACTTGAGCCAGTTAACAAACCAACACTTTTCCAAGTCTATTTGCATTGTAAGATTCTTACGGATTATCTATCTTCCATTTCACTCCCTTGCTTTTCCAAATACAAATGTGCCAAATTTAGTAAGAGTGACCAAACCTCTCTCTTGCTTTCAGTCAAAGTATTAAATTTACTGAAATTCTGATCTTTTAAACTTGTTACATTATGCTTTCAATTTCACAAAAATAAAGTGAACCAAATTATTCCCATATATCAAACCCATCAATTTTGGTCACACTGTTCCTTCCTTTTCACAGAATATGTGGAAATCAATAAAGGATGTGTAAAGTCTTGTTTTTTATAACTTCAGATGCCAGGGAATGGATTAACTTTATTGTGTCTTTTGCACAGCATATGCTTTCCTATTCAACATAAGCAGTTCCACTTCTCATTTGGAAGTACATGACATGTACCAGCACAGAGACACTTGTGGTTCCCAGACCTCCCGAAACCCACTAATACCAAGCAGAGAAAATGTAACAGGATTTTTCATGTTTGTGAAGGAAAAGACAAAATTACTATTGCTTGGAGGTTCTGCTAATGCCTATTTGAGTGGACCAACTCTCTTTGCAAGGCTGAACCTGCGGCAAGTCACTAAAACAGTGGCTCTCGCATCCAGGTATTTACCTCTCTGCACAAAAAAGGTCAGCTTCAGTTGCTTCATCTGAGAAGAATCTCAGTGGAATATGTATTATATGCTTGGATATTACAGAAAATACAACAATGACAATCTCAGAAATAAAACAGCACATCTGGAGAGGCAGTAAAGTACTTCTCAGAGACATTTATTTGGTGGGAGAAAAAACATTCAACAGTTAGAACCCAAACTACTAGTAATTAAATGTAATGCATACTACAGTGCTGAAGTTTTTTCACTGCATCCAGTAATTTACTGTGTGTATTTAGAAAGCATTCGCTGTGTTTTGGGAGCCTTTCAAATGTATTCAGAATTTTAAAAAAAAATCATTCTTGCCTTATGCCCTAAAGAGAGCTGTAAATCATGCGTGTCGCCCCTTGAGGAAATACACTTGACACAGCAGTCCTCCCCAGCAAGCTGGGTGAGGAAGGCTGGCATTTCACCACCATGAGGGGAGACTCTGGCCTGCAGGTAAGATACATGACATAAGTGGGAGTGTATTGGTACATTCCTGTGTTCTGCAACTTCTAGCTCCCATAACAGCCTGCAACTAACAGCCAAATGCAGCGTATTGAAGTTATGCCAGGTGTCACTTTATCTCCAGGCAACCACAGGCTGACACAATTAACTGCACTTACCCTCTGCACATCAATCAGAATCAAAAGGATGGTTTACCAGACCACACTTTACCCCACCCTAAAGCCTGTACTATATGGCTTCTTTTCTGACAAAATAGCTAGACCGTTTTACAGGTAACTTAGTGTCATACATTCATTCAAACACCGAAATACAAGTAACTGCTATTTGCTGAAGAGAATTAACAATACAGCATCTTCAAAGCAATAAAATCCCTATTATTACTTTCTGAAAATCTTTCTTATACTAATTCGTTTCATTCTCCTAAGTAGTACCAGGGGAAAAAATGAAACTTCCCCAAGGACTAAAGCAATCCTTTGCATACGTCTTTTCATGTATTTTAAAAGATCTTGCAAGATGCTGAGCTACTAATTTTAAGCAAGCTTTGCTGCCTTAGGAATGCAAACCAGCTGCAGAGGCATGTCCTCAAGACTTCCAGATCACATGTAACATAAAATGTGACATTTGTTAAAACACTTCTTAGGAGAGAATCACTATCAGTACATAACGCATGAACAAGAGAACCCCTATTCTGTCTCTACGTACAGCAGATTATTCAGTGATGAAAAAAAAAAAAATCCAATGAAACAATTAGAACACAATTATTAATATGTCCACACTAAGTTTACACTGAAAATTTGTAAAACAGCTTTAGACAGACAATTCCATTCTTATCACGGCTTCTCTCATAACGGAATTTCAGACATTCATATTGCTGAATATGACAATTTTCATCAAACTGTAAAATTAAATTGCAGTCGTTTGAGAGAAGAAAACAAAAGAACCCATGAAACATACAAAAGGTACCTTCCAACAAACAGTAATACTTTTTCAGGCAGAATGCACTGGAAGACCAAGCACCTTCCAAGAAAAGAGTAAAATATCAGCCTTGTGCTGCAAAGTTCATTATCTATGAAAACTGCTTGAAATGTTGGAATTCAGGTCTAAGACATCTGTGCTGAACTGGAAAGTGCCACTCATGTCTACTGAAAGACACACTGCAAAAGCAAAGGCAAGGGTGAAGGTAGAGGGGGCAAATTGAGTGAAAGAAGAAGGGACAGAGCTTGGGCCCGACTTTCTGACACTTCTGGGAAGCAAGCACAAAGACTCAGTGACATTTTCTATTTGTGTTATGACTCTATATACTTTTCCTAAGATGAAAGAGAGGGAAAGGAGGAATTTAAACTCCCCTTTTCCGGTCTCAGTCCATTTCCCTGGTGCCACAAGGAACCAGAGAGGTCCTACTAATGCAGCTTTTGATCTCTGAGGCATACATGCCTCATAGAAATGGAATGGAAGCAATCAAACTGATGTTTGGACCTTCTATTAAAACTCTCACTTTGGTCATGTTGTTCTGCTGTGAGAAAAAATCGGCCTAAATGCAAGAATCTTCAATCTGTTCACTTTTCTAGTCATTTGCCTGCAACAAAAAGCTGAACCCAGCTAACTGTAGCCTTAATAACAAAAGCGTGGGCTGCTTTTTGATTTTCAAGTAGTATACCTAAACCACTTTATTTTAAAACCAGAAAAAAACTGACTTTTCAAAGGCTGTTTTAATAACTTGGAATTGAAACTGGTAAAACCAAACTCAGTTCAGTTTATCTTCACTATCACAAAACACACAACCGAGAAGTGAAGCTCTTGCATTTTTTTCTTGGTCTCGAGAACCCTTTCAGGGTTGCAGTCTTTACCCAAGCATGTGCTGCTACTGCCTGAATAAAAAAATGGTTTGCATTAAGGCAGTAGGAACCATAGGAATCTTTATTCTGGTGCATCCTGTACACTGTACCATGTAATAGCTGGCTGCTCTAAGACTGTATTATATTTTCATGGAAAATTCAGATCTGAAGTAAGAAAGTGAGAGTGCTTTACATGTATTACACAGATACACTTTGTCTTGGATGCACAAATTAGACAAACTATCCTTCCAGTGCTAATGGCACAATAGTGTATTTTTCTCATTAAGCAAGAACACAGGAAAACTATGCCATACTTCTCATTTAGGAAATACTCATATATACAAAATCTTACACCTTTCATGTTTTTGAAAAGAAAATCAGTGCTGCTATAACATTACTAAGAACTCCTCAGGGGAGGAAAAAGACAGCCAGGACAATCTTTTTCTACGTAGACAGAAATTACGTATACTTCAGGCAGCCCTCATTTTTTCTACTTTGATAAAAACCCACCACGACACACAAAAAATTACAAGGCTTCCTCGGCAGAAAAGTGACTAAACTCTCGAGCTCTGCCTCATGCCGTCAGTCATTCCTCAGCGACTGCAGAAAACTCGCATACTGACAGAACTCCTTGTCTGGAAACCTTCTCAGTTTCTGCGTAGACTCCCAACGTTGTCAGAGGGCTACAAAAGGCGTAACTCTTCCTCCCACGTAATTTCGACAGAGCTCGCAGCAGCAGGCCGCAGGCTCCGCGAGTGCTCCCCACTCCGACAGCAGAGCGGCCCCGGAGGCCGCTGTCTGAGGCTGGTCGGCTTTAGTGAACTGCCGCCCCCCTCCCCTTTTCCCGGGGTCACGTTTTGCTGCCACTGCGGCCAGCGCGACCAGCCAAACACAAGAAGAACCCACAAAACGAGTTTTCAGACTTAGGAACACGCTCAGAACAGGGGGGCAGGGAACCACAAACCTACCTATGGAAGCCATTGTGACAGCTCCTCTCGCACGGGGCGGTGCGAAATCGTCCTTCCCTCCCTCCGTGCCGCATGTTGCCTGTGGCTCACCGAACCGAGGCAGCCGGGCGCGCCGCCCCTCCACGCAGAGACTTGGGAAAAACTATTTGCCGCATTGCCAGCACTCTCCGCTCTCCCTCCCGTGTTAGAGGTTCACCGTAAAGTGGGCTCCAGTGTCTTCGGCGACAGAAGCACAGGCTCCCTTGGCTCAATACAGCCACTTAGATGAAGAATAGCCAGAGTTCACTTTATCCAGAGAGAAAGTGATTCCCCGATAGTTGTTAGATTAAGCTTCCCGCTCGCTCTTCAGCTTGACTGTCCACTCAGTGTATGCCTGCTGTGCTGATTCCACCTCATTTACGTTTAACTTGTTCCCCCCGCCGTTTTTCACCGCCTGGCTCCCACCGCCTCTTCCCAGCAGAGCGCCGCTCCCAGCGGGTCCCGTGCTCCACGCAGCGCCGCGGGGGCGGGAACGAGCAGCCAGCACACAAGCGGGGGGGCTGAGGGCTTGGAATAGGGGTGGGGGAAAGGGGGAGTGTGTGGTGGTATTTGGTTGATTTTGGAGGGTTTTTTGAGTGTTGGGGGGCGGGTGTTGTTCTTCCCCCACCACTTCATCTGACCTCACTTGCTTCTTTCAGAGACATGCAAGACACGGAACTGAGAACTGTCAGATTAGTGCTTTTTAGTGTTGACCAAAGCGTAGCTACTCTATTACACCAAACTGGCTCAACACTCGGATAAATTTAGCATCCAGAGCTCTGAATAAAGTTTTACTCACTTCCCAAGATCAGAAAACACGCGCAGTCTTACTGTGCTGCATTCAACATCCCCTAGCATTGTTCTGAGCAGGTTTTATTTACTGGTCAGGAAGACCAGTGGAAACACTGCAGCTCCACAATGAGCAGCACATTTCCTTTTCAGATGGTTCTTGAGTGCCTAGCACACCGTATTTTCTGAAAGGATGACTGCAGGAAATTACTAGATATAGACAGAAACAAAGATAACCATTTAAAACTTTCCCATAATGAATTATGCTATCGCTTTCAAATTTCTACCAGCACCATGTTTTGAATGCATGTACAAAACCATTTTGATAATATTAAAATACACAAGATGACTTGGTTGTAGAGATGAGTACTGGTAAACTAACATTTTGCTTTCTCCCTCAGACCATAATGTAAACCAAACAATTCCTTTATAAGAATATTCATTCCTACCACTGTTTACCTTCATAGCAGCTGCTCCTATTTAACATATTGCATAAAGATTGCACACAGAAGAACCAAATAGCAAAGGTTAGTTGTGATATACACCATATTATCAGGTAAAAAGAAGGGAAAATCATTGCCATAGGGTCAGAAGAGGTTATTATGCAGCAGTTCAGAACAGTTACTTAGATTAATTTCTTATACAACTACACTTTGTCTTGGATGATTCCTGGTAGAGCCAGACGCAGTCAGAGTCTTCACACTCCTATGAACAATTATGATTAGAGAAAATTTCTCTCCACAGAAAGCATCCCCATCTCTGCATAAAAAGCACTCATATCACAGGACCTTTGCATATCTTGTTTCTTTCCTGATTTTCAAATCTTGAAAGCTTTGTTTGTTTGGCTATTTACAATTGCTGAATTAGAAGGGAACAAGAATTGTAACCTTTAGCAAAGAATAGTAACCTTTAACAAAGAAGATAACAGTGGTCTGAGATGACATATTAAGAAGTAAGTGGTTAAGTAAGAAACTTACTTTCCAAAGTATTATAAGAATGTAATGTAAACAGAAATCATGTAATTAAAAATATTAATATACTTGAATTTTGTCAGCATTTATCAAATTCACCCTTTCTTAAGATTTTTTTGCAGGGATCCTTCTAACCGACTCAGTTATACTTACGGGGCTACTTATCAAAAAATCCCTCTGACATGGACAGTTAATAACAAAAGGATGCACAAAAAAAATTTTCAATTTTGCTTGCCTTTCTGTCACAAATTCAAAGTTTCAATCAGATGAAAATTTCTTCTCCAAAGAAGAAAAAAGTCTGAAATTCTAAAGCCAGAAGATAGAAAGGGCAAGGTACACAAAAGAAGAGTTAGGAAAAGAAGGAAAGGCGGTGTTGGATGTCAAGGGTGAGGAACTGATTTGGTTTAGGTCAGCACAGTATGTAAGATATTGCCACATCAAAAGGAGAAAGTCTGTTATTTGGCAAGAATTAGTTTCATGGCTGTTCCACACACAGCACAGCAATCATGATCAGGTCTTTCAATTTCTGCCAGGTTGTACCAGCGTACAGTTCTCCTAGATACAGTATGTAAGATTCCTGGTTTGATCAGAACCATTACACTGCAAAATCTATCCAAAAAATAGTTTAAAATATGGGGCTTGAATTGTAACATGCACCCTTCTCCAACAAGAACCACTGCAGCAGAGTGGCTATGCCATGTCCTTCATACAAATTTAGCAAACTCCACAATTTGTGAAGGAATGTCATGCATTTCCCTGCCAATCTGATGATTAACAGTAATGTGGGAGTCAATGTCAAGTAGATTGTTCATTTCAGATTTTGTCTACAAATTGCCTGAATATAAATGGTTTTGTGAAATAACATGCCTAACTCAGGCATAGAAAAACACAGATTAATTTGGTGTTCTCCTCCTGTTGGGGGTTAGATTTGCTTTTCTTTCACTTACAGATTTTTTTTCAGTAAGTTTCCAAGAAGCCTTAATGACTACTCAATCAGAACAAAAGGGAGTACTTGAAGGACATGGCAACACAAGGCTACACCTATTGTTCTTTAAGTCTCTGGGAGTGGCCCTCAGAGGGGAAGAGATGACGAGCTTTGGGAAAGGTAAAATCACAGAGCTGGGGGAGGAGAACTCACTCTTGCTCTCAGTGCCGAAGAGGACAGTCAAGCTGCCCCTCACTGCAGGAAGAGTTCACGGCCATCACTCTGCCTCTGTCTCATCCAGGGAAATCTACAGTCATCTGCTCGTGTACCCAGGAATCCGGAGCTCATTTTCTCCAGCCCTCCCCACCACTGCGGCTGCTCCTTCCGAGCTTTGAGGTTCCCCTGCTACTCTGGTAGCCCAGCACTGCCAAGCCCTGCTGGGACAACCCTGCTGCTCCAGCAACCAGCGCAAAGTTCCTCATCTCACCCACTAGCCCGGGACTTTCCTCCTTTCCAGCTCAGCCTCTCTGAGTCCTGCAAGGGCACCGAGATCAAACTGCCCAGGTCTTTTGTGAAAGAAAGGTTCTTGGTTCTGTTTATTATTAATGCTGTAGTTGTTGTTTGTTTGTCGTTTTGTCATATATAGTAGTAACGAACTGTTATTCCTATCCCAATACCTCTGTCTGAAAGCTCCTTTAATTTTTTTCTTAAATTGGAATAGTTTGGAGGGAGGGCATTCGAATTCTCCATCTCTAGGGAGGTCCTGCCCCTTCCTAGCAGATATCTGTCTTTCAAACCAAGACACCTCCTCTGTAAGAGGGAATAAACATGCAGAGAATTAACATAGGAAAGAACAGCATCTTAAAAAAGCAAAGAGCAATATGACCTTTAGACTATAAACAAATAAGTGGAATTGAATGTGTATTTCCTCTTTGTTCCCACTCAGCACTGGAAGGTCAGTCTTTCTGAAACTGCAGAATATCTGTAACTTGTGAATGCAGTAGACAGACCCTCCCAGACACTCAAACACAGGATCATTTTAAAACTTTTTTTTTTTTTGAAAAAGCATGCTCACAGCTCTGTTTTGATTTTTGCAGCTTTCTTCTTCAGCCTTCCCTCAAACTACATGGATTACTGTGGCACATCACAGTCATTAAGTGCCGTGTCATATAGTGGGAAGCCTGATCCTGAAAAAGTTGAAAAAATTTCATAGAATCATAGCAAGAGTAGTAGTTGTGCCCATATTTTTTTTGTTAATTTAACCTTTTCCAGACAAAGTGACTAGTGACACCTCAAAAATATATGCTATTCCCATGCACTGCAAACAAGCAACCTCAGGTATGAGTAAAAACAAACACATCTGCCAGGCTGCCTGCTCATCCAATCCTGTATTTCTATTAAATTGTTTCTAAGTTTCTGGCTTATTGTTTGCATCTTTAAATGAAGCAAGTATTAGTGATGGATTTCTCAGCTTCAGATTCTTCTGGTTTTTTATATATGTGTAAGACATTCTTCATCTATATGTCAATGAATCTATACAAAGATAGTTATTTATCAAATGTCTGATTTATTTGGGGAAATGTATTACTTTTTCCCATGGAAAGGGAAAATAAGAGAAACCAAACTCTCTAAAACAGAATGCTTTAAAAACCTCTCAAATAATCACTTGTTCAATGGTTCTTAGCATGAAAAAAGAAAGAGGAAGAAACCATAACCAAACCACCACCACCCACCAGTGTATTATCGGGATGTATTTCAAATTTAAATGAAGAGGCACATATGCTTTGAGACCATGATCAAGTAACAACACTGAACTATTGTATAAACACATTCTTCCCATGTAATATTTGATTACATAAACAACTTTTTTTTTTTGCATTTGGAATTCAGAATTATACAACTTATTTTATTGCCTGAATTTTAAAATTTTGAGCTCTCCCAGATACTAGTAAGCATAACAAGAAACTGTGTTCAGCACCTTTGGAAATGCCATCTTATTTTCAACTAATAAATGCATATTCCAAGCATAGTCAATTATCTTGTACAGCAAGTATTAAAAAAACCCAAATAATAAACACTAGATAATGCTACTGGTTTCTCTCAAGAGAAGAACCTTTGGACTAGAGCTACAGGAAGGATGTAAGCTGCAGGCCACACAATTAAACTTTCAGGTGTACTGGTTCCTGAATGAAACTGCAACCAGCAATAACATGTCTTACGCAAAACTTCAAGATTTTTCTCAGTTACTAAATCCTTTTGGAATAAGGCAGTTGTTTCATTTTCAGTTCACAGTGCTATGAAAAGTTAATCAAGACAAAACAAGTACCAGACAAACTGGAATAAAGTGCAGTGCCCCTAATAAGGGAAGCACTTACAGGGTGGGTGGGTTCTTGATGAAGAATCTATCAGCAGTTGCTTGATTTCATACTACTAGTGAGAGATCAAGGATCAGTCAGACTTGTTGAGGTACCACTGGTGAAAGACATAACACACAAGAGACTTTAAAGATGTCTCAAGCTAGAAACCTTATTTCATATGAATTCCTGTAGGAAAACTCTTTTGTCACAAAATCTGCCATTCCTTTAATGCAGTTCAACATTTGAATTCAGGACAAAATGAGTGGATGAGAAAGTAGAGAGCGTCTTTCTGTATTTAGGGTCTCCACCACTTGGATGCTTATTTCCCTGCGAGAAAACCTAATTCACATCTGCTGGTTTAAGCAGAAGACTCCATCTAACTTTTCAGAAGTGTCTTGGTTCAAATGCATAATGCAGGCAGTGCCAAGGGACCTCTAGAGAGGGCCATTTTTAGGGGAACAGTCTCTGTTCACTGTTTTGCATATCTATCAGCACTTCACCCATGTGGAATGAAAAGTCATCCATTAAAACAAACAAACAGACAAAAAGCAATGTAAACACTTGCACAGAAAATTAAATACACAGTATAAAACAAAGTCTTTTCAAATCAGTATCTGATTCTTTCTCCAAAGCAATTTTAACAGGGCAGGATATGGTTTAAGGTCCATTCTGATCTATGATCACAGTGTTTCTGTGCAGATGCAAATCCTGCTACAAAAGCAAGGAGGGTAGGAAGAGGAGACTGAATAGTTTAAGAACATCTCTTCAATGTAATGTCTAAAGAACCTATCTTCTTTTTTCCTTCAAATTCTTCAGTATTATAGAGAAGCTGTACATGGAATTATATACGTGTTCACTAAATTATGCATTCTGCTAGCACAGTATTTTCCAGAACTGTCTGTAGCATTTGAATTTTTCTCATGTTCTGTGTGATATTTAACATGTAGGTCACAGCTGACCGTGTCCTTTGGCAGAAGTTTAGGTCAGGGAGCTGTAAGAACAATTCATCGTGAAGTATCTTTTTCTTGACATAATCATCAGATTTGAAAAATTATTGAGGCTGTGATCAGATACAACACTGGCTACAAAACAAAATATATTCATGTTCCAGAATATTTTATCAGCCTACAGTATCCAAAACCAATGGAAGAGAGAGTATATTTTAGAGAATGAGTTTTCTTATGAAAATCCAGTAATGAGTGGCCTGTTTTGTCAACTTACATGTATCAGTCAAAGAAAACTCACATTTATTTTGTCCCCCTGGTTTACCATCACATACTATCCACCATGGACTTAGCACACCCTAGCTTTTTATATTCAGTTATTTATAATTATATTCCTTTCTCCTCTAAATCAATGACATTTTAGAATGTTTACTGAGTGGCTAAAATATGTAAAGAGTTTGTAAAATTTTATGTAGAAACATGTAACATAGCTGTAAACAAAACCTGTCCATATATAGCTAGCTAAATAGATTAAACTCTACATCATTTCAACTCTAAAGCTTTAGGAAGTTAAGTAGTGTAGACTGAGAGAGCTCTTCCCATGAAAATCTTAGCCAAAATGAGTGGCGGGGAAAAAAGAGCTCAATTACAGTTGATTACCAAATAGCTTAGTTGTAGACACTTACACTGTAAGGATTTTGGTTAATACCACTCAGTAAAGGCAGGCATATACTACAAGTATTTTATTTTCAGTTTCAGTTTTATTATACTATTACAAGATATTTTCCACCATTCAGACTGATACAAACTAAATTAAATGGTTAAGCTTTTCAACATATGAGACGGAATATTATTACTTTTGCTGTGAATTTGGACAACCAGAGTGAAATCACTGATAATAAGTGTTGCTTTTTTCTCTGCAGGCCAAATATTTCCATGACTGTATTTGAAAGATATGTTAAGAACACTATTATAATCAGTGGCACAAAGGAGATCTGTGACAATGAAGACTTGAAAACATATCAAGTCATCTCCAACGTTCCTGCAATAAAAACTTGGTATAAAGATTTAGTTTTACTGAGCTGAATGTCTTGATGAAAGTAATCTAGAGATGGAAAAGTGTGATACATCATAATTATATTGACTTCAGTGCATACAACAACCAAGAAGGGGTCTCTGAATATTTATGATTTTGCTTTACAGCATTCCAAATGGTCTTTCTGGAAGCCCTCATTAAGTTCATGCTGGTAGAATCCCAACAGGAGAGCCAATTCATTTCTTGCTTGCTTCCTGAAGCCTATGGAGGCTTCTTATGCAATATTAAATGGTGTATTTTATAATAATTAAGAAACATTAGGTGTTCAATTCTAAAAATATTGTGTAGATAAACACTGTATTCAGCC
The DNA here is from genome assembly GCA_013400215.1 of Cisticola juncidis. NCBI lineage: Eukaryota > Metazoa > Chordata > Aves > Passeriformes > Cisticolidae > Cisticola > Cisticola juncidis. Next base: position 75,813 of record VXBR01008552.1, read on the forward strand.
ACAATATACACATGTCAAGGGCAACTGCAGGACAATGGAAAACATAACAGAAAACTGGTGTATCTACTTTGCATTAAATCATAAATTTCCTCTCTCTACTTGTATTTTTTATTTTTCATTGATAACGTCAACAAATAAATGAAAAAACCTTAAAATAAACAAAATATATAAAAAAAAAACCTTAAATACAAAAATTGCAATAGCAAAAATAAAAATGCATGCACCTGGTTCCAGGAGGATGGAGCTTATGATAACCATCCACATAAGTGCATGATAACCATGCACATAAGTGCACTGATGTTGTAAGCAAATGAACCCAGAACTGGAAAAGTTTTTTGGACATGTATAGCTTACTTAAACAGGTAAGAGGAGGAGAGAAAGACAGGTATAAATTAATATTATATAAAAGCTTTCCACATTGTGGAGAAAAATTTTGCCCATTATAAACAGGGAATTTTTCCCTTTCACAAATTAGTTTTACTTTTATTCCCAAACTGACCCTCAGTTTAGAACACTGACATTTTTTAATAAAAAAAATTAAGCAGTATGTATAATTTCTCTTGCAACTCAGTGACTGGAAGAAATCACAATCCTGGAATAACAGTATGAAACCACAACAGTATAAAATTCTAATCAGTGATAGAATTATGCAGTAATGAGGCTGTTAGGTTGTAGGTTTGCCTTCCAATACACTTATCACTCTACTGGATGATGTAATAGAGTAACTCTGTGTTAGTCAATAAGGGAAATTTAGGACTACAATGTCTCTGTCAGATAAAAAGAGTCTGTATGAGAAAAATTGTGGAAATATCCTAGTGTGTGGTGTTGAAGAGTTCCACAATGGCATCAGGAGAAAAACTGCCCTTTTTAAAATTTTTAGAATAGATGCAGCTCATACACAAGTTTTGAGTGCAGTACATAAGCTAAGCTCCATGGAAGAGAAGAAATGGCAAGGCTTTACAAAGGCTCAGAGATTCCTCATACTGGCAGCAAAGCTTTCTATCATTTGCACTGCTGAACAACACAAGTCTAGTTAGGCTGTTCAGAAAAGGTGGAAAACAGTGGTATCATGTCTTCTCTTTGTGAGTACATTGATGAAGGATTATAAACAATCTCTTGTTCCACAGATGCCTGCCTTCTGTTGTAAGACAGTGCCTGTTTGTGACTGCAGACCTTCTGCAAACTTCTGTCTATGCTTTGACCAGGGCTGAAGGAGTAGCAGTTCTTCACATCTAGCCTCAGGGGTGGAGTGGCAGGGCAGCTAGCCAGCATTCAGTCCCCTGGCAAAGAGTTTGCTATGCTTTTGTTACTTCTATATACAAAGGGACTTGAAATAGCTGTCTGCTGTCTGAGACAAAAGAGCCCTTTGTAAGTTTCAAAACGGCCTACAAATAGAGCTTCAGTTCCTTCACTGATGTGTGGGACTCTCCCTCCCATGGAATATACATCAGCTATTGTGATATTCCAGAGAGCTGTATCCAGGTTCTATCTGGAGCAGTCCTATTTTTGAGGGGTATTTGTAAAATTAGCCAATTTATAGGCCACTAGCCAATTTATTAACCACTTCAGTTCATCTCAAGAAACAAGGCGGCTTTTGAAGATAATTCAGAATGAACTCTGTGAGTGCTGTATTACTTTCAAGCTATATAAAGTGAAGAAAAGAGCCACAAAACCATGGCAGCAAGTGATCCCTGGGGCAGCAGTGCATGCATAAAATTGACTGCACGCATACAGACTGAGGGAAGTTAAATTTACACCAGTTTGTTAAAGAACAAGGCTATGAAAAGAAATCCTCCAGGCCAGGACATCTCCAATAAATGTACAGGGAGAATGAAGAGTTAGGACATAGCTAATATAAAGGAGACAGATACATAACAGTACTAGACTGACTTTCCCCAGCAAAGTAGTTTTGCTTGGAAAGAAAAATTAGGATTTCCAGGGATAACAGAGCTCCATTTTATAAGACTTTATTAAAGACAGTGTCCTTAGGCAAACAGGTTAAAAATCAGATGCCTTCAAGATACTAGATACACAGTTTACAAGAGTAACTTTAAGAAGAGAAAATTTTATAATTTTTTTATATGTAAGGACTGGATGTCATTGCAATTCTTGACTATACCATACACAAAACTGTATTTTTTCTTTTAAAACATATACTTTCGTACTTTTCTAAAAGTACAACAGAATGCCTTGATATGGTAAGTGCTAATTACATTGAATGCTATTTTCCACAAGGAAACAGGGAGGAAATAAAACTATAATACCTCTAGATAATTGGTAACCAGGTTACAGCATCCTCACTGGTAACTTAAAAAGCAGATAAACAGCAAAGCTGAGATGCAGAACAAAGCAATTTTGAATTCAAGGGTGATCTGAACTGAGACAAAAGTGATAATATTTTAATGGCAGAACTTAAGACTCCAGAGTCCATGACTCAAAAGGCTTCACACTGTTGAAAATTTCTGAAGAAGTCAGTATGTTTCCTGACTTTTACCAAAATAAAGACCATATAAGCATTTAAAAGAAGAGCTAGGCTGCAAGGGAAAGTACTAAAAATTTAGGGTGTTAAGAACTCTTGGAAAATGCACACTGTTAAAGTCACCTTTATAGCACATGTATTAAAGCAGTCTTAACCACAGGAACAGCTGCATCTGTTCCCTTCAGATTCTTGGCCTCTTCAACACACAAAACATAACACTCTTGCTCTGAGAATGAACCTGGGATTGCTAGCAGAAATAAGTGCTTCTTGCCAAAGAAATCAGAAGACACAGAAGCAAATAGATACAGTAGATACTGTAGATACAGGGAATAACTGTAGTACAAGTGAAGGGAAAAGAAAAAATTTTAAAACATTTAAAGTGTAATTCTTACTCGCCTCTGACAATGTAAATTTCTGTGCTCTGATGGGAAAGTCACCCAATTAACATTTCTAAGAGATGCTTCCTAACAGGTATCTTTAACTTCGTGTTTTCTAGCTGGCCCACCTCATACACTTTAAAGTTTTAATTAACACCTTTAGTGTCAAAGTACATTATGTTTACAGCTAAAACCAAAGCTGCATGGAGATGAGCAGTTAATCTGTAGCATTCAGTACACCTTGTGCCTCATTTTGAAACAGGCACTCAAAGGAAGAATAGCTGAGTATCTAAAACCAGCATTTGAGAGATGACAGCATTTAGAATTAAGCAGGAGAATCAAAACAGAGAAATACATTGAAAGCCAAATATTTTTCCAGGGCAAGTCTTAGCTCTTAGCAACATTAATAGAAACCATTTAACAACAAAGTGTTCAGCAGATCAACCTATAATTGATTTGATGAAGTTGTCCCTAGAAGGCTATCTGCCACTAATTACTTAGAAATAGGGAGAACCATAAAGAGATGTCTTGAACTGAGTAGAAGATTTTTCTATAGCTAATTTTATTCTTTCTTGATATTATTTGCTTTTGATAACTATTGACACAAATTAAACATAAAGGGTTTTTTAAAAGTTAAAACTGATACACTATTATTGCATAAAAACCCATCATCAAATTTATTGAAAAGTTCACTATCAAGATCTTCCTGGAGAAAACAGACATAGCCTAAGTAGTAAAACTATACATAATATACATGTATTTTCATTTGAATGCCATGTAATGCATAAATGAATGCCTGTGATTTTTATTCAGGTTTTAAATACCTGAATACCTTTAGCTGGCTTCCTGCTATGTCCAGCACTTTCTGATGCAGTCCAGAAATACTTTTTTCTTTTAAATCCTAGTGTTTTCAAATAATTTTGCACAAAAAAGATGACAGGTAATATGACAGCTGACAGATGACAGCTGCTATTTTTAGTAGCAAAGAGTTGGGGCATTGAAAATCACCCTTTATTATAAAAAATCATAGCTAGATCATATTAAATCTTTAAATATGTAATCATCTACTACAAACTACTTTCCCATGGTTAAGCATTTACAAACTGTACCATAGTAAAAAACCCCTTCAGATCCATTCCTCTGGTCATGATCTCCTTACATGATCTCCTTGACTTGAGCATAGCTACTGTCAAGTTCTATTGTCAGCTTCACTTGCCTTGGAAGATGATATGGATGTTACCTGTCTTTCCTCAGATGGAGACGAAACCTACTTAAAATCACAAAGAATTCAGATCTCCTGATAGTGGTATTTTGACTCATCAAATATCAGCAGAATGATTGAGGACCACTGAAACCATGCAAACAGATAGAGAGAACAAGAGCAGGACCACCTCAAACACTGAGCTCCATTTCCTGTTATGCAGCTGCCTAATGCCTCCACACTGAATCTGCACAATGAATGTGAACATGGAACTCCCTGTTGGCAGTTAGAATCTGGAAGGCATTAAATACTTCTTGGATAATTGTTCATTACTCAGTTGTTTTTGGCATGATCAAAATAGGACTGCTAAAAACCATTTCTCTGACTCGCATGTGTAAATTCACCATTTATATGTCCCAATTATAAACCTGTTGTGCTAGGTGCCTTCACACACAGTTCATTTTTACATTGTGTAGGAAAGAGGAGTACCTTACCAGAAATCATTCTGTACAGCTCATATGGGCTGCCGACCTTTTGGCTGGAGAGAATCTGCTGATGACATAGTGGAGGTGCTATCACTAGGGGAGAGGGAAAAAGGCATATCCTCTTCAGTAACAGCTAAAATGTCAGTGCTGTTTAGTGCTATTAAAACAAATAAATAAATAAACAGAGACAGACATTTTCTTACCATATGTCATCTCTGGTGACACAGGAAAAGCTGATGTGAATGTGACAGCTTCATTTCCATTTTTTATTGTGGAGAAGATTCCCCCATCTATTTTATCTTGGTAATGTACAGCAATCATCTAAGAGAATACACAAAAAAGCAAAAATACAGTGTGATAATTCTCACTTAACCCTATAACACAGTGGGGCATTCTTCATCAAATTACAGAAGGTTTCTGTAATCAGAGAAGATTCCAGCAGAGACATCTTGGAACACTGAAAACATGCAAACACAGAACAGACAAGAGCATCCTTAAATATTGAAATGCATTTCTGAGGTAAATGTAGTTATTTGTTCTTATTGTCATGATGCAACTGCACAATTGCTTCACATTAATTTTAGACACAGAGCATAATGACTTTCTACTGGCTACTCACTTCAGTATTTAGTGAAAAACTCTTGATTGTTTACCTCCTTCGTTTTCCCTCCAGCAACCTGTGATCCTGGAATCACAGCCTGGTGAGTAGCAGGAGACTTCATCCATCCACACCTGTTATAAGATGGCTCCCCAGGAACATCATTGTCATACTGCCCAACACTTAACTTTCTGAGCCTTTTCCCTGTTGCATCATCATCTTGCATACCTGTTGCTGAAAACAGGCAAGCTGATTATGAAACTGTATTTTTTTTTTCGGTTAGAATTCTTAAAACAAACTTCATTACTGTGCCTCTAGTGATTATAATCAAGAATGTTCAAACTGTTTGACAAAACCACATAGGTGAGGAAAAGATACCAGTTGCAGTTTCTTTGCTGACACCAGCTGGAAAATATTCACAGTCCTCTTTGTTCTAGAGGAGTAAGCTAAGCAGCATGTTTCTCCTGATGCTCATTTTTGAAGCCACCACTGCCAGTGCCATCAGAAGAGCAAGCCAGCAGGGGCCGCTATGGGCATTCCAGTGAGAACACAGTGGCTCTTGGCAAAAAAATCATTCTGCTGTCCAGGGCTGCATTTTTGCCCCCATTCCCCTCCCAAAAGCAGATTATTTTTAGCTAAAACAGGCCCTGGCCCTTATAAACTCAGTTCACTATACACCTTTGGTGACACACATAGCAATCACAATCACAAAAATTAGGTATTAGCTACACACAGAAGCTGTAATCCTTTTGACAAACAGCAGAGAAGAGTATACTAAACCAGCAGAACAATTCATGATATTCAAGGATATAAAGCAGTATTTGTTTACAAAGATGTTATTAAGACTACGTCACTAGATGCAGAGCTATGATTAGCAGGATTTTATACATGGTCATCCACTAACAGCAGGCACTTCCACATTACTCCTGCAACAATTGCTTTTTCTACCTTCTTAAGTCAGCAATAAGGATCTGTAGAATTTACTGAGTGGTCACAAAAACAATCATATGCATAGCAACTTTTCAGATACTCCTCTGAGAGCTTCTATGGTCTCTATAGATGTATATCCAAAAAGATTCTTGAGGATTAGTTTTTTTCTCTTAAAAGAGCTGAATATTTCCACAAGAAGTTATTTTAATTGCTTGGTGTCATTTAAACCTTTACAGTCATTTCCAGCTCTAAGTATGTGAGAACGGCCAAGGGGTCCCACCCAGCATGCTGGAATCTTCCCGGAGAGATCTTGTGAGAGACAACCTTCTGGGAGTCTCGGGAACTCGTCCAGCTGCCGGGTAGCCTCAGCAAGGTGCAGCCTGTGGCTGCAAGTGATTCGCTTTTAGTAGTGATTTCAGCTCTGTCTTGCGAAGTGATGCCAGGCCAACTCAGGGACAGAGAGACAGAAGAGTTGTGTGGCAGTTCCACAGCATAGCCTTTATTGTCCAGAACCCTACCACCCTACCACTCTACCAAGGGGGGGCCAGGGACAGCAGCTCCCTACTGAACAGGGCAGAAGCTGGGGTATATATGGGGGACAGCAGGGGTGGTACCAAAGGGGGAAAGCCAATGTGTTAGAAAGGATCTACATGGGTATATCAGAGCATTGTGGATACTCGCCATGACCAGAGAGAACAGCCTCATCTAAGGGTTCTCTCTCCCTGGGAGGGTTGAGATGAGCTTATTGAGATGAGTCCCTTCCATTCAAGGGACATCCCTCCAGGGCAGAGGCCTGGCAGGCTCATCTGCCTCCCTACGTATGTGTTGTTCAAGCACTCAAGCACATCTCCTTCACATCCTGATTGTGGAGCCATAACACTAGGAGTCCAAAGTGTGTCCTTCATCTAAACCAGCTGAATCAACTGAATCAGCAACTTAGAGGGCTGAATCAACAACTTGGGTAGAGAAAAATGATAGCATACACCTTACACATTCATCAATTTCCTAATCTGAAGTAGCTGATAGAAGCTGTGAGGTGTAAAATCTGGCACACTGCGTAAGAGTCTGTGTTACAGACATTTCACCTTGATTACACCACACAATTATAGAACATCAATGCACAAATACATAACTGTATAGTGGAGCAGTTTTTATTCAAGCTTGAAGCAGAGACAGGGATTTAAGACTAAAATCTATGGTACTTAAGTGCTTCTGTATTGACATATGAATGTATCAACCTGAGTAACTTGCTAGCAAGTAGTGGCTTATCCTAAAAACATTAATAAATCTCTTGTTAAACTACAGAATTAGACACTTCCAAAAAATCCATCTCTGCTAGCACCAAAGCCAGTGTGATAATAACTACTATTGAAGCAAGTAACTAACTAAATAAAACCATGTTAGTAAAAATTCCACCAACAGGGTTAAATTTCAGGGTGCAAATACACCAGTTATTAATTTTATCAAGTCAGTATTTATAAACACAGCACATTTTGAAAACAACACAACTGAGATTCTGTTTTTATGGTGAAACTTTGAAAACTCAAACACTTTTTAAGCGTCCATATTTAACTATTTTTCCCTTGACTTGAATCTTTATGTACAGTCTCTTGTTTATGGAAAGAGTATCTACTGAAGACACTGTAAGAAAACTAGATGCATCACTCAAAACTTTCAAAGCTAGAAAACTACATGAAATCACAAATATCTTCTAAACCTCTTACATGATACTAAAAAGTCATGGTGAATTCTACTGAATTTGGAAACATTTAAGAATGTAGACTGAGTTCATACTATTCCAGAATTTACCAACTTTTTGCATTGGATTTATCTGTAATTTCTGTAAAGCAAAATGTGTGGGAATCTGCAGAATCTCAGACCATCTGAGACCAGACACTCCCAGTCCCACCACTTCTCCACAGGAGGCAGTAGGAGCCAGGCGCAGCACATGAGTTTCACTCCATCTGTAACCAAGTTACAAAGGTATAGACGATCTCTTTCAGAATATTACTCTTAGTTAACATGGCCTTGTAGACTACTTTATGATAAAGAATATCTATCTTCTGGATGGATCAAAACAGACCTTTAAAATTTAATGCAAGTTTTGCTTGTCACATGAGTAAGAGGATTTAATCATCAATAATACTGATACACTCATGAAACTTGTAATTTCTATGAAGTTAATATAGTCCTCAGAAAGCTAAGGTCTCTCTGGGGAAAATGGACATTTTTCTTAAATAGACTAAAAGTGCTTTACATACCGAATTATCATCAGATGCTGGACAACAGACGGGAGAAATTGAGCTGATATATTTCAGTAAAGCTTAAAGCAAATAAATCTAAGAGATTTAGATTAAGTGAAAGAGTGAGGAAAAAATTACTTTTACTTAGTTCATTAGTTTCAAAAATGTACTTCAAAGCTGCTTCATTTAATCTAAGAGATGTTTTAAACTTGCTAATTTAAAAGCAACCTTTTACAGTGTAATGTGTCAGTTGCCAAGACTTCCCAGAAGCTCCAAAATTCATTTTTATTCTTATAATGTAGCTTAAAGTTCTGGCAGAGCTTCATAAACATCCCAGGAGCACCCATTTATTTCTTTGAAAGCATTTTGTATACTTTCCTTTCTCTATTTTTCCACGTGCAAAGTAATTTTTCCCTACAAAAGTAATTTTATTTTCCCTGATGAACAAATAATAACATTCCAACAGATTGGCATCAGAACAACATCAGGCACTTACCTCATCAGATGGTTATCACCATGCAAAAAGCTACAGCTAACTGCTGGCCAGCAGTTAAAGGGTAATCATTGTTTGGTTTCTTTAACTGCATAGCTTTCCTGAACAACTATTGAAAAGTATTTGTAACTATTAAAAAGAAAACAACACTAAGCTTAAAATCTTATCTCCAGTGGCTTGTCAATAACAGTGCTCTATCTCATTTATTAGCAAATTATCCAACTAGCTGCACACATGATTCCTTGTTAGAGCACTGAAATATAAATATCTGAACTTGTAAAACTGATTTTAACCACTTGAATTTCAATCATCAATACCTGAGCAACAGTTAAAATCATTTTCTCTGGATACAGCTTAAGCAATGTTAACTGTATTATTTCATAGGCAGATTCTCACTTACTTAACTTCATTTATTGCCTAGCAGGATTTTTGGAATTTGCAATTCATTTTAATTCTAAACCTTTCACATGAGGAAACAGGTAACACCTTTACACTCAAGAAAATCTGAAAAACTTTCAGGTGGATTAAGAAAATTACACATTATTTGAAGAAACAAAAGGCAAACTTACTAGGATGTATGCTTAAGCAATCAACACAACTTAACAGACTTTGCAGATAGACAAGCTGGAATTCATTGCTGTATACAAACATGTTACACACCGAGAGGAAAAGAAAAAGTGCTTGCACTTCAAGTGAGCTTCTTACCACAGCTCCAGCTGATGTGGAAAGCTAGCATGACATAAGAAGCTCTACCAGTTCTACCCACAGAGCAATAAAATGCAGGGCTCTGTTGTGAAAGGAATGATGAAAATTTCCACAAAGATGTTTTTCCAGTGTCCCTTTCACAGACCTCAGCAGAAGTCATGAAGGTTGAAATAACACTCAGGGGAGAATTGTGTTAGTATTGCAGAAATGCCAGATGTCAATGCCTACACAGCAGTCCAAAAGGACTTATCAATTACTATGAAACAAGGGGATTCAATCCGACATGAGGCTTAAGAACGCAGCAAGGAAAAAGGAAGTCCTTTAAGTAAACGTCTAACAGAGGAGCCTTCAGGGACTATCTCACATACTAAAAATGTTACCAACAACACTATCCAAATCAGAAATTATCTCCTTCTCTGCCACCATTTATCATCTTCTACAAAGTTTAAGATTTTTAGAGAAGGCATGTAGTGATCAAGCTTTCAAGACAGCTTTATGCTGAAAACATAGCAAATCTACTTTAAGAATTTAGAATCACCTTTACAGTCACTATTAAATATTGAAAGAAAAAGTATCTTCAAAGACAGCAAGACAAAACTTGAGCTAAACATTGCTGTCGTGGAAAAAGGATAATCAAATACATACCCAGTCGAAAAAAAAAAAACCCACAGAATATTCTAAGTTGAAAGAGACTCAACAGGATTACCGAGTCCAAATCTTAAATGAAGTATGAGGATTGAACCCATGACCTTGGTGGATCTGTGATGCAAGTACTAAACAAGGATCTTGATATGCTCAAACTTGAGGATTTCCAGATCTATAGGAACACTGTTTCAGAGGCATTAATTAGAACAAAAGCCAACTATACTGTGCCTGAGATACATTCAATGCCTTAACCTTTCTAAATGTAACACAAAGTGCTGCTGAAGTCAGACAAACCCTTTATTCTTGAAAAAATACCCAATAACTGGCAATGATTAACAAGCGATTCTTTTTACCCCAATTTTTAACAGCTAGTAGACTAGGAGTATAAACTCCTTATAATCAGTCTAACAAGCAAATGAAAATGTCTAAGTTCTACCCCAAAGGAGGCCATCAAGCATAGGACACAGCAGCTTTGCAGGTCTGTCACTTAAGTTTCACAGCCCATTTACATTATTCTAAGAATGGGAAGCAAGCCTGGTGCAAAATCCAAACTGTATCTCCAAACACTTAGAGAGAGTTCACAATAACAGTACACTCAGGCCCACATGCTGAAAATTACAAGACTTACAAATTACAAATTTGTGAAGAAAGTACATTACATAAATTAAAAATTATTGTGCTGCAAAATGTAACTAAAATTCAATTTGTAACTGTAGCTTAAAAAATTACTTAATTTAGTTTAAAAATTGAATCTAGGTCAGTTATAAATTAAAACATTAATTTCTACTTTTAATTTACCTAAAAACTCAAATTTACTTTTAACCACTGTAAAATTGACTCCCAAGTCAGGCACCAAAATTTTCCTGCACAATGGAAACTACAGATTTTGTAGTGTATTGTACATACAAATAAGGCAGGTGAGAAGTTGGGCAAGCTTCATTTTTCTCTCACTTCACAATGTATTTCGGAGGGACTGTGCTTACTCACAGAACAGCACAGTAAATGAGAACATCTGTAACAGTTCAATGTTTTAAAAAAATACTATTTAATAAGGTGTGCAAAAAGGATTTCTTCCTCTCTCCTTTGTCTGCAGAGACACTACAGTGTGATTTATGATACTGTATCTTGAGCCATCTCCAAAGGTTTATTTTTGATAGAAGATCTGTGAAGGTATTCCAGACGTACTCAGATGCTAAGCCACATCGGTTTTATTCATTTCACATTGTTTTTTTGAGAGAGGAAGGCTTTGTTTAATGCTCAATTCTGTGTTCAGCTGATAAACTCCAAGTGAAATATAAGGCTGTATGAATTGTTTATGAAGTATGAACTGTTCTTGTTCCTACAGCAGTTAACCTAGAGAAGAGTTTTGAGATGGTATTTTCAAACACGATAACTCATGCATGAAGAAGAATTAGGATTACTTGAGAGCAATAATATAATTTCTACCTTATGGAAAGTACAGTCCCTCTCTTCCTCAGGCTGGCAAATTTAGATAGGAATGCATCTCTAGGTCATAGTAATTGAAACGGGCTGCCCCAAATCCTGAATGTGTTTTTATGTTCTGCCTTCGCTTGACCACATAATTCCTTACCTGCACCTAGTATTTTTTCCAAAGACACAAATTGTAACATTTTAACAGTGAAAAGGTGGGGTATACAGATGAGACATGGTGACGATGGTAGGTTATAATGGAACTGGGCAAAAACCTTTCTGTTCTTTATATTTATTAACAGATCCTTACTTTTACAGTTTTGTAGGTTGAAGCAAAACATTGATTTAGCGCTCTTTGTTTACTGAATAAGCATAAGCCTTGTGGTAAAAGATGGCTGATTTGAGAAAAATAGTCTTACAAATATCTTTAGCAGTAGACTGAGGTAATGTATTTTTAGGTGTAGAAGAATATACAAAGAGTGAAGTAAATGGGTAAGGCTGCAGAGAACAGCTTACATACACATCAAAATTCATTTATGCTACACACTTCCTGTCATTTAAAATTAAGCACTACTGTAACATAGTGTTATTAGTAAACGGCAGCTTCATTGACTACCAGAAACTCAACTCTCCATAACTCAGCTCAAGTAAAAGATAAAAAGTGGAAAAAAAATTAATAAACAGTGCAGTGATTCACCTCTGATAAGCAACACATATGACGCTGAAGGAGACGAGGTCATCAACCCTTGTTCTGCATGGTTCATAAAGATACATCCTGGCAAAGAGGAATTCAATGATCCAAAATTGGTAAGCACTTGACGCAAGACATAATTTCAGACAGAACCCTGAACTCTGCTGCATGGGTAGTTAGTGGTTTGTGCCATGTAAACCTATGCTGAGGATACATGTGTATAAAAACATCTGGGAAGAAGCATGAAAGGAGAGGTGGTAGCCTATCTGTCAATCAGGGCAGAATCATATGAGCAAACAGAAGCAAGAATGCACTGTAATGTACATCCCAGCTGACATACAGACATTTCATTCTTATGCACATTCTTCCAGCTTTGCAGGACACTGGAAACATGCACATGCCTTTAAAGCATCTATTCTCTGCACACTCATGCAGGAAATCAGATTATCCCACCATCCTTCTGTAACACAACCCTGAAGTTAGACACACACAAACCATGAATCACATTGATCTCATTCACCTCCAGCACTGATCACTCCTCGCAACGGAGAGATTCATGTAGAATGTCTCATTCGTCCAATCAACCTCACTCAGACCATTCAGTCCTCATCTGCCAACTCTCTTTATCCAGGCCAATTCATTCTATTAATGTACTTGTTAGGTATAAGTCACTGTTTAAGTCACTGAGAACAGAGTTCCCTCTAAAACCTGACTCTGTAAAATCAGCCATTGTGAGCAACTGTTGTTTTGGCTATCCAATATTAATGGCTATTTTTTTCATCCCTATGGCAGCCAGCATTTCTTTGTGCTATCCAGCTCCTGTGCTGCACTACTTTCAACAGCTAATTAAGTGCCTTGGATGTTCCCCTGCTTATCCTAATTCTATGAAATTCTATGAGTCTACTCCAAGATAAGATAAAGCACATTCAACACATTCTAGAGTATGGCCACTCCTCCCAGCTTCATGCACCAGCAACCTTGCTGAGGAGGTATTCCACACCTTCATCCAAGTGATTAATAAGTTAAACAAGACTGGATTTAGACCCCTGAACTATAGGCATCTCTAGACTGTGCCACTGACCACAACCCTCTGAGACCTGACATGCATCCAGTTCTCAATCCAGTGATTCAGATCAGTGGTGTATATAGGGAAAAACATTCCAGTATTCCTCATTCTTAATATTCATTCAGGTAAATTGCTTTTCCCCCCACACTGGTTTGCACATCATGAATGTACGATTCTGTATATTTCAGTGAGGCAAGTCCAGATATGTAAATTGTCGCAATTAGACATGAAAATAAAGATGCTTGACTACAGCAGTAGAAGAACATCAGAAAGCTTTACTGCACCTCCTTTCAGCCTTTTTATAACATGCTGTGTTAAAAAAGGCATACTATTGGTCCACAGGATGGACAGCTCTCTCCAGTGGTTAAGTAACACAAACAACACCTGGGAGAGAGGTTGTTATGGGAAAGAAATATTGTTTGCCCAGAAATGTTATGGGAAGAAAAGTTATTTACACAAAACTGCCTGAGAAAGAAGAAACTGCTGAAAGGTTTCTCTTGGGAAAAACCAGCAATTCTCAGGATCCAGAAAATCGGGCCCACAGTAAATAAATAAATCTACAGCACTTGGAAAATCAGTTATGTGCTGGTGATCTCCTAAACTCAAGCAGAGGTGGCAGCATGCCACCTATATGTGTTTGTTTTACTTCTGGAACTCTGAGTAGTTTTGAAATCAAGCTCTTGCTAGTATAAATTGAATGTTACTTGCAGAAGTCAGAAATGGAACATTTTAGCAGTTGACATAAAGACAAACTTAAAAAATTATTATTGTTCTAAAGCTATACAAATTATTTTTTAAAATTTTGTTTAATTAAGGGTTCCCAACTACTAAAGTCTTTCCTCTTCTATTGTGCCCAGATACCTCCCCTCAAATATCCAGAATTTTAAATGCTGTCTATATATTTATATAGGATTCCCTTAAATACAAAAATTCCATATTTTAATTCTTTAAAACAAATCCTCTTCTAGATCATTCCCCAAGGACAATTATTTTCACTGGTCTTTATTTACCTGATGTTAAAAATGCAAAGGGAAATTATAGTGACTCACTTCCTTTGAGATGACCAGAATCTGTGAGAAAAATTGAAGTATCTCTTTTAAGCTTCATATATTCAAACGCAGAACTGTAAAAGGTGGCTTATTCTAAATGATCTCTTTATCCCCTTCACTAGATTTATATAAAGAGAAGAGTTCTCTCCTGCTGGAAAAATCTCAATTTGTCCATCTGCTAATAATTTGGAAAGATTCAAGAGAATTACAAATTAGTGGCACAAAATACATATTGTATATTAAAAATAAGCAGCAAGGCATCTCACATTTATTCATCATGGATTTTTGGACTTCTTCAGTCCTCAGTTACCCTCCTAAACACAGAACTGTGATTGACCTTCCCTACAAGAATCACCTTGATAACTCATCATCCTTGATCATATAGACCTGCCCATGAACAGACACGACACACTAGTTAGTCACATGGTTTAGCATATCCTACTGGGGTTAAGCTGAAGCAACTCCTTTGTGTCCAGTGAGGCCATGGGCACATCTTCTCTCATGTTGGCTAATACTCAATCAAATCCTGTGGACACAAGCAAGTCTTTCATTGCACTATGACTGAAGACAAGAAGAGGAGGAAGACGAAGATTGAATGGGAGAAAGAGAGGCAAGGACATATGTTTTACCAGAGAAATTAGACCACATAAAATTTTCAAACATGACAGTAAGACAGGCAAGAGCTTATTTGTCACAAATTTTAGGTAGATCACTGATAATAGGTTTAGTGAACTTAACCAGAGGCAGACTACTTATCCCTTTGCAAAGCTGCTGATTCTAGTTGCATTACTTAGCCAACATAGTCAGCAAGTGTTGCAAATTCCACCAGATGTAATCATTTCAGAGTCAGAGATAACAAACAAGCACTGTGACTTGCAAATTTTTAAACAGAAAACTTTCCAAAAGAGCATGTTTTAAAACACTTTACTGGCAAATATTACATTATTTGTGAAAACATTGCATAGAAATTTAATGCCAGCACCATTACACTATATTTGAAGATAAAGTTGTTGGAACTTTTTCTCCTTATTTAAATGGAAATAGTAATAATGAAAAACATATACCACCGATGTCTTCTAAAATTGCTTAATGTACAAATTCTGCTCCCTTATAACTTAAATTCACAGCAGCAAAAAAATCCAACAGATGATCTATAATAGGTAAGAACTTGCTGAACAGTACATTTTTCAAGCAAAAAGGCAAGTACCTGCAGAACTCACTTATCTTACATCAATTTGATTCCATATCTTGGATGATTATGTAAACAGAGCATCAGAAATAATCCCTTGATAATCATTGTCAAAGTTTTAAGTAATGACTTGAGGGTCCTGTTGTACCATATAATGAACACACAGGTGCTAGAAAAAGTATTATTTTCAAAAAGTATTACAGCTTACCATGCCCAGAGGGATTCCTGTTTGTGACGTCTAATTTGTCATGGAAGCCAGAAAAACTATTAAGCTCTTCCATGTATGCATCAAGGCTGTTGAAGCCATTTACTTGATTTCTGTCACTGGTCAGAGTGTTAATGCGGGTTGGGATAGGTTCAAATGTAGGGTCTAACTCCAAAATCAGCCTGTTCAATTGTTCAATGGACTGATCAATATCCAAAGTTGGAGAAGCTGGCAAGTCCCCAGTGTTTTGTCCTACATCCAGGCCATTTGTGTTCCCCTGAGGCATCGGCCTTGACTTAAAACTGTCAGCACTTGCACGCTCTTCAGCTTCTGCAGCACCTAGCATGCTTCCTAGCTCTCTCTGCACAGCATCTCTGCAGCTAGAGCCACATGTTGAGGCATCTGGGACTTGGTACTGGCTCTGGACACTGCCCAAATTCTCCACAGTGTTATGAATGCCAACCCTAATTTCATTCTCTGAGGCAAAACCATACTGGTGAGCAGTGACCATCTGCTGCTGGCGTACCCAGGTCTGAGTAGAGTAGTTACTTGGGCCATAGGTTTGCGGATGGCATGAGACAGAAGGATTCTGCTGCAATTGCTCAGTTGACTTTGGCTCAGTGCTTCCAAATGATCTCTCATAGAGGGAATCCACACCAATTCCCAGGTCTGCAGCAAAAGCACTGTGATGCTCTTCTCCAGCATTACTTCCAAAGCAGTCTGAAAGAAGTGAGTTCTGACTGCTCTTGTGGCAACTGAAGTTCCCTAGGTGGATGGAGTGATGCCCTTCTGAGGAAGACAAAGTCCCAATGCTGTCCACACTGTGAAGGTCATGATTAGGCATTTCATCATCCAGAATATCAGTCTCCCTGTCCTTCATTTTGGTGACTTCATCCATGTGAACTTGAGCTGGCACTATGAGGTGAGTAGCACTGTACTTGCTTTGAGCATCAGTCATATCCTTGGTGGTACTGACAGAATCATCTAGACCAAAGCCACTAAGTAGCTGGTCCAGTTCTGCCTTCTCTTGTTGGCTCAGACCCCGTTTAACTCCTGGGACAAGGCGTTCCTCAGTCTTGTCTGTTCTGATGGAAGCTGTGGAGTGTCCGGAGTCACTACTGACAGACAAAGTATAATCACTGTGATCAGGATTGCCTGTAACATGAACACTCTGAGCAACACCAGGGATGTTGCTGTCTGAAGAGCTCTTCTTTCTCACTTTTGCATACAGACTGCCATCAATGGGACCTTGGGTATGCAGCACTGTGGAGATATAAGTAAAAAGGAAAGAGAGATATAAATAAGGCATCATATAAGGGCTTAAGTGTCATGCCACAAGTATTGTTAACACTAACGGTATTGATTCTGCAAAACTAAATTGATTCTATAACTATAGAAAATACCAATGACATTATCTTCTTTAATTTTAAAACACTTTTCTTGATGGAAATACAATATGCCATTTGTAGCTCAAGATCAAATAAAATCCTCTATTTTTATGCTGATTTGAGTGCATGTTTATGGTTCCACAAACTCTTCATACTAATTTAAAGAATCCCATATTACAGCACTAGAAATTTGAGAGGTAGCAACTATGCATTTCATTCAGAGCAAGAATTGCAGAAACCTACCAGCAATACTTGCCTTTAATATATACATTATGTAATTATCATTTCGTCCATTTTTATTTTGTGGTCTGACTATAATACAAAAAAACATTTTCTCCTTTTCTTGGTGGTGCAAGGAAAAGACAAGCTTTCAATCAGAGCTGCTTCAATCAGAGTCCTTGGAATATACATAAAGCCTCTTCACAAAGGAAGGCACAAGTAAATGTTAAGAGCATGACATTTCCACATATATGGAGAATCTGGTATGCATGTCATGTTTTTTGTTTCAAAAAATGACTAATGAACTTAAATGGAAGCCTCCACAGAAGTAACTGTATTTGTCTTACTCCCATCTAACACATCACACCTAACACATCATGTTGGAGTCTGGGTCACGTGGAGAACCCCTCAGACTGCCCTGGGGGGTCTAAGACCCTGGCTGGGACCCCAGGAAGGCACTGTTTGACCTTAGTCCATGGGAAAAGCTTCCAACACTCAGAGATAAACTACAAACAACAAAGTTTTGAAATAAATAGTAGTTTAGTTTGTCACAGGGTGAAAATGTGTAGTTTTGGGTTTTTAGAATGAAAGTTGATGAGAGCAAGATGGAAAATTTGGGGTGGTATCTCATCTTCTTCTTCTTTGACTCCATCTTCTGCTGTGACGGTGGCACAGAGACATTAGACACAGGGACAGTACCAAAAAGTACACATTGGTAGAATGAGTTTGAGGCAGAAATTGCTTGTCTAGAATAAGTAGTGATTACTGGTACAAAACTGTAAATATAGTACATTTTAAGAGTTAATTGGACTAGAGACCTTTAAAAGACCTTGAGTTTTCTGTCTGGTGACTGCTTGCCAGCAGTGTTTCTTCAGCGCGTTAAGCTTGTGGCAAGCGGCATGCAGACCTTGAGATAAGAAACTGAATAAACACCACAAAAATTAAAGCTGCAAGTTCCGTTCATCCTTTCAAACCCTCATACAGGACTTCAGAAGAAAAAATACCCTAATTAGGGTATCTTGGAAGGGAAATTCCAAGAATATCACACAGGTTAGACCAACATAAGTTTAAAGAATGGCTACTGAATTTTTATCCAGTGCTGAAAACAGGCACAATTCTATTTATCAAGAAAAGTGTTAGGAATAAATGTCTAGTATAGCCAAGAAAGTAGTTCCACTTTAAAGGACTTAATTTACCAGAATACTTATATTAAGTAGATATTTCTGAAAAGCTTTTCCTACCCATAGTATGAGAATAGTTTGAGATTAAGAAAATTAAACCATTACAATTTAGGAACGGGCAGACTTTTCTCAAAGATAACTATCAGCTACATCTGTTGTAGTTCCAGAAACAAAAGCCCCATGTAGAGTCCAATGCATTTCAACATCAACACTACCACACTTTTTCAAAATATATGTAAAATGGCATCACGATCATAAACTTCCAAACTAGGAAGCTTTTCTAGGAAATACTCGTTTAGAAAAAGTATTATGCAGAAATTGTACTCACAATGGTAATGAATTAATTTGTTTTTATAATGCCAAGAAAAGTCATCTTGTTGGAAAAAGTTTTCATTATGGGACACACTGACAAGGTTCCATCAGTTAAAATACTTACATACTAAAGCTTATATGGTAGTTTTAATAGATTTTAGCTAAACTGAAGGTCTATCTTTTACTTTCTAAGGATTAAGAACTATTATTTGTCTGATGTTGATTTTAAAAACAGCACATGCAAAACACCAAAATACTCATTTTCAGAAAAAGTTATGGAACTAAGCAAAAAGGAAAGCAACTCCCCTTGCTGTAAAATTTCTCTGTTGATCAAGTTTGATATGTAAATTCCATGGTGAAAAGGACTGCTATGCATGAGGCTGAATGTCTGTATACAGATACTTAAAAACAATATTTATGAAAAAATATGCCTCAAAATACAGCCAACAGACAGTGTCTCAGGCTTTTTCATGCTGTGATTTCTCACAAGCTTTCACTACCTTTTAGGACTATGAAGCATAGTTGGTGTTTCATGTGGAAGTATTTTGATACAGTCACTACAATAAATTGCAGAATTAAAAATCTAACCAGAACTAGGAGTAACTATTAGGTGGGGTTTTTTTCAATGTATGCTTGGTTTTCAGTTTAAAAACTAGAAAACAATAAAAAGCCCTGCTTTGTTTGGAATAGTTGTATATCCTGACACAACATAGTCTTGAAAAAATTACAGGTCAGAACTGGAATGCAGTGAAGTAAATACAGAACCAGTACACTTGAACTATTAGAAAGTCTTCCTGTCTGACTTCTGTTACTCAAAACTAGGCTCTGTGCTGTAAAAATGCTAGTCAGCCTAAATACTGTAGTGGGTTGACCTTGGCTCTCATGCCAGGTGCTCACCAACCCACTCTATCACTTCACTTCCCAGCAGGACACCACAGAGTAAAATAAGATGAAAAAGGTTGAGATAAGGCAGTTTATTAAACCAAGAAAAAAATCAAAGTTTGTACACATAAGCAAAGGGGGGAAAAATTATCTCTGCCTCCCAGCAGAGAGTAACTTCAGCCACTTCCCAGAATGCAGGACCTCAGCACACAGAGTGGTTGCTACAGAAGGCAAACACAGTAAAATAGCAAATGCCCCCCTTCCTCTTCTCTGCCTTAGCTTTTATATCTCAGCTGACATCATATGGTATGGAATACCCCTTTGGTTAGTTTGCATCAGCTATTTTAGCCTAGTTGTGTCCTCTCCCAGGATACTGCCCACTCTCAGCCTACTTGATAGGAGGAGGGGATGAGAGAATTGTTAAAGAGACGGTACTGATGGTATGCCAGTGCTGCTCAGCAGCAGACAAAACACTGATGTGCCATCACCACTTTTCCAGCTACAAATGCAAAGCACAACACTGTGCAGGCTGCTAAGGGAGAATTAACACCAGCTCAGACAGATGAAATACAATACCTTATACAAGATCAAACATTCTACCATGCAGATTTGGTTCTCCTTGTAGAAATGGTAAGTACAAAAAACCTGCCAAATTCTCAAGTAGAGCTGTGACAGCTACAGCTGGTCTGTAGCTGCACAGATAAAATTGGCCATAACAGATGCCAACTTGACCACCCTAGTTCATTAAATAGTGGAAGTAAACAAGTCCCCACAATGATAGGTTGGATTCAAACTCAAACAGGGGACCTTAGCCAATCCCATTCAATCCTGAATGCAGACATATAATTGGCTAGTGAGCTAGGCAGTGTTAAGACCTCGACCAATCAGGTGTTCAACCACAGGAATTTTGAAGCCCCTATAAAACAGAGTGTCCATCAATAAATTTTGGCTGTTGTCGCATGAACTTGGTGTGTTCAGTCATGTGCCTGTCTCCAAAACTGCGACAAGCAGTGATCCTGACATGATGACAGCAGCTACCACAGGTAGAGTGAGGATTCAGAGGGTGCTGTGGAGAGCTGCCTAAAAGAAGAGCGTTGTGGAGAGCTGCCTAAAAGAAGAGCGTTGTGGAGAGCCGCCTATGTCCAAAGCTCTGTAAATAGAAGAATAGTGCTGGGAGACATGGGAGGATGGGTTTCAGTGGAGAAAAACCCAGCTGTTAAGGTATGGACCCTCCTTTTACAGGAACAGGGGGTAAAATACGACGAGCAGGCTTTGTTAGCCTTGCTGATGTGGCCTAAGAACCACAGCTTCGATAATACTGAAAAAGCTCCCTTTGATTTAAAACCTGGAAGACGACTGGGAGATTTATAATCAAGGCAGCTTCCATAGGTGATGAAGCCTGATGCTGACTGGATTAGCTCAGAGACCATGCCTGTGGTCCAGCCTCCACTTAGCATGTCCACTTGCCACCATGACTCATGGGTGGACAGCAGGTGTGCATCAGCATGGATGTCTGGAAGTTGAACCACTCTGATACCTAGAAGTGCCAGTAGGACACAGGGTCCTGAAGCTGCAGTGCCATACGCACTGCCACCTCCCCAGCAGCAGCTTGGACAGCTGCAGGGACATATATCGGCAAGCAACTTAGGAGACGCTCACAGAGGGAACCTGAGTCATTGCCATTCTGCTGAACCCTGAGACACCACCACCACTGCCCTGCTGGAAGCTATGCCCAATCCGGTCAGTGTCTGAAGACAGGTAAAGGAAGCCATGGTCACAAGCAGGGATTTTGAGGGTGCAGATAGGATTGACATGCCTGTGTCAGGTGGTTGGGAGCCTGGGGATGGGGTGGTCAAAGCATATCCTGTGCTGAGAGGCAGTGGGACTGTGCCCAATAAGTACATGCCTTTTCAGTGGCTGGTCTTCTCTGAACTGTGCCAGCTTGGCACAAAGACAACATGCTGCTATTTCTAACTGCAGAAGAAGTAACTCCTTTTGATATTAAGCAGCTCGCTAAATTGGTATATACCCCAGCCCAATATACAGTATATGAGTCTACCTGGAAATGCAGTCCAGAGGAGCAGGAACCAAAAAACCTAAGAGTTTCGCAGTAAGATCCACATTTTTGGGCAGGGGTTCCTCAGCTCCTAGGATTACCACCAGTGGGAAACGCACAACTCCAAGCATGATTACACCCATTGGTGCTGGCACAAGTAAAAGACTTGGGGATGCAGGCCCTGTTCAAAGTGGCAAACATGGCAAACTAACCCAAAGATATTCAATGATCAAACAAGGGGTTAAAGAACTGTACCTGTAATTCATAGAAAGACTGCAGGATATACCACGGAAAAACAAATTATAAATATTTAGGCTAGAAATCAATTCATTTTACAACTGTCATGGGACAATACTAATGAAGATTGCAGAAAAATCATAGAATTGTTGCTGAATGAAAATTGTTGCTAGATAAAATGATAAATGACTGTGCTAAAATTGGATCTGAATTCCACAGCATGACTTTGTTAGCAGATTCTAGTGCAGCTGCTGTAAGACTGCCACCTCAATGCTGCAAATGTGGACAGCAAGGCCACATGAAAGTGAACTGTCCCCTCAAGCCCATTCTACTGGGGGCATTTCAAGGAAAGAAGAATGTAAACATAAACAGCAACAGATGTGGAGACCTGGTCATGTGATCTGTAGCTGCACAAATAAAATAGGCCATAACAGACCCCAGCTTGGCCAGCCTAGTTCGTTAAATAGTAGAAGTAAACAAGTCCCCAAGTGAGGCAATGATAGGTTGGATTTGAACTCAAACAGGGGACCTTAGCCAATCCCATTCAATCCTGAATGCAGACATATAATTGGCTAGTGAGCTGGGCAGTGTTAAGACCTTGACCAATCAGGTGTTCAACCACAGGAATTTTGAAGCCCCTATAAAACAGTGTCCATCAATAAATCTTGGCTGTTGTCACATGAACTTGGTGTGTTCAGTTGTGTGCCTGTCTCGAAAACTGCGACATACAGCCATGGAAGCAATGAAAAACCTTTGTGTATCTCCCTCCCTTAGCCCTCCCAGTACCACACAGCACCATCCAAGCATAGTGGCAGAATTAAAGACAAGGAGACAGATAGCAGACTACTGACTCAAAGGTCTTGCATATGTACGCTCACTAAGATTCAGAGATAACCTTGTCTAGTACTTCTTCCACTAATATGAAATTATCAAATTTACTCTGCATCTTGCTTGAAATGGAAGACAGCTCCAAATGTTTGGGGGTCTTCCAGCTGTGAATTGTATAGCTTCCACTCTGAAGAAGAGACCTGAGTCCAGCTTACTCAAATTTCATCTAGAAAAAATAAAAAGAACAGCAAAACCCACAACAGAAAATTAAGTGCCGCATTTATGTGTTACTAAAGACCTTAGCCTTAAACTACTTCAGGATTCTCAGGTAGCTTTTAAGTAAGTTTAAAGTATTTCTCCTGGGTAATTAAAATTTTATTGTATTCTATATCTATCTGTGCCCAAGATTCTTATTTATCTCCTTAAAACCCAGCTCTGGGGCTGGAAACAGGGCTAGGGGTTGCCAGGGTTTCTTTAAAAAGTCAGAACACCCAAGCCAGGTTCTCTTTTGCCTAGTGGCTTTTGCTCAAAGCAGTGGCTCCGCTTCATCAGAGGTTGTTTCAAGTAAGTTTTTCTGGGCTCACAAAAATAACAACTCAAAAACCTGAATTTCACAATCACAAAATTGTTTCAGAGTAAATTTTGCAAACTATGTCAGTAGCACAAAGCCTGAGCCAGTCCCAGGCCACATCGGTGCCAGAACACCATTTTAGGAAAAAGGATGTCAGTGTTGAAAGTCTCATCCACTACCAAGTTTCAAAAATTCCTAAAGCAATTTCTTGAAATAATGGCTTCCCAAAAAGAAGTCTCATTGATCACAAGTAGGATGATGAGCCTGACATTACTTTTGATATTTACACTAGAACTTGAGGAACCATAGCATGTGTCTACAAACAAAATGAGAAACAGAAGAGTTTAGGACCTGCTGAATTTTAGCTCTAAACTTAAATATCAATACAATATTAGGAGACATCACAAGAGAACAACTGTGATTGTGGGTCAAAGCAATTTACTTGCAACTAGACAATTTGCTCTAATACAAAGCTACCTTTTAGGAATGAAAAAATACCACTCTGCATTATAAACAGGTAAGAAAGAATGAAACTCATAGCTAAACAAAAATCCAGCTGTTCCTGAGGTGTCTGGATATTTTATCTTACAGCTTTCTAATAGTGAAAATAAAATGCATATTGCACATAACAAAATTATTTCCTAATTTGCACAGTTGAAGGAAAGCATTCTTTTATTAATTTGGAGTTTTTAATTTTAACTGTCATCATAGAATATATCATAGAACAGTTTGGGTTGCAAGGGACCTTAAACATCATCTAGTTCCAAGCCGCTTACCATGGGCAGGGATACCTTTCACTAGACCGGGTTGCTCAAAGCAAGTCTGGCCTTCAGCACTCCAAGGGATGGGGTATTTACAACTCTTCTGTGCTGTCTGTTCCAGTGTCTCTCCATCCTCTATTTATTCTTTATATCTCATCTAAATCTCTCCTCTTTCATTTTAAACTCTGTACTGTCACTACATGCTCTTGTAAATAATCTCTCTCCATCTTTTTGTGGGCTCCCTTCAGGTAATGGAAGGCTGCAATTAGGTCACCTCTTTTTTCCTTTATATTTCAGGGTGAACAAACACAATTTTCCCAGCCTTTCCTCACAGAAAATAAGGAAATCTATTCATCCTTCCAACCAACTTGGTGGCCTCCTCTGGTCTTGCTTTCTGTGCTGGGGTCCACATAGCTGTATGCAGTACTGCAGGTGGGATCTCGCCTGAATGGAGGGAGTGAATCACCTCCCTCATGCTGCTGCCCACATGTAGGAGAAGGGATTACAGGCAACCTTGGCCCTGATAAGTAACAGCTGTGTTACTTACCCAATACAGCCTTGCCCCTGAAGAGCCACAGCTATAGCAAATAAAGATAAGTGTGATAAAAGGGGTGGGTTGGCTGGTTAAGGGAAGCCATTGAGGAAGAGGGAAGGACCTCAAGGAGGACCCTAAGGAAGAGGGGATGAGAAATGATCCACTGAAGGAACAATCGAGAAGGACTGTGCAAAACAAGAGAGAAGAGCACTCCTGTGAAGATGGTCTGGGTCGGCAGTTAAAACCTGTTGTTGGAACCTGCAGTCACAGTTTAGCTAGGTAAAAGCCTGCATTCAGAGCCTGCAAACATGCAGCCATAGTTTAGCATGAAAATAACCAGCAGTTAGAGGCTGCAAGGGAAACCTGCAGTAGGAGATTGCTGCAGCCAGAGTCAGTGAATAGTTGGAGTTAGGATGGCTAAACTGTAAAGAGGAATAAACCAGGCCCCTTTTCATGCTGTGATAAGCAACAAGTCTGTGTTTCTGCTCATTTCTACCCTCTAATGAGAAGGCTGCTGCAACACCCACATTGGTTTTGATAACAGCCCAGGACACATGTGGCTTTCTGAGCTGCAAGAGCATGTTGCTAGGTCGTGTCCAGCCTCTTGAACACCAGCACCCCCAAGTCCTTCTCAGCAGGGCTATTTCTTGTTCTGTTCATCACCTAACTTATACCGGTATTGGGGCATGCCCCGACCCAGGTACAGCACCTTGCATTTGACTTTACTAAACTATAAACTATATATATAAAACCTATAAACATATACAACCATAAATATATAAAAGCTATATACATATATCATTTGTTTGTTCATAAAACTAGGGCAAATGAACTATTCAAATACTACAAACCTACAAAATACAAGGGTTTGTAGTTGTTCTTCTATTATGTAACATCTTTATTTCTTATTCTACCTTTTTCGCAAACATAATTTTAGAATACCTCTACACTAAGACTTCTGAACTTCACTTTATCCTGATCTTCATCCATGTGTTTCCCAAAACAGGTAATGACCAATTTTATTATAAAAGTAAAGCTATGCATATAGGCAGGGAACAGTATTGACAAAAGAAAATGAGAAAATGTAACAGCAGTGCAACTTTTCATTCTTTACACCTAGCAAAGTAACGGTAGCACTGAGGCCTTATAAATTCAATACCTCATGTCTATGCACAGCTCATTCCCTACTACCATTTTTTCCAAGGAGGCAACACTTTGAAATGTGGCAGTAACACAGCTGCCAAAAAACAAGATCACAATGGGCGTGACTTGAGTAATGCTGGAATTTAATTAACTAAACCAAAGGGGCCCACTTTCCTTGACAACCTGACCACTCTTCCCAGGAGTTTCAGCTCTCTGAACTACCTAGACTAATGCCCAACAACATTCCCATGCTGCATCTGAATTACACACACACCCCCTCGCCCAGTATCAGGGACTCTCTTGTAACTGAAAATCTCAGAGCAAAGGTTATGTGTGTATTTTCACTCCTCTACCTGATACACTTAGTAGAGCAACTTATTTAAAAATTAGAACCTGAAATACTAACATATACCAAATTTAGTGACATCCTTCCAAGCCTGTGTTTTCCTGGCATTACTCTCCTTGAACTCCATGAGTTAAGAATATTTCAGTCTCTAAGCCTTTTGACTTGTCCCCACAACTACTTGCTGTCCATTCATCACTTGGGAAAACATACACAAATGAAATCCAGCTACATAAACTCATACACCACAAATTCAACAAGAACTGTTCTGATCCAGTCCACCTGAACAAAAATATGTTTGCATATGTAGAAATTCCTTCCAACTGTACCCTTGTTCATGCTGCAGCAAGAAACGTTACAAAAGATCTGGATTATCTTTTATCAACCTCATAAATAAATATTTTTACCTTCAGGCAAACCTGGACAAGTCCTGAGCTGCATTCTTTTGAAGTTAAATCTTTTTATGTGTGCTTGTCTTTTTCTTTCTCCCTCTCTAACAAAGACAGGCCTTCATTCCTTACAACTCTTCCTCTGTAACTCCTACAAAATCCACAGAGAAATGCATGTGGTTTGTATTTCCAGCTCTTGAACCACACAAAATTACTAACCTCTTTACTAGGCATGACAAGGAATTTTTTGCAATAGTCAATCCCTGGCTTATTTGCATCAACTAATATTCTCTGAGCAAAACTCTGCACATAGGAAAACCAAAGTTAGGGTAAATCTCCAAGCTTAAAAAGGCCAGAAATGTCTCTACTGCTTGCTGTTCGAGCTGTGGCCACTGTTTCTGCTCCTGGAGGTAAGCAGTCTTGCTAAATAATCATGAGACTTGTATCAAGCCAGAAAAACCAAATGAAAATGTAAACACAAAGGAGGAGTCAGAGGAGGAAATCATGTTCAATGAAATCTGAAATACTGCAGCCAAGGGGGAGTGAAAACATGTTGACTGAAAAGGTAATTCAGTCTAAAAGCTATTCCCTTACAGTGGTTCTTTTCACAGTCTGTTTCAATATTCAAACAAAGCTGAGTGAATTTCAGTTTCTAGATCACTGATATCATTTTTTCCAAAAAAACCCAGCCTCTAGAAAAAGTTGTTCTCCTGCACTGACTAGTCAGGCTAGGCACTCATTCACATCTTCAAGCATTTGTGTATTACCAGAATTCTCAGGCAGGAAAAGTTTTCTGGAAGTCCTGTACCAGTAACACTTTTATCTAGCAGCTGCTCTCAAGCTCCCAGATCCCAGACGGCTTTACCTTCTCTGTCTCTGGAATGAATCACCTCAAACTAGGTGTTAGTTCCTCCTTTAGTAACAGCTGTATCTCACAATAGGGCAGCCCACAAACTAAGCTCTAGCTTAGCTTCGCTCTAAGCATTATTTCAAATGTACACAAAATTACCACCAGACAGCTGAGGCTCAGGACAATGTTCATTTTCTATTTCAGGGACTGTCACCACTTAAATGACTTCTCAGTGGAACAAAGGTTAAAAGTAGTTCTTGTCTACCCACAATACATCTGTTCATTGTTTATGTAGGAGTTAAAAGTTAAGTTCAAACCTAATTTAGAAAGTACACACTTTTTGGTTTAAGTGTTGCTGTTCTTGCAAATCAGTAAATGGTTGCACAAGAAACATGTTAGGACTGATAAAAGACACAAAGCACACAACACAAGCTACGCTGGCATTACTTTTCCAGAACCAAAGAACTGGCTCTCTCTTTTGGGATGATGCAGAATTGCTGTTAAATTGGAAATGTCCCACATTTGCCTCAAAGATATGAAAAGAAACAAGTATATTAAAAACTCCTAATGCAAACTGATGAGTCTCACTTAAGATGCAAATTTAGTTTTATTCTCACTGCATCTTGGTTCTTCGTGAGGAAAAAACCCAGATCTTTTCCTTGCTTCAATTACAGGCCTCTTTTGCTCCTTCATAAGCCTGAACTGCACGTACATGCGAGTGATTTTGGATGATTAATACTGAGCATTACTGAGCAATACTGAGCTTGAATACAGGCTGGGGCTCCATGCTGATACCTGCACTTAGCTACCACATTACTAGAAGAAACACAGACAACAGAATAGCATCACTGCATAAATTAGCTTATCCTATGGATAAGTCTACCCGAAACAGATTCATTCACACAGGTCACCATTCTGCTCAAATTTTATTGTTCTAAATATAGAATATGTTGCTTTTGGTGGTGCTCCATCACAAGAATGCTTTGGGATAACCACTGGTTAAACCTATCCATGGGTGTGTTTAGAAAGATGTTCTCTAACCATATCACTCAACTCCAAGTTTTTGCTTCCTCTGTTATCAGTACCAGGCTCCCTGGGATGCATCACCTTTTGCAGTTCTAGGTACTTCTAGCTATGTGCTCATTCCCACATCTGAGGTCAACTGGATTACTAGGTTCACCAGGCCAATCCACCTCAGATATAGATTTAAATTTTGAAAGCAAGGCTACAATATACACCTCCTCAAAGTTTTTATCCTTATGTTTCAAGTACAGATGATACCTGGACTGGTGCAGAGGGGCAGAGAAGGGTCATGCAAACGAATCAGTCACAATGAACTGATCAAAAATTTTGCAAAAATATACGGATTGGGAATCCATCTTATCTCAGAAGCTGGTATAGCCCAGTTGTGGTGCTTTCTACAATTTGGAGACCTAGACCTGCATTTAGTGCAACTCTCAAACTGTGACATAAGCAGGTGCTGATTTCATAAATTGGTGCAAGGCTGTGAGCTTAGTTTCTGGTTCATAGACATTAATCTGGCAATCCTTAAATATGTTTTTAAAGAGGTTTTAGAAAGTTATTACTTGAGGGTAACAGAATTTAACTAAAAAGGAAAGTGAAAGGTATGAAGTCATCTATCACTTTTTTCCTTAACCTGACCCAAGCAAACCTGACATTCATATATGCATTGCATTTTAAACAAAACTAGTTTTCCAACATGAAAGAGCAGTACTTAAGTCATCAGGAAACTGTTAAGTTTCTTAGGTGCTCAAGTCCCTGAGTGTAACAGAAAAAAAAAAGGTGACTGAAGAAAACAAGTCATGTTATCATAAAAACAAAAAACAAACACTCTGAAAGGAAAACAACCGACAGGATTGTTGTTAGAAAAATACTAAGCATTTTTGTTGTTAGAAAAATGCTAAGCAGAACACACAGGATCGCATGAGGTCCTTAAACCTTGAGTCTTTTGAGAAGCAGAAGAATCCAAGACTCCACAGAAACTTTATCTGTGCAAAGTTTAAGATTAATTTGCCATTCTAAAGTATCACATTTGTACTTTCATGTTTTTACAAGTACTCTGGAGCAAAAAGAAACTGCTTCACAAAGGTACCAGCTTCTAGACCAGAAGCTGGCTGCTGTTCAGCCAGTATGAAACACAGGCAAAGTCAGCCAGCAAAGGCTCATCCTTAGAATACTACTGTAATTTATCATCCCACTTTTGCCCACTGGGATCAATAGAAAATAATACTTGTTCCATGATCCAAAGTATAAAGAATAGACTGATACATTTACAACTGTCACCCAATATACAGAAGCTACTGTGTCATTTTGATTCTACTTCTGCAAAATTTTCTCAGTTGTTTTAAGTTAAGACTTAACTTGAAATACCTAGTGCTTGGATAACCAGCAAAAGAACAACATCACAGTACAGAAACATTGCCACAAGTATAAAACACTAAATAAAGTTTAAGTGTATTTCAAAAATACCTAAACTACATTAAACTATCTCCCTTTGTTTCTATCATAAACAAAGCCCATCTTCAGGAATACTTCAATAATTTGCAAGTGCATATTCTAAATGCTGATGTTCAGAATTCATGATTATTCTTTCTGATTGCTGAAATGGCACACAGAACATGAGTCATGGCATTTCTCTTACTACACTGCTAGGTTTTCAGCAAAAATTAATTATGGTCATCAAATATAAAGCAGCAGAAAAACACTGATGGCTCTACATGGTTGCTGAAAACTGTACAGAACCACAGTGAAAGGCTTAAAGTGGCTGTCTAAATAATGAATTTACTCATTTTTTTAAGTATGGAACAGGTAGTTCCACAGTATTGCCATTCGTAATAAATTGCTCCACCACTCTATGGCACAATAAATTGATCTTCAGGTGTTTCTAAAGAAGTTCACATACCAAAAAAGGAAGCTCAGGTACACATATATTTAGCAGAGCTCTTTGATTTTCTAACTCACCAATTGAACTTAAAGGATTTTGCACTGGGACTTTAAAGACTTGTCATTTATTTTCAAATAATAGAGCAATAGAAGAAGCAATATGGGGTAATCTTATATGATAAAAATTATAATATTTATTTCTTGTAAAAAATTTGAAGATGCTCTACACAAGTTCAACATAAGCATATACTAACATAACAAATTATGTATATTTGGTGGAAAACTTATACTATATCTAAATGACTTAAGAACTGTGGGGAGACAGACTGTGGGGAAAGGCATAGAGATAGTGCTGAGGGCAGTCTTGACCTTATTATATTACAGCTGTGTTAATTATCCAAGAGTGGGAAAAGCCTTGCCCTCCCAGCTATAGGTGTGATAAAGAGTGAGTTAGCTGAGAGGGGGTTCAGTTGGAGTCTGCTGGCTGTGCTGTGAGGAGGAAGGGACAGGCGGTCATGCAAGGGACAGAAAGGGTGAGATGCTGTATGTAGAACAGACAGGGTTAGGTGGCTGTGCTAGGGACAGAAAGGAGTGAGCCAGAATTGCAGAAAGAAGAGAGAAGAAGAAGAGCTGAGGCATTGAGTCTACAGACTAGCTGCTGGCATAAATGGACAGACCCTGAGAGCTGTGAGCTCCCCATGGGAGGGACAAGAGAAATGGCATGAAAGACTTTTAGATAACAAGGAGCTGATGCTTGAAGCCTTTGGAAGTTTTTAAAGAAGCATTCTAAGTGCAGTGTCCATCTTGACTTCCCCAAAGAACTTCATAAAAAATATTTTATGTGTATTTACTGAAAGGAAACACAGGAACATATATCTGAATCCTGATACAGAAAACTTTAGATGGCCTTCAGTAGTTTAGCAAGATCCTTAAATGGGTAAAAGTTTAGGCAACATTCTTCAAGGTTCAAGTAAGATTGAGAAAAACAGTATCTAGCCTGTACTACTTGAGAGAGAGCTCACTGCTCTGAGCCATCTCAGAAAACATTTGTTGTATTTCTCTGGGAAATGGTTTGTCCCACCCCAGAGACCTCTGGAGCCTATAACCATGTAGTTTAATCCTTCCTCCCCTTTCTGACCTTATTGGCTGAGTTCAAACTATCTCTCCTTAGCAGGAGCCTAGATAAGGCCCTGTCCTTCCTCATTCTTTACCCCCTGAAAACCATATAGAATAAGTGTCTTGGACTACATCTGGGAGTTAGATGTAGTCTTTTGGAATCCTTTGCTTTGTCCCTGAAATATTCCTCCAAAGCTTTCTAGGATCTGCACTAGCATAGGAACTTTGGGGGACTGCAAGGGGGATATTTCAACCATTCAGAAACTAACCCAGTCCTGCCTGGGACTCCAAAAACAGAGAAAACATAAACAATTAAAAAGAGCTGTAGTAATCCAACTTGTATTTTCATAGGTGGAGAGAGTGTTTCCATAGCAAGAAATAGGATTGACTTCTGACAAAAAAACTTCCCTCTGCCTACTTAAAGTTGCCTCCATCTATTCAGTCTGGAAGGAGTTTGAACTAGTGCTCTTCTTCAGTGTTTGGATTCTCCCCTTGTTTGAATGCAGAATCAGAGGAGGTATGATAAATGTGCAGGTAGACCTGCAGTCTACACTGTCTCTCACTTTCCTCTTATTGCTTAGCAGTCTGATCCAAAGCTTTCTGATGTCCAGGAAGATTTTTGCAAAGAACTTAAGGCTTAAACAAAATGAATCAC
This sequence comes from Cisticola juncidis, assembly GCA_013400215.1. Taxonomy (NCBI): domain Eukaryota; kingdom Metazoa; phylum Chordata; class Aves; order Passeriformes; family Cisticolidae; genus Cisticola; species Cisticola juncidis. The sequence goes on from VXBR01008552.1 coordinate 107,970, forward strand.
AGATCAAATATTTAACACTTAACAAGTGAAACTGTCGGAGCAGGGATAGAGGTGCCCAGGACAGCTTTCTGGGATCAATACAAGGATAACAAATTGTATTATCTCTGGCAAAACTTCCCTCATCTTTAAAAACCAAGCAAAGCATTAGAGGTGACTACACTAAAGGCTGTTTATGTTATTTGTAGAGGTAATGTTCTTCTGTCACTTAAAAAAATATTATCTTCTGGTTTGGAGGAATTTATTAACCACAGTTTACTATCAGAAGGGCCTGTGGTCTATAGTGTTAAAAAAAACGGAGTATTAAGTTTCACTCTGTACAGACTATTGAGTATAACAGGCACCTCTTCTGTGGGAAGCTGTGGGACTCAGGAGGGCTAGTCTTTTATTATGTTCTTTTGCAAAGTCAAGGAAAAAACCCACCAGCACATATATGAGGTGGTTGTTAATGTACTAAGATCATCTTGGAAACACATGCAATGGAATAAAAAAACCTCTCTACATATCACTGTTTGCAGAAGACTCTTCCGGCAGAAACCCTTCCAGGAAAAGTCCTCAGTTCTTCAGTAAGTATTCAATGGCAGAAACTTAACACATATTATTTAATTAACTACTGTCCAGACACTGAAAAAAATTGACAGCTACAGGATAGTCCAAATAAATCCCAGAATGATGTATTTGCCAAAAGAGCCCTCCTTCAAAAACCCTTGTCATAGAACCAAGCCTTCCTGACCAAAGCACCTTCTTAACAAAACCCCCACATTTTAACAAGCTGTAATCAGCAACTTATCAGGCCTTTCTGATCAACAGAAGGTACTTGCCAATGGGGAGAAAAGTGTGAACATCTCAAAACCATTATCTTATAGAAAGAGTATTGCAGTGCACAGCTGAAACCACCAAACAGGACCAAGAGAGTCATTGGAAAGAAGTCCAGCCAAAAAAGGAAAGGTACATGATGTTGGAAAGACCAGCAAAGGGCAGAAATTACCCCCAATCAGAAAAATGTGATTACTTCAGGATTCACCAGATAAAGGATTGCTACTGCTTCATGGTGGCCTAAAAAAACTGTCTCTTGTTTTGTAAGACTTCCCAGAGATTTGTTATTTGGCAAGCATAATGAATTTGGTATCTTAAGTTCATTCATGCAAATGCAATGGGTTCTATGACCTCTTACATAATGTACAAATGGCATCATGACTGATAATGCCCTCTTAATTACATTTCCTTTGTTTATTAGAGTAAACACTCACATATATATGACACATAAGGTAGTTCAGTGTATGTGTACTTTGGTGCAGACACAGAGTGGGCATTTAATTGCTTTTCCTTCTCGTCTTAGGAAAGAATCAAATCCTAATTTGTACTAAAGCACTTTGGATTGCTTCTTCCTTACACTTTTAATCTCTGATGTTGCCATGCTAATTTTACTCTCAAGCAAGTAAGGTGTTAAAATATATCCAATACCTATAACACCAAGATGGTTATTTTTCCTTATCTAATGAAGCTAAGCAGGTGAAATGCCCTATTGGCTTTAAAAGAAGGAGGAAGAGTTGTTCAGGAGGCAGGTGCAGGGAAGGAAAACACCTGTAGCAGAGGCTTGCCTCTGATGCCTTTTTCGAGCTTACCTAGAAACAAAGGCCAGTCAAAATTCAAACAATAAAAGCGGATGTATTTGTAGTAGTTTCACGTTTGCCAATTTTAATTTTTCTTGGCCAATGCATTAAATTTGTGATGGTTTTTGCGCTTATTCTCTTTTCCTTCTGTGAGATAGACTTTGGGAGGAAGAAAGGCAAAACAGGCCTAACTTAAAGGTTACAAGAATAGATTTATTAATACACACTAAAGGAAGAAAAAAAAAAAGGAAAAAAAAAGAAAATTTGAACTTTTCAAAACTCTTCTCCCTTCCCTACAAACTGTTCACTTTCTTACAACCAACACAGAGAGACAAAACTATGATTTTTAGTCAGTTTCACCATTTAAACATAATCTTTCATCACTTTGGGAAAGGAGTCTCTCTTGATGTTCTATGAATTTCTTCACTGTTTTCTTGTGGGTCTCAACTCTCACAAAGACAGCCACTCAGGAACCTGCCTTTGTGGGGTCCTTCTCAATAGCAGTTTTTTTAAACACTGCATATGGGCCATGCCTGCTTATTTAGGGTACTATTTAAGGATGCCTCTTCTAGTATAAAAAAAAGATTCTCTTCTTCTGTCTCTAAAATAATCTTTATCTCAGAAACTAGAGAGCTCCTTTTTCTCTAGGAGCAATGGGCTTTGAATATAAATCCTCCTTCTATCCCCTTCAGGGGTCTAGACTAGCTCAGCCCAGGAGGAATATATCAAGAGACAGGTATAGAATCCAAAAGAGGCTCTCACCCTTAGCTGCAGTCAGATGTTTATTCCAGATGTTCTCCAGGGGGAAAGAGGGCGTACACAGAGGGACAGGGCCTTTTCTCTGATCTTGCTGGGGTGGAGCAAGTTGGCACACAGCCAATGGGGTCAGAAAGGGAAGGAAGGGTCAACTACATATCATAAGCCCTAGGGGTTCTCTGGGGCCGGAGAAACCATTTCCCCAGGGGAATGTAACAGGGCTTCATATCACTTTCTCTTCTGTTCAAAATTTGCCATTAAATTTCAATTGTATCAGTCTACAACTTTCAGAGTCATGCCTTCATATGTTACAGGAAGTAGTCTATTCTCCATGGTTTTCACAAGAGAAGTCTAGCCAAAAATGCCAAACTCCTAAATCCCTCCTTTTAACAATCTGTATGTTTTTTCGCTTTTATCATGTTGTCTCTTCACGTGTTTTTTCTTCTCTCTCTCAGGGAAAGGGTTGGAATTCTGGAGGCTTCAGGTTGCCCAAGTCCTCTCTCCCTTGCCTGCGGCTTATAGCGTCAGATTTCAAGGCTGAAGAAAACTCCAAGCAGCCAGGCAGCCAGGAATCATAAATGCTTGCAAATGTCTCTTACCCACCCCATGGATTTCATGGGTGGGGGCTCAGCCCGGAGCTGCCATCGGAGGACACAGACTCCCGTCCCCATGCTAGGGGAAGGGCTCAAGGCCATCGCCAGGCCTCTGGCCGGCTCTCCCCACATCACGGTGAAGTGGCAGGGTGTTTACATCTGCTAGAAATCCGATCTGGGCCTGGACAGGGGCATATTCTCATCCCCTCCCCTGGCCTGGGAGTCACCGGGTTGAGGGAGCCTCCCGTGAAAGGCCCAGACCCGAGCAGGCCTCGGGCAGTCCTGGTGCTGCCTGCAAGGGAGAGCCAGGGCTGCCTTTTTACCTCCTTCAAGGCTGGAAGGAAAGAGTGACCTGGACTCATCCAAAATTTTATATGGGTATTCCTCAAAGTTGTATCTAGCTTCCTCAATGGTCCAACAAAATGTCAGTATTCAGAAATTAACTCTGATAGGTGCTTGTCTCAAAAAATTCCAAGTTCCTACCAGGGAACTGATTCTACTTTAATTAAAAACCATACTGTGTCAACCTATAACAATATTTAATGAAGGGTCTTTAGGTACATTAAGGGCAGTTGAAGCCTTCCCAAGGGGCTACACCTAAAATGGACGATGGTCACAAGTTTTTCAGACCAATATGTTTGGTCTATTTACATGTCAGGAGTTAATCCTCCAATTACAGCTTCAGGTTATGAAGCTGTAATAAATATGGTAAATTAATTCATGTTTTGGTGCATGTAAACTGTAAATATGTTCTGTAAAATGAATTGCCAGCAAGCCAGGCATGAAACTGACTAATCTCAAGACAGGCAACACCCAGGAACCACCATTCAGAGGAGGACAATGCAATGCCAGGAATCGGGGACTTTGCCATTGGCATCAGAATAGAAGACACATCAAGAAATCAGTCCTGGAAATCGGTCCTCCTCCCAAAACAGCGGAGCTGTGAAGGCCCTGCCATCATTATAGATATCAGAGGAGGACACCCGTTCATTCATTCGTTTTCCATTTACACACAGGAGAAGAGAAATTAACACTCCTCCCTCCAATAGGAAGTCTATTTCAGCAGACCAATGACCAAGATACATTCAAGTAACCACCCCACAAAACAAAGAGCTGAGGGGAAATCCTCTGCCGCAGGCTAAATAATCTGTATAAAACACAAACCCCAAAAGGGACGAATTCATGAATGAGAGGGTCATATTTACTGTCGATCCCAGGTTATCGGCACTGCACTTTCGATTACTGGTTTGCCCAAAATTTTTGAT
>VXBR01008553.1:0-15189 GCA_013400215.1 Cisticola juncidis
CACCGGGGACAGGAGGAGGCTCCTCCCAGCCCCAGCTCCCTCCCACAGCGGCCCCGAGGAACCCTCAGGTGCTTTTGGGTGTGCAGTGGTGCCAGGCACGGGCAGGAGGAGGCTCCTGTTATCCCAGAGAGGGCAGAGGATGCTCCTGTTATCCCAGAAAGGGCAGAGGATGCCCCTGTTATCCCAGAGAGGGCAGAGGATGCTCCTGTAGAGAGTAGATTTAGATGGGATCTGGGGCAGTAATTGTTCCCTGGCAGGGTGGGCAGGCCCTGGCACAGGGTGCCCAGAGCAGCTGTGGCTGCCCCTGGATCCTTGGCAGTGCCCAAGGCCAGGCTGGACCCTGGGGCTGGAGCAGCCTGGGACAGTGGGAGGTGTCCCTGCCATGGCAGGGGTGGCACTGGGTGGGGTCTGAGGTCCCTCCTGACCCAAACCATTCTGGGATTCTGTTTATGAATCTCACTATGGGCATCTAATTTCAAAAATCTTGACCCATGGGCCAAATGAATTTGTAGTTGTCCTTTTATCAATTAATGAAATTATAATAGAAGAATAATTAGCCTCTTTATGCCAAAATCAGCATGTTCCGATGGGGCTGGGGAGGTCCTTTTTTCTGAGGATAAGACAGAGGTGCTTTGTTCCTGATTTGAATTTCACACAAACATTTAGCAGATCACTTTGCTTTCCCAAACGCACAGTGCAGGCTCTAAGAGCAGCTAAATTGCTATAAATTAAAGTTAAATGTCAAAAAGGCAAAGATGTGCAGGAATGCAGGAGACAATCTCGGTGCAATTGGGGTTGTTACTGAGCTGCTTTTATCCACTTTGCTTGCATAGAGTTAAGTGCTCTTCCTGGAAAGGGGGACTTTTTTTTTTCCTTTCTATTTTTAAGTAAGTCCCAACCCCCAGTTCCACTGAAATAGGATGTCATAATTTCTCATTTTCAAATATCATCAGGGAAAGAATTGTGATTGTCCACTCACTGTGCTTATCATTTCGCTGGAGCCTGTGCTTAGTGAAATGCCATTCTTTAGCTATGCAGGCATCAGCCCGCTCAGGAAAAGAGAAATTAAGATGCCATTTCTACCTGTGCTGAGTCGTTGGCCTCTGTGGGAGGGGAGTAATGAAATCCCTGCTTCTCTGGCACTTTAAGATAGAGAATATAAAGGGAAATGCAGAGTGGGCTCTGTGTGACAGACAAGAAAACAAGGATCAGTGTTCCAGCAGCTGAGTCTCAGCTAGAGAACGACCCCAGCCTCCAGGACTGATGTTCTTCCTTCAGGAACAGGCAGAGGAGGAAGTGTGGGGTTTTTGGTTTCCCACTGGGGCCCATGGGCTCTGTGGCTCCGTCTGCCCTGGCTGGCCCAGCTCCCTGCCCCAGCACTGCCCGGGGTCTCTGCATCCCCAGGGGCTCAGAGCCCCCTGAGCACCAGCACTACCCGGGCTCTCAGAGCCCCTGGGCAGGAGCCAGGAGGAAACAGTGCAGGGGAGGATTGCTCCTGTGCAGCAGCAGCAGCAGCAGCAGCAGGGTGATTTATGACCCGTTCATCCATGACGTGAGGACTCACCGAGTTCAGAAATCACAGAGTCTGAGAGGCAGAGGAGGTGAGGGCTGCTCACACAGAGACACAAACAGGGACAGGGACCCTGTGGCCCAGTGAGCAGCTGAGCCTGGGGAGTCCCTGCAGGATTTTCTCTCAGCTCTCCTCTCCTGACATGGCACAGCCCCATGCTGCCCTCAGCACTTTGAACCTTTACGTTTTTCAGTTCAGAATTTCCTTTTTTGGGTTCAACCGGCTCTTCCAGAAACAAAAATGAATACTGTTCCCCCATATATACATATATATAAAAAAATATATGCACTCACACACACATATATGTTACACCTCATAAAATTCCCAGAGAAGCCACCAGCAGGATTGATTGAAACAGGCAATTTCGTAGCAAGCTGCAAAGTTCTTCCCTGAATCAGTGAGTCATGATGCCCTATAAAGCACACACTAAAACGTCATAATGAGCTACTGCTATTATTTCTTCCTTAAATCTTCCCAGTGAGAGGAACAGGAGTTTGCAGAGGGAGGGCAGGAGGGGCTGAGTGCAGCACAGGCTGGGGCTACGCTGAGCACACGTGGGGAGAGGAGGCTCTGCCTTGCTCAGAGCCCCTGGGCTGGGCTCAGGGAGAAGGCAGCACATCTGTCTGAGAGCACATCTGATCTGTCTGAGGGGACAGAAATGGCCAGGCCACTTATTTACATTTCTAGGAACAGAACAGCTCGGACCTCAGCAGCATTTGACATCCAGCTCATGGATTCACTGGCTCAGAGACGGGGAGGTGTTGGTGGGTGAGAGCAGGACCTGCCCCAGCCCAGACCCCTCCAGTCCTGGGCTGATCCCAGGGAGGGCAGCAGGAAAGGTGGGAATTGTGTCCCTGTGCCCTGCTCAGGTGATTCCCCACGGGCAGAGCTGCCCCAGCCCTGGGCCAGCAGCAGGAGGACGTGGAGNGGCTTGGAGCTCCCTGGGATTTGGAGGGGCTCCCTGTCCATGGCAGGGATGGAATGAGATGAGCTTTGAATCCCATCCAACCCAAACCTTCCCATGGTTCAGAGTAGGAAAGAGGCACTTGAGGGAGAACCAATTCCCATCTAACCCCACCGTCTGGCAGTGGGAAACCCCTGTCCCTTGTGCTGCCACCCCAGGCCCTTGTCCAAAGGAGAATGCCCTTTGCTGCTGCCCACACTGGCACCAGCCCAGCCCAGTTGGTTCTGTCAGTGCTGGGTTCCGCCCACAGGACCCACCCAGGGCAGGTCTGAGGGGATCAGTGAAGCCCTGGGCTGGCAGGGGAGGCTCTGTGGATGAGGCTCTGGATTAGCAGGGGATGCTCTGGGGATGGATCTGCCTCTGGATTAGCAGGGAGGCTCTGTGGATCTGCCTCTGGATTAGCAGGGGATGCTCTGGGGATGGATCTGCCTCTGGATTAGCAGGGGAGGCTCTGGGGATCTGCCTCTGGATTAGCAGGGCATGCTCTGTGGATCTGCCTCTGGATTAGCAGGGATGCTCTGGGGATGGATCTGCCTCTGGATTAGCAGGGGATGCTCTGGGGATGAGGCTCTGGGGATGGATCTGCCTCTGGATTAGCAGGGATGCTCTGGGATGCACTCACTGCTGTTACTGATGCTGCTGGATCCACCCTGGGCTCTGGGCAGGTTTTTATGAGCAGACACAGCAGCTTCAGTTGGATTGACACCACAGGGGTGTGGAGCCACACAGGAGCACAAATGTCACTGGAAGGGGACACCAGGACACCAAGGACGGTGAAGCCTTGTGATATGGAAGATGAAAAGCATCCAGACAATTTATTTTTTGCCTTAATTTTTGGTGTCCATATCCAGTTGTTGATGCCTCAGCATGAGAGAGCAGATTGAATTCCGTGATGTGAAGGTACTCGTGATGCTGCCAGTTAAACACATTTGTGAGTCTTTGCAGGACTAAAGACTCAAGTAGCAGAAGAAATTTAGGAATACAAATATAATAATTAAAAAAATCACTTTCAAGTCTTTCCTCCCCTCCCCCCAACTAAGAGGCTCTATTGGTTTGTTTGTCTTATTTTTGATCAAACTATGGTTTTGTTGTCAGCATTGCTGAATGTCTTGAATTTCCTTTGATGGGATTGAAAAGCTGTTTCCAAAAGAAAAAAAAAAGATAGAAAAACTTTCCAATGCTGCCTTTTTTTTCCTGACTTAATTACACAGTAAACAAAGCAGATTTATTTCTGTGCACACCTGTATTATTTCTGAAGAGCTGTTGAGCATCTGTGAAATGAACAGATTGCCTCCTCTTCATAAATAAAAAAGCCCTGAACCAGAACAGGCAGGGCTTGGGGCTCCTCTGTGTCCTCACCCCTGAGGCAGCAGCTCCACTGTTCAGCTCCAGCAGCTCTTCAAACCTCTTAGGGCAGGACTGGCAGCAGAAACGTGAGCCGGGATGAGTCTGTGTCTCAGGGCTTTTAATTATGGCAATCAGTGGCTCTGGAAAAGGGGCAGCCCCGGGAGCTTGAGCAGAGTCTCTGCTGTCTAATGGGGTTTTTAGAGCAGAGTCACAGAATCCCAGGCTGGGACAGGTTGGAGGGACCACAGTGGTCACCTGGGGGCACTCCCTGCTCCAGCAGGGCCATCCCAGAGCTCAGGGCACAGCAGAGTGTCCATGTGGCTCTGGAATGTCCCAGGGAGGAGACCCCACAGCCCCTCTGGGCTCTGCTCAGGGCTGGCACTGCCCAGGGCAGAAGTTCTGCCTCCTGTGCAGGGAATTCCTGGGCTCAGCCCTGCCCATGGCTCTGGGGCCACTGCTGGGACTGGAGCAGAGCCTGGGGCTGCTCTGCCCTCCCTGCGCACAGGGACAGACACAGGGACAGAAAGGGACAGACACACACAGGGACACACACACACAGGGACAGACAGGGACAGACAGGAACACCCAGGGACATCCAGGGACACCCAGGGACAGGCACAGGGACACCCAGGGCTGAGGCCCCTCTCAGCCAGGGCTCCTCTCCAGGCTGAGCAGCCCCAGCTCCCTCAGCCTTTCCTCGTGCAGAGGATGAACCTATGGGTTTCAGTAATGAAAACACTTTCTGCTGCCCAGCTGTGTGTTTTCATTAAGTCCAAATGAGTTTAATGCATTCACAGTTTAATATATTGAAGATGCTGCCTTTGGTTGAAATTATCAAATTATCAAAAGCCACTGTCCAAGAAAAAGAGGAGCAGACAGACACAGAGAGGAGCAGAGGCTGCCTGGCTGCCTGGTCTAAAAATCTTCAGGAAAGCAGGCCCAGAACAAGGGGATGCTGCTGCTGCTGCTCTGGGGTTGTGAACTTGGACTTGAACTCCACAGTCAGGACCCCAGCTGCAGAACAGGGACTCCAACTGCCCTGTCAAACCCCAATCATTGCAGAGTCCTCTTATTAGAGGGTAAAAATGAGCTGAGGCACAGACTCCTTGTTTATCACAGCATGAAAAGGGCCCTGGTTTATTCCTCTTTGTAACTCAGCCATCCTGACTCCAACCATTCCCTGACTCTGGCTGCAGCAGCTCCTGCTGGGGGTTTCCCTTGCAGCCCCTGACTGCTGGATATTCCCTGGTGAACTCTGACTGCAGGGATTGGTGTGCAGGCTGTGCCTGCAGGGATTGGTGTGCAGGATCTAAATGCAGCTTTTACCCAGCCAGACTGTGCCTGCAGGTTCCAACAGGCTCTGCCTGCACACCCAGACTGACCCCACTGCAGGGATTCTCTCTCCCCAGGATCCTTGTGCTTTGTCGTTCTCTCCTTCACGCTCCTCAAGGTTCCCCCTCCATGATGATCCTCCCCTCACCAGCTCACCCCCATTTTTGTCTCACTCATCCTTACTGGATGTAGCTGTCACTCATCAGGGGTGAGGCTGTGTTGGTTAATTAACAGAGCTGTCACTCATCAGGGGTGAGGCTGTGTTGGGTAATTAACAGAGCTGTTACTTAGCAGGGCTGAGGTCACTTGTATTCCCTTTTCCTACACCCAGTGAACTACATCAGCATCCACATGGAATCACAGAATCATGGAATGGTTGGGGCTGGAAGGGACCTCAAACCCATCCAGAGCCACCCCCTGCCATGAGCAGGGACACCTCCACCATGCCAGGGTGCTGCAAGCCTGCTCCAGCCTGGCCTCGGTGCTGCCAGGACAGGGAGAACATCCATGGTAAAATCCTTTCCAGCCCCTCACTAGCACTCATCAAACACAATCAACTGTGCACTTTGTGAGGCTGATGATGAAGCTCATCACCAGGGGATTTACAGCACGGAGCCCTTCAGGGCCATGAATTTGTCCATCACTGTTTGGGTCAAGTAATTTTTAACTTCTGTGCCAGCGAAAGACTCTTTACAGCTTTATTGTCCCTTCATCCCCATCAGAGCTGCTGATTATGTGGAGAAAAGCACTTTACATGGGCTGCTGCCAGGTCAGCCTGGGCTCCTCCACAAAGGCAAAGTGGTGGGTGCTGCAGGATGAGGCAGAAACCCAGCAAAGAGTTAAAGGACATGAAAGCCCTTCCAGAAGCAGCTTAGTGCACACAGGCAGAGCAATTGGGAGGCGAGCACATCACTGCCTGAGTGAGTGACCCGGAACGTCATCATGACACATCACCATTGTTCCCTCGCAGAATATTTCCTTGGGGAGCAAAATGAGTGAGGAACGAGTTCCCAAATGATTGCTAACAAGGAAAAAAAAAAAAAAAATTGGGGAAGGGGGGAATAAAAGGGAGAAAAGAGCCCAGAAAGGCTTCATAGGCTAAGAGCAAATTACTCTGCAATTCAGCGAGCGATTTCATGGACATGCTGCAGGGATAATGCATTCTGAGTGGCTAGAATTTCATTTAATTCCACTTCATTGTTGAGCATCTTTTCCAGTGGTTTTATGACTGAACACTGTGTGCCCATTTTCCTTGTTCCTGATCTGGCTCCTTGACAGGCACGCTGGATATATCTGTTCGTGTTTGTTTGTGCGACGCCTCTCATGTCCTGAGACAAAAACACTAAAAGGAAAATGTTCACAAATGAACCTTAATTTTGCCACAATTGCTGTTTAGGCTGGTGACTGAAGGTTTTTGTCTCTGCTGTGCACCCAGGGTAAGGCAGGCTGTCAATCACTCATGGATCAATTAATTGATCCATCAATCCATTTTTGTGCCTTGCAGGAATCCCTGCAGCTGCCCCCAGTGACCGAGGGGACACAAAGCTCTGAGAGCCTCAGCTCAGTGGCATCTGCACTGCTCCAGAAGGAGCTCTGGGACAGCCCTGTGTGGAAATCAGGAGGATCTGTTGGTTTTATGTAGCTTCCTCATGAAACCAGAAGAAACCTCAAGTATTCTGAGCAGATTGGCAGAGTTATTGAATGGTTTGGGTTGGAAAGGATTTTAAAAACTTCCTTCTTCCCTCTGCCATGGCAGGGACACCTCCTACTGTCCCAGGCTGCTCCAGCTCCAGTGTCCAGCCTGGCCTTGGGCACTGCCAGGGATCCAGGGGCAGCCACAGCTGCTCTGGGCACCCTGTGCCAGGGCCTCACATCCTTCACAGGGAGGAATTGCTGCCCAATATTCCCACCTAGCCCTGTTCTCTGGCAGCTTGAATCCATTCCCCTTTGTGCTGTCACTCCAGGCCTTTCTAAGGAGTGTAATTTTCTGGACCAGTCCTGGACCATTTGTATTTGCCATAGTGCCACCAGCTGGAAACATCAAATTATTCCATTTTTGTAGCCTTTTTGTTTTATTCTCTTCTTTCTGTGGTGGCTGGATCAACCTGGTTTCCTTGGCAATAGCAATGTGACAGCAAAATTGTCCCAAGTTATTTTTCTCTTGGATTAGTTCCATCCTTGGAAGGTCTTTTTCTTACCAGAGAAAGACAGGGAGCTTCTTGGAACATGTTAATTCCTATTTGCTTCCCAAAAATTCATCTTGGGGAATTAAACTGACCCTCTTCCTCTGGCTGTGAGCTGTCCATGCTGGGGGAGTGATGGCTGAGAGGAACGGTGGCATCAGGGTTGGTGTTCCTCCAGGAGTGGCCACGGAGTCAGGACAATGCTCAGATCTGTCTGGATGAGACATTTTTTATGCAATTGGGGATAATTGAGCGTTTTCCTGTGCAGCCCCATCTGCCCGTGGCCACTGTTCTCTCCTGCTTTATAATTAGCTCTTGCACTGTTGCAAGGACTGATTTGTCATTCTGTCTTTGTACAATTTCCAGCACTGATACAAAGCACATTTCCATGTAAAACCACTATTTGCAGATCAGGAAAAAGGACAGCCTGACCTAAAATCCCATTTTGGCCCCGTGGTAAAACTAAGGCAACAATTACAAATAAAAGGACAATAGGAGAAGAACAGAGCTGGGAAGATGGTAATTAGCACAAATGAGAAGCTGTGAAATTCAAATAGTTCTCTCAGAAAACTAAAGGCATTAAGGAAAGTCCCAGGAATAAGGAATTGTAGAGCATGTTAGAACCATGAGGGATCTCAGCAATGACATTTGGCTCTTTGGTGGTGGAGGAAAAGAAAGCAATAACCTGTTATCCTCAATATGTTCTCACCTTCCTCTCCAAGTTTTAAAATTAAAAGAAGAATTATTTGTATTTCATGAATGTGATTACCATGGAATAATTACCAAGGAAGATAGTAAGAAAATACTAGGAATGAGTTTGTTTAAAAATTATTAGGTCATTTTAATGCACTTAAAATGTTGGCTGAGGGGGAATCTGCACAGGAGTGCAGGAAACCCCACATGACTTCCCATGAGCTTTCACTCTGAGTAAATCTATTACTGCCAGGACAGGGACAGGAAGGATTGCAAACAGACAATTTCAAAGGTACCCACAGAGATTTGAGGAATTGCACTGTGCCAGGGAGCAGGGTTAAGGGTCTTGGTAAGCAACCAGAGAAGCAGAAATTCCAGTGAGGGCTGCAGCAAAGACATCAGCAGAGACCCTGGAGAAAACGAGAAGGGAGCTGAAATTAGGAAAGGAGAAACATCTTCTGCCTCAATGACAGACACCATGGGACTGAGAGGAGGGCACCAGTTGGCTGCTGTCAGTTTTAAAAAGGAGTTTGGGGAAGGATCAGAAGAGAGTCCAAAAAAAAACATGTAAGAAAAACTACTGGTGATCTGGAGAAAGTGCCTTGCACTGAGACTTTCACAATCCAATCTGCTTATAAAAGAAAGTTTATGAAAGAAAATAAAAAAAAAGAAGATGGAGAGGTGACTAATTTGATTAAGGTGTGTAAGTACTTTCATAGGAAGAAAATTGTGGTTAGCAAAGTAGTCTTTAATCTTGTGGAGAAAGGAATATTTATGGCTGGAAGTGGAATCCTGACATATTCAAATAGAAATCATTTTACCAGAGTGATGGACTAGGTGAAGGCAGTGTCATGGAAAGTGCTGCATCTCTCTGCTGCTGAAGGCTTTCAAATCAGGACTGACTTTCTTCCTCGAAGAATCCCTTCTGATTTCAGCCTTTCAGTCTGTTGCTAACCAGTGAATTCAGTAACAAATCCGAGGTCACAGGGAATGCTCAGCAGTGTCTGGGAGCTGCTGCATCGCCAGCACAATGCTGGGGTTTGGCTGTTCATGGAATTCTGGGTGTCAGGATTCAGCTCAGGAGCTCCTCCCCTGAAATCAGCCACCCTCTCTGACCCCCGTGGGTCACATCCAACAGCTCGGACAGAGCAGAGGACACCTCAGCTCAGGGAATTGGGGCTGCTCATCCTCGGGAAGAGGCCTGGGGGTTCCTGAGGAGCCACGCTCAGAGAGGCACAGATACTTTGTGTAGGGACAGGACAGGGGGAAAGCTTCAGAGTGACAGAGAGAAGCTTTAGATGAGATACTGGGCAGGAATTCTTCCCTGGGAGGGTGGGGAGGGGGCTCAGGGTGCCCAGAGCAGCTGTGGCTGCCCCTGGATCCCTGGCAGTGTCCCAGGCCAGGCTGGATGGGGCTGGAGCAGCCTGGGCTGTGGGAGGTGTCCCTGCCATAGCAGAAGGTGGGACTGGATGATATTTAAGGACCTTCCAACCCAGATCATTCTCTGATTCACTGATACAAAACAACCTCCCAGCTGCATTAAGAAGTCTGGCATAGCTCACCCAGCGAGGCTTTGCCATTTCTGGGGCTCAGGGGAGGGCCCAGGAGGATTTTCCCTGGATGGAAGGGCTTTGCTGGAAGGGCTTTGCTGGAAGGGCTTTGCTGGAAGGGCTTTGCTGGAAGGGCACCCAGGGGCACTTTTCCCAAGCCATGAACTCTGAGTCAGGGGGAGCACAGCTCTGCCCCAGGGGCTGTGGTCCCGAGAGCTGCCACACACCAGGGAGGGGACGTGGAAGTCCTAAAGGACGAGGCAGAAATGGGGAACTGCTGCTGCCCAGCTGGCAGAGTCTGGAGATGCCCACGCAGGTGGCAGTCAGGGACACTGTGTGTGGCACTCAGGGGCACTGTGTGGCAGTCAGGGACACTGTGTGTGTGTGTGTGGCACTCAGGGACACTGTGTGGCAGTCAGGGACACTGTGTGTGTGTGTGGCAGTCAGGGACACTGTGTGGCAGTCAGGGACACTGTGTGGCACTCAGGGACACTGTGTGGCAGCCAGGGACACTCTGTGGCAGTCAGGGACACTGTGTGGCACTCAGGGATACTGTGTGGCAGTCAGGGACACTGTGTGTGTGTGTGGCAGTCAGGGACACTGTGTGGCAGTCAGGGACACTGTGTGGCAGTCAGGGACACTGTGTGTGTGTGTGGCAGTCAGGGACTCTGTGTGTGTCCCCTGCACTCCAGGGACAGCCCTTGGGGCGTGGGGCTGACCCCACACGCTGCAGCCCCAGCCCAGCCGAGTTCAGCACTGAGGGAGGGCTGAGCTGCCAGCCGGGGGCTGGGGCTGCTGCATCCACCTGTGAGTGTCACCCCACTGAAGCAGAAAATAGGAACGTGCTGAGCTGTCACGTGGGCTCCTGCAAAGACTGAAGTGCTACCAGGGGTTCTGTTTGTGTGCATCTCCTCATTTCCCAATTATCGTGTTTTCCCCCCAGTCCTTTCAGCAACAAACAAATAAATAAATAAACAAACACCTAAATGTTCCCATCCCTGGAATAAGGGCTGGAGCATCTCTTTAGCCCACAGCCCTTCCCTGGAATTCACAAGGCTGGGGCTGGCAGCGGTGACCATGGTTTGAATTAAAAATATGTAGAAAGGAATTTAAAATCACTGGGCCAGATCATTGGCTGCTGCAAGACAGTGAGGACCAGCTGAAGCCAACAGAACCACAATTACTTCGATTAAGCAGTGAGATCTGACTGCATGCAGAAGAAGCCACGTCCAACCTCGCTCATACCTCCAAGCTCCCAGTATTTGCTGTCCTCTGCAGTAAGAGAGGTTAATTATCATCATCTGGAAGCACCGGAGTGAAATTAAGTAAAGGAGAATTTAGGAGGCATGTCAGGAGCTGTAGCTCTGCTGGCACAGCAGATTCTCTCCAGGAAAGGGAGGGATGGCTGATCACCTGCGCCAGGGAAACTTGGGGTGCTCAAAGGGCTGGAAAGAGGCTGCAAGGAGCAGCTCCCCTCCGTGCTAGGAAGGAGATCTGTACCCAGATGAGCTGCTCCAGTTCTTTGATCTCCTGTTTCAGAGTGATGCCATTTCCCAGTGGGAGTGCTGAGCGGGGCACAGGCTATCTGAATTATTATCCAAGCAAACACTCTCATTCTCAAAATCTGGGAAGTTTTCCAGCTTAATTAACATTAACATTTGTTTTCACTAAGCCGTCTGTCAATGTGCCACCAGAAGCACTAAATATGAGCTCTGAGCACACACACGGGTAGGCAGCAATTCAGGTGGAGCATGGAGCTTCATTTCCCACCTTTGTTCCTTACAAGGTTCGTTATTCCTCGGCTCTGTAAATCATCCCCTCCTCGAGCTCAGCAGCCTCTCCCCTGACACGGGGTCTCATTGAAAGCCAATGACCAAACACCCTGGAACGTCCTCGCCCCAGCTGTACCAGACACAGCCCCGACTGCCTTTTGCTGCTGCTGATGGTGGTGAGAAAGGCAAGGCAAAAGGAAGATGAATTTCAAGTGGTCTCAAGTGGCATTCTGGCCCAGTTCTCCTCCCAGATCTGTTTAAATGCAGATTTCTTATATATCACAGAACCCTAGAATGGTTTGGGTTAGAAGGAATTTTAAAGCCCACCAGTGCCACCTCTGCCATGGCAGGGACACCTCCCACTGTCCCAGGCTGCTCCAGTCCCCAGTGTCCAGCCTGGTCTTGGGCACTGCCAGGGATGCAGGGACAGCCACAGCTGCTCTGGGTACCCTGTGCAGTGAATGCACAGGGATTGATTCTTCATCCTCTTTTCCTTTGGTCACCTCGTGGCTTTGGTGACAATCAGCACTCGAAGGATGGTGAGGCAGTGACTGAGTCCACTCCAGAAGGGGGCTGAGACTGGCCAGGCTGAGAAACAGGGGTACAAAGTGGGACAGGTCACAGGCTGGAAAATGACACCAGGATTTCCAGTGCTGGCACCATCATCCCCCACCCTCAGAGCTGGCAGAGCTGAACATCCTTTGGGCAATTTCCTGCATCCCCTGTGAGCAGCTTTAACCTTGTTTGACTGACACACCAACACTGGCCTTACCACCCCAGACAGCCCTCAAATGTGGCTGGATGGGGCCCTGAGCAGCCTGGGACAGTGGGAGGTGTCCCTGCCCAGGGTGGGCTGGAGCTGGATGGGCTCTAAGGTCCCTTCCAGCCCAAACCCTCCCGTGCCAGCGGTTCTGTTTCTCCCCTGAGTGCCCTGCTCCTGGGGAGGCTGTGTGAGACAGGCTCTTCCTCATTTTTCAGCTTGCTCCATCTTCTCTTCACTCTGTTTAAAAGGTCAATTCATTTCTTCTGTCCCCAGCAACAAAAAGGGCCTTCCTCACTCCAGGGTGTACAGCCTGAATCCTGGACCAGTCCTGATCCCTTTCCAATTCACCAGCTCCTAGCACGGTTCCTCCCAGGCAGAGAGAAACCCCCCACAGACACTGCCAGAGGTTTGGCACACAATGTCAAGGTCAGAGTTCCTCTTGTTCCTCAGAGTCAGCCTCTCCGTTCTGCTTGAACCTCCCATGAGGAAAAGGCTCCACAATAACTTGGTCCATCCATGGCTGGGCCAGGACCTGGCAGAGTAAAGAGCTCAGGCTGAGCCCCCAGGTGAACTGCTCGGGTTGTGTCACTCAGCTGGCCCAGGTGAGGGCTTTGCACAGGCTCTGGGCAGCCTGGGGGCTCTGGGAGCTCTGGGAGCTCTGACACTGCTGCCCCTTCCATGGGGAGGAGATGGCTCCTCCAAGGCCTTGTGCCCAGTGCTGGGTTGGGAGTGGAGCTGCCCCTCCATCCTCTGCTTGGCAACAGGAGGAAAGGTTGGCATGGCAACTTCTTCTGACGCGGAAAGGTTGTGAGAAAGGGACTGAGATCAGCTGTTGTCTTGTCCACTGAGAGAGGGACAAGAAGGAACACAGCTTAATTTGAATTAGAACCCCTCAGGGCTGTCAGTGCTCAATATTCCCCAGTGAAGCTGTGCCTGGCTGGCGGGGGCGGCCACAGTGTGTCCTCACTGGGATGTCTGATGTGTGGGCAGGATAAAGCTGCAGGGCTGGTCTGGACTCACTCAACCCCTCCAGTGCTGAGCCTTGAGTGGGGCCTTGTCTTGATGCTATTTCAGCTTCAGGGGCTCTCGGGACCTTGAGCTCCTCTCTGTTTGCATTAACACAAGAACCTCTCAATTTCCTGGGTGCTCCTGGCTCTGCCACGCAGCCTCAGGGGCCATCACATCCCTGCCCTCACAGGTCCTGCACCGTGCCCTGTCCTACTGCCCCCTCCCCACCTTTCTTCTTCAAACTCCCAATGAATAGCTCAGCTATTCCCAGTTTTCACAGCTGAACCCACCTCATTCCATGGGATCACAGAATCAGACTCACAGAGCAGAGACTCACAGACTGATTTGGGTTGGAAGGGACCTTTGGGATCATCCAGTTCCACCTCCCTGCCACGCCAGGAGTTTACCAGCTTCTAAACTGAACCAGGATCCATCTCTCTTGCACCCAATCCTTCCTCCTTTCTCCTTCTCCTCCCACAGGGCATCCTGCAGTTACCAACCTGAACTGCACTGGCTGGCTGCTCTTGGAGCTTGAAACATTTCCACTGCACACTTCCAAAGTTGGGATTAGAAATGGATCTTTGGAGGGTTCAAGTGGGGCAAGGTAAGAGATGACAGCTGAAGGATCCCACCCCAGTGAACACATGGTGATAGATGGGATTCTCAGGGAATTTTAAACTCTTACCAATCAGTTTGAAATCTCTGTGGGCTCTGAACCCACACTGCCTCTGTCTTCCAGCTAAAATATCTGGAGTGAACAATTATCCAGAAAAAGAGAGGTTGTCTCCCTGCAGCTGCAGAGCCCCCTTGGTGTCAAATGCTTTCCAAATGGACACAAAAATGTGGAAAACAAATCAGGGACACTCTGGCAACTGAATCTAGCCCAGCACAGGCCTCCCTTTTGCCCTGTTCTGCAAGCTGAGCTCTGTTCCAAACTGAACCATCCCATCAATCTGGAAAACATCCTTAAACTGGGGGTTTGGCTTGGGGTCCTTGCCAGCTGCTCGTAGACACTCTGTGTCTTTTCTCAGTCCACTGTTCCACTGTCCTTGGGCCACTGAGGGCCCATGGAGCAGGCAGGGCCTGTGTGCTGGGTCTGAGAGCAGAGATCTCCAGAGGTCTCAGCCTCAGGGACACTCATGATGCAAAGAACAGCAGCAGCAGACTGGAATGAAACTCCTTAGGACACCCCTTGGGGCAAGGGGGAACCTCAGACTGAAAACTCAGAGCATAAGGAGAAATAGGGGAAATAACCACGAAGAATTTCCACTGCAGGTTTGGAGTTTAACAAGCACAAAGTTGGTAGCAATCGTTTCCAGCAGGACCAAGAAAGGACCAGGATGTGCTTGCTGTGGGTAGGGAGGGCAGAATTCACGGAATAACAGAATGGTCTGGGTTGAGAGCAACCTTAGAGATCATCGAGTTCCAACCCCTGCCATTCCAATTTATTCTTGAACTTTCCCTGCTTAAAAAAATAAAACAAAACCCACAAAACCACAAGGCAGAATCTCGATCTCCCCACAAAGTAAATAATAGAAACAAGCAAACCTCAAACCTTTCTGATCCCAGCACAGAATCTCAGCCTGCTATAAACACTGCTGGATTTAAATATCAAGAATATTCAGTGCATCAACAACAAAATATAATCCATGTTATTTCATCTGACAATGCACAGAGGACAAAAATAGAAAGGCCCGCTCCATTAAGCTTTGCATCTCCAACTGCACTGAAATTATAATCAACAGCTTCTTCAGGGCAAGGGGAGGGAAAACAAAGGAAGGCAGAAGGGAAAAGAAGCACAAGGAGGTTTTTTCCCCATGGCACTAGAAGGGCACAGTTCCATTTCTGCCCTGCTGGGCTGTGCTCAGTTCTGGGGTCCTGGCCAAGGCCTCTCTGTCCAGCACAGCAGGAGCAGCGACCCTTCAGCAGCACCACACAGCTCCCCTGGATCCCCCCTCCTTCCTGCCCTGCCCGCCCAGCTCCCCTGGATCCCCCCTCCTTCCTGCC
>VXBR01008553.1:17894-29842 GCA_013400215.1 Cisticola juncidis
CAGGGCTGTCAGAGCTGTCCCCAGTGTCCCCAGTGTCCCCAGTGTCCCCAATGTCCCAGTGTCCCCAGTGTCCCCAGCCCCTCAGGGGCTGTCAGAGCTGTCCCCAGCCCTGCCCAGCTCGGCTGCAGCTCCAGGTCAGCGCCTGCTTCCAGAGGATCATTGCAGGAGACAGCACTACATGTGTTGGTGGTAAATTGTTTAGTGCTGAATTAATCTCACTCTTCATGCATCTGTAGTCATTTTGTGCTGGCTGTAAGCAGCATTTCAGTGCATAATTGTGTATTACCCCCCGGGGCCTGTTACAAACAGAGCTCCTGTTTTAACAGAGTTGTTAATCTGCTGCCTTTTTTTGTTTTTCAAGTTGCAGGTCAATGCACACCTGTTATAAAACATCTGTATGGAGTTCCAGCAGCCTCCTCCGTGCTCTCTGGAGCCCTGGGCCCTGCCTGGCTCCTGGATCCCAGTTCTGGAGCTATTATGGGTTAGGATAAACACGCTGTCAACACTGACACCTTTGGCACAGCTTTCCTACGAAACAATTGCCTGATCGCTCTGTCTCCAAAGCTCATTGCACATGGCTACTCCCACGGAAGGATAACCTGCCCCAGGCAGGCCCAGGGTGCCCTGTGTGGGTTAAATCCTTGGGAAAAGAGATCCTGCTCACATTTGCTGGTCAGTGAAGATGCCCTGGTGTCCAGCAGCTAAGAGTGATGGCACTCACACTGAGTGCTAGAGCTGCAGGGAAGAGGAACTTTCCTCTCCTGCTCCCAGCCCTGCAGGCTCTGCTGGGACCCCTTTTGCCTCCTCCTCCAGGTATTTCAGGTATAGGTGGTCTATCCCCTTATTCCCACCCTGAGCCTGGAGAGGGACCACCCTCCCTGAGAACTCTGCTTTTCCACCAGCAATGGATGCTTGGTATCCAGAACTGTGGGACATGCAGAACTGAGCAGTGTGATGGGAAACCCTCAGTTCTTTCCCCCACTGTGGACCAAACCCAGAAGTGGATCTGGAACACCCTGGGATCACAACCAGCCAAGTGCTTCATCCCCTGCCACCCACACAGGCTGTCTTGGGCTGGAGATCCCTGCCAGAGCAGCCAGAGGACAATGACAGAATCTCAGGATGTTTGGGTTGGAAGGGACCTTAAAGGTAACCATGGGCAGGGAACCCCTGCAGTGTCCCAGCTGCTCCCTGCCCTGTCCAGGCTGGCCCTGGGCACTGCCAGGGATCCAGGGACAGCCACAGCTGCTCTGGGCAAAAGCCACACAAACAAACCAGCCCTTGAATTTGTGACTTGTCCATCTGGTGCTTTCCATGATGGAGACACATTTAATGTTTCATTTACAGAGGAGGGATCCCTCAGCACAGACCTCCCTGGGCTGTAGATGGCACTTGATGGTCAGAGTCTCCTGGAGTTACCAAATTTAACTCCAAAAGGGCTAACACAGAGCCATTACCATGGGAAATGTTGCCTCTAATTCCTTGACTCTTCTCACAGCCCCACTGGATGCTTCTGTTCCCCTCTCCTGCAGGCCTCGTGTTCTGGCATGAGCCAGAGACCTGAATTCGTTCAGAAGCAAAAGGCTTTAATTTCATTAGTGCTAAATCCCTCATAGAGGCAGGCCCAGTAGACAAAAGAGGAGCTAAGGATTGGGAAGTTGGAGATCAGCCTTCATGGTGACTCATGGGACTCATGACAACACATCAGTGCACAATAAAATGTCACACCATGAAAATCCTCATTGTGTGCCCATAAATCCTTCTCCCAGCTGGGCTGTCTCCCCATCTCTGCCCTGCTAAAGGCCAAGAGCTGCTCAGGCTCGCTTGGAGAGGTCCCTGAACAATGTGCACTCAGGAAAGGAGCCAAATCCCTCCGTGCTGGGGTCTGGGAGGGCATCCCTGGGCCCTGCTGGGATCTGGGGGGACATTTCTGTGCAGCTGGAGCTGGGAGTGTCCCTCAGGAGAGGCACAGCAGGTGCCTGGCTCAGGACCAGGGTCCCATCCCCATCCTCTGGTGGGGTCTGGGTGACATTTCTGCGCAGTGTCCCTCAGGAGAGGCACAGCAGGTGCCTGGCTCAGGACCAGGGTCCCATCCCCATCCTCTGGTGGGGTCTGGGTGACATTTCTGCGCAGTGTCCCTCAGGAGAGGCACAGCAGGTGCCTGGCTCAGGACCAGGGTCCCATCCCCATCCTCTGGTGGGGTCTGGGTGACATTTCTGCGCAGTGTCCCTCAGGAGAGGCACAGCAGGCTCCTGGCCCCTGGTGCAGCCTGGGGACAGCCTGTGCCCTGCCCAGCCCGTGCCTCCTCTGGTGTTCCAGGGCTGTGGAGAGCTCCAGCAGCAGCCGGAGCAGGGAGTCCCTGGTGCTGGATGTCCTGGGGCTGAGGCAGAGGACAGGCACACAGAGGACACTCAGCTCCCTCCCTGAGCTCCTCAGGGGCTGCTGCAGGGCAGAAGGGCTCTGCTCCCTCCCCAGGTGTGCCCCAGCCAGTTCTGCTGGGGAAGGGGGTCCTGTGCTGGGACAGAGAGCTCTGCTGTAGCCTGGGGTGGGCATTCCCTGAGTATTGGCACATCCAGCACCCCTGGCCTCAGCACAAGCAGGAGCAGGCTCCTCCCAGCTTGTCCTGAGCCACAGCATCCCACAGGATCTGGGAGCTGGGTTTGCGTGCAGGAGAGAGGGGCAGGGCGGGGGTAACGTGGCCATTGTCCTGCCCAGAGCAAAGAATGAGGGCAGTGCTGAGAGGGACACTCACCTGGAGAAAGGGAAACTCACATGGAGAAAGGGACACTCACAGGGAGAAAGGGACATTCACCTGGAGAAACGGACACTCATCTGGAGAAAGGGACACTCACCTGGAGAAAGGGACACTCACAGGGAGAAAGGGACACTCACCTGGAGAAAGGGACACTCACAGGGAGAAAGGGACACTCACCTGGAGAAAGGGACACTCACAGGGGGAAAGGGACATTCACCTGGAGAAAGGGACACTCACATGGAAAAAGGGACACTCACCTGGAGAAAGGGACACTCACATGGAGAAAGGGATACACCTGGTGAAAGGGACACTGTCACCTGGTGAGACCTGACCTCCAAGCCCCCAGCAGAACCTGAGCTCACCCCACTGAGCTCAGAGCAGGTCTCTCTGAAACAGCAGAACCAGGTCACTCGTTGTCCCCCTGAGCACACACACATCTCCCTCCCTGCAAAGCTGTGGTGGGACTGGCAGAGTCCCCAGGCTGTGCCTCCACACGGACAGAAGGACAGATGGACAGATGGACAGATGGACAGACAGCTGCTCCCAGCCCCAGCCCCAGCTGCCCCTGGCCATGAGGCACTGCTGCAGAGGAGGATAGAGCAGCAGGCTGGCAGCACGGCCAGCTCTGGGCTCCTGGACTTGTCACATTCACAGGAGCTGTGCACAAGGAAATCCCTTGGGATTGCTGCCTCCAGGCACCTGCAGGCAGTGAGATTCTTCTTCCCCACTGAAATCACCCAGAGCTTTCTCACTGACCTGGTGGAAACCAGGAGCAGGCCATGAAAGACAAGTTTTTCCTTTGGATGGTTTGAGCTAAAGTAAAATCTGCTTTGTTCCATCCCTGTGGGAGGGAACAGCCCCAGCTGGGGCGCTGGAGAAGAGAGCATTTCCATTTCATGGAGAAACCATCCTGAAAGGGTCTGGGAATAACTGGAGCACGGGAAATTCCATCCCAGCCCAGATGTTTCCCACCATCAGCCCTTGCTCTGCTGACTGGCTGCATTCAGCTGCCCAGAACTTTCCATTTGTATGTGGATGGACACTTCCTTGCCTATCTGAATGCCTATAGCCAAACCCTTGGGGCGTGCAGCCCTGAGGAGTGTGATGGAGCAACCTTCACCCACTGGGAGCTCCTGTTGTGCCTCTGGTGAGGACAAATGTGACCCCTTCAACTGTTTGAGACAGGGCTCCCCAAAACACCCACAGAGGTCAGAGCTAAACAGAGCTGCTGCCTTTCTATTTCATCCACCAAATAAACCTGATTTTTTACAGCTTCCCACAGTGGAAAAACCTCCTACTCTGTGTTGGATGGATCATTGTTTGAACCAGCCCTGGACCTTTCAGTCACACAGGGACCCAGGAGGGCATTTTCACCCCATTTAAGCGTGGAGCAGAAAAACTTCACATTTATATGGCACCAGAATGAAATGTCTCGTTTTCATTGCCTGGTCTTCATTGCATTTGTGATATGAAGAAGTGACTTCACTGCCATTTCTGCCTCAAGTGACATCCTTCTTCCCTGTGGACAGGGCAGGAGCAAAGTGGGATCTCCAGACCTTAGGCTGCATTGGGAGCTGACTTTGCTGAAGGATTTTGTCTCTCAAAATGCAAAAGGCTTTTCTTTCCTGCCTGAGCCGAGTGATGCCCTGTGAGAATCAAGGGCTGATTGTGCTGTGGTGCAGTTCAGCCAAGGAACAAGGTCAAGAGCACAGAGATGGCAGCAGCAAAACAGCATCCTAAGGAATGTGTCCAGTGACCAAACCCAGACTATCAAAGGATGTGACTTCAGCAGAAGGCTGGGGAACAGGGTAATGAGCTCAAGAGAAAGAATCTTCATTTGGGCATTCAAGTGGGCTGAAATTCCTGAAACCAAGCACTCTGGCATATCTGGGTTTCTTGGAATTACTAGGCTGGAGAAAAATTTGGAGTGTCAATGTTTTTGGCCCAGTTTGCAAGAGAAAGCCAATGTTGGTATTTTCTGGGGGGGAGGAATTCTCCATTCTGTGTTGAAAGGAGCTATGACATTTCCGAATGGGTGCAGGATCCCTCGGTGACAGCAGAGGGGTCTGTGAGCCCTGCTAGAGCAGGGACGGAGCATTTGTCCCCCAGGGCTGCCCTTCCTCCACCCTTTTTGCTCTCCTCTGTCTCTGAAAATACAGAACTGACTGCAGCTCCAAGCCAGGGGATCTTGTTATCCCTCTGTGCTTCTGAGGAGCTCTCACTCAGGCTGGTGTTCCTGGCAGACAATGACAAATTATCCCTTCACATTTCCTCACAGCACCAGGCACAGGACACAGCACAGCCCCACCCTTGGTGTCCTCCCTGCTCTGCCATCCCCATCCACACCTCCAGCTGCTGCTGTGCCTCTTCCCCTGGCTGTCCCCAGTGAAAGGACCTCCTCCTGCAGCAGAGACACTGAGAGAGACACAGGGAACTGAGCCTGGCCACGGCCAAAGCCCCCTGTGTCCCCGGGTGTCCCTCTGCTGCTCCCTGTCACCAGCACCCTGTCACCAGCATTTCCTGGGCACTGCTTCTCGTCACATTTGGTGTAAACTCCTCCACAATTCCTCTACAAGTTCCACTAATCTCTCCCTTCCCCAAAAGGGCACCTAAAACACCTTCTCCTTCTCCTTTCTCCTAATTTCTGAGCTGCTGTGAGACCCCAGCCCTTGGACAGTACACGGAGCCCTGGGAAGGGATGGAGACCTTGTGGAGAAGCCCCAGCAGGTCTCTGCCCCCTCCAGTGCTCCGTGGGGTCGTTTCTTCTGTCCCCCCCTGCTGGCACATCCTCTCCTTTCCCCTGGCCCAGGCAAACTCAGAAATGAGCTCCAGACAGGCCTGGCAGCTGCTCCTGTGCCACAGCTGCTCCTCAGCTCCCGCTGCCAGGGCTGGCAGGAGCACCCATGGGTGTCCCATCCCTCACCTCCCAAGGTCCTGGGACACGAGGGGAGCTGGGACCAGGGGCTCAGAGAGCTCCTGGGGGCGATGGAGCTGCTGGACCCCCCCAGTGCAGCTGGGGCAGGGCCAGGACAGCGGTCCAGGGTGCGTCCCTGAATGCCAGGCGGGCTCTGCCACCCTCCAGCAGTGCTGACCCTGCCACGGGACGGCCCCGGGGAGGGGACAGGGAAGGGGACAGGTCCCTTCAGGCTGCGAGGGGCCCGCGGTGGAATGAAGGGAGGACGGGAGTGGTTTGGAAAGGGAGGAGGCTGCTCTGGGGCTGGGAGCAGCAGCAAAGGCGGCCTGTCAGCTCCAATGAGCAGCTTCAGACGTAGGGAACTGTTTATGGCTCCTTCTAATTGCTGTAATATTCCTGCCACTGCCACAATGCTTTTCGAGCTGCTTCACTTGCTCTGATAAATCAGCTGCCAGCAGAAGAGAAAACAGTGAAGTAAATAATGTAAGCAATGAAAGGGAGGGTGACCCATCCTGCTGATCTCTCATCTCTCCTCCCTGCTGGCAGGAGGGTCCAAATCCCACACAGGCACTGGCCCACCCCATCAGGAACTGGCCTTGTGACTTCCAGCTGTGGCCACTGCTGGCTCCTTGCCATGCAGTGCATCTCTGGGATAATCATGGAATCACTGGGGCTGGAAAAGCCCTCCAAGGTCATCCAGTCCAGCCTGTGACTGATCCCCACCCTGTGGAACAGCCCAGAGTACTGAGTGCCAAATCCAGGTGTTCCTTGGACATATCCAGGGATGGGCACACCAAACCTCCCTGGGCAGCCCCCTCCAATTCCTGTTCCACTCTTCCCAGGAAGAAAAATTATCCTGATGTCCCCCCTGAGCCTCCCCTGGCCCAGCCTGAGGCCGTTCCCTCTCCTCCTGTCCGTGTTCCTGGAGCACAGCCCGACACCCCCGGCTGTCCCCTCCTGGCAGGGACTTGTGCAGAGCCACAAGGTCCCTCTGAGCCTCCTTTTCTCCAGGCTCAGCCCCTTCCCAGCTCCCTCAGGAATTCTCCAGCCCCTTCCCAGCTCCCTCAGCTGCTCCTGGGTCTCCAAACCCTTCCCCAGCTCCGTGGTCAGACTGAGCTCTCCCAGCTGTGCACTGTCCCTGTGACACGGGGTGTGGTCCTGGGGAAAAGAAACTCCTGTTCACTGCCAAAAACGCCTTTGCAATTTATCAATACTCAAAAAAAAAAAAATTCTGAAAATCTAGGGGCTCATTTTAGGTGTCTAAAGCTGTGTTTCCTCAGTTGGGAAATCCAAATTCAGCAGTAGTAGGTGGGGCTCTGTGCCTTGGGTTTGAGATCTCTGAGGTGTGGATGTCTCCATGAAATTCCCACGGACTGAGGGGCTGATGTGTGTGAACCTCAGCCGGGACAGCAGCAAAGCAGCAGGTGACAGCAGCAGGGCCAGTGCCCCAGCAGCTCGGCTGCTGTTTAAAAAAACACAAAATACAGCCCATGGCTGGATACTGGGAGACAAATGAGAAAGTCTTCCCTCTTCCCAGCACCTGGAGATTGTTGGA
The DNA here is from genome assembly GCA_013400215.1 of Cisticola juncidis. Lineage (NCBI taxonomy): Eukaryota > Metazoa > Chordata > Aves > Passeriformes > Cisticolidae > Cisticola > Cisticola juncidis. The sequence continues at coordinate 25,119 of VXBR01008553.1, forward strand.
TGCCCAAAGGATCACCCCCTCATCCTCAGAAAGAAACTTTTCAGTACCTGAACCTTTGAAGAAAATTGCAAACCCATTTCTTATTATTCAGATCTGCTGAGAAGATTTGTTCTGTTGAGATTTGATGGGAAGAGCTCTCAGGAAGCACACGGGGCTCTCATCACTCCAACCACACTGACTGGAGAGAGGTGGCAGCGAAAGCCTCTGAACTCCCCGCTGCTAATTAGACTTGTTAGGCCTATTGTGCTTAACGAGGGTATTGTCTGCAAATTGCTGCCGGTGGCCTTTTATCTCCAGGCAGGATAAAGTGACTTTCCTGAGGCACAGATGGAAGTGCTGACACGGTCTGATGTCTCTGCAGATTGGATCCCGAGGGATTGGCTGGACACAGCCCCGCAGCACCGCACGGGAGCAGAGGGATGTCAGCACACCCCAAACATCACAGAATTCGTACAATATCCCTTCCCTTTCTCCTCCTCCCCTTTTGGAGCCAAGAGGAGCAGGGTTCCCAAGTCTTGCCTTTGGGAAATCCCACCTGCAGAGCCGAGGACAGGCCACCTTGAAGGACCCGAGGGTAAAGGCTGCTGTCCCCAAGGTGACAGGGACCTGTGCCATTCCCTTCCCATCTCCCTGCAGATCCCAGCCCCTGGGACACGGCAGCACAGGAGGAGGATGTCCCCTGCCCTCGGGGTCCCTCTCCAGATCAGAGCCTCCGACTGAAATCCTGCCTGGGCCGGGGTTGGTGACATTGCAGGAATCTGAACTCTGCAGCCTCAAGGGAGCAGGGCTGGGGCTGCCCCACCCCGGGACAGGAGACTGCGAGTGCCACTGGATCCCTCTGGTGTCCGGAGCAGGAGATGCACACCCAGACCTGGATAATCCCGCAGGGATGGGTCATGGAAGGGAGCTCCTGGAGGGAGCTGGGGATGGACAGTGCTGATGGAAGGTGCTGGGAGCGCCGTGCTGTGAGGTCACAGAGGGAACCAGCACACACATCCCATTTCCCCACGGGTGGGACCAGCCCCTGGCACGGAGGGACAGGGGTGGCACATCCCAGGGTGCTCTGTCCCTTGCCCAGGGCAGGGGTGACAGCCCTGGCACAGCCCAGGGCCCTCTGTCCCTCACTCAGGGCAGGGGTGGCAGTGACAGCCCTGGCACAGCCCAGGGCCCTCTGTCCCTCACTCAGGGCAGGGGTGGCAGTGACAGCCCTGGCACATCCCAGGGCACTCTGTCCCTTGCCTGGGGCAGGGGTGACAGCCCTGGCACATCCCAGGGCACTCTGTCCCTTACTCAGGGCAGGGGTGGCAGTGACAGCCCTGGCACATCCCAGGACACTCTGTCCCTTGCTGGGGGCAGGGGTGGCAGTGATGTGGTGAGCGGCCCCTCCCAGGCATGGCCGTGCCAGGCACGGAACACTGATGTGGCTCTGGGTCACTCCGGGTCCCTCTGGGTCCCTCTGGGTCCCTCTGGGTCACTCCTCTTCCAGAGCAGCACAGAGAACTCCGGGAGGTCCCAGCACCAGGTGTAAAGGTAAAGCCCGGGGTGTGTGAGGGCTCTGCTGGAGCAGCAGTGCAGCAGCAGGACAGGACCCCAGGATTCTGCTGTCTCTGCAGTGCAGACCTTGGTCTGGAACTGAATCCCACCCTCCCTTCGGCTGGGCAAGGAGGGCGTGTGTCAAAGTTTTAAAAAGGGGGAAAAGTCAGATGGAGGAAGTGAATGCTGCCTGTCTTTCTGAAAATGCTGCTCAGCTGCAGAATGAAGGGAAGGATTGTCTGGGTGCCTGCAGCCCAAGGCACAGCGTGGAGTGTGGCACAAACACTCCTTTTAATCCCAGACACGACCCAGCCTCTCACCCCGCTGTCCCAGAGCAGGGGTGACACTTCAGGGCATCGTGTGACATGAGATCCCTCTGTGAGCGAACACAGGAGCACACACAGGGACACAGGAACACACACAGGAACACACACAGAACACAGGAACACACACAGAGCACACACAGAATGCAGGAGCACACACAGGGACAAAGGAACAAACACAGGAACACACACAGAGCACAGGAACATACACAGAACACAGGAACACACAGAGAACACACAGCAACACACACTGTGTCCATGTGTCCCTTTGTCCCTTTGTCTCTGTGTCCATCTGCCCGTGTGTCCCTATGTCCCCGTGTCCTTGTGTCCGTTTGTCCCTGTGTCCCTGTGTGTGTCCATTCAGGAACTCCTTCCTCTCATCCCAGGGTATTTCCCAGACATTCCCATACATTTCCATCCCCTAACACCCCAGGGATTTTTTACATTCATTCCCTTTTTTCCATGGATTTTCACACTCAGATCCACCCAAATCCCGGCCTCTCCTCTGACTGCACCCAAACTCCTGTAAAATCACATCACAATTTTATAGCTACAAGAGATTTACAGAATCTGAGTGGGTTTGATTTCCTCTCCTTCCCAGCTGCCCTGTGTGACCCTGGAGTGCTGCCAGCCCTGGCTGAGGCACAGCATCACCTGAGCCATCCAAACATCCCGAGCTTCTCCGAGTTTGAGGTGTTTTGTGTCCTTTTCCACAGGGAATGTGAGCAGGGGCAGACAATGAGCTGAGTGAAAGCCTTGGGAGGTGCTGAGGGCTCCTGGCTGGGCCTGGCTCTGAGCTCTTGGTGTCTGTTCATGGACTGCTCCTTCTCCCTCGGGGGATTTACTCACTAAAAGGAATTACTGGCAGTTCTCTCACCACAATTATTTGTTACATTAGGCTGAGCCATAAATATTTACCTTCCTTTTTATTGCATCCGAGGAACCTCCAGCTCTCTGTGTGTGTTTATCCACAGGAGCACAGAACACCCAGGCTGCTCTCAGCTCCCCAGCTCAGTCCTGGCTGCCCCAGGTGACCTCGAGTCTGGCTCAGCTCCCAGCTGGGGATTCACATGTGCAGGGAGGATGGGACTGCAGCGGTGGGTCCCCAAAGCAGGGCTGGAGATGTCTCCAAACCCCCAGGGGACAAAAAGGACCGAACTCCACCTCACTGCTGAAGGCTGGAGCTGGAGCTGGAGCTGCAGGGATGGGAGCTGAGAGAGGAGAGGCTCTGTGCCCTGGCTTGGCACAGCTCCTCTGAGTCCTGGGACCTCTGCCCGTGGGGTTTGTGCACATGGACCCAGAGTCATGGAATTCTTTGAGTTGGGAGGACCTTAAAGCTCACCCAGTGCCACCCCTGCCATGGCAGGGACACCTCCCACTGTCCCAGGCTGCTCCAACATGGCCCTGGACACTGCCACAGCAAATCTGGGAATTCCAGCCCAGCCCCTCCCCACCCTCCCAGGCAGCAATTCCTTGCCAGATCCCAGCCCAATCTCCCCTTTCCCAGTGGGAGCCATTCCCTGTGTCCTGTCCCTCCATCCCTTGTCCCCAGTCCCTCTGCAGCTCTCCTGGAGCCCCTCCAGGCCCTGCCAGGGGCTGGCAGCTCTCCCTGGAGCCTTCCCTTCTCCAGGGGAGCATTCCCAGCTCTCCCAGCCTGGCTCCAGAGCAGAGGGGCTCCAGCCCTGCAGCAGCTCCGGGCTCCTCTGGGCTCTCTCCAGCAGCTCCACGTCCTCCTGCTGCTGTGCCCTGAGCCGGGCTCTGCTGAGCTGGGCTCTGCTAAGCCGGACTGTGCTCCCTGAGCCCAGCTTCGCATTTCCAAATTGCCACTTTCCTCATTCCCAGCCCCGGAGGCACCGCTGTGGCGCAGGCAGGAATGGGCTGTTATGTGGGATGGTTGCAGAGGGCAGGGGAACAAGAGGAGGGGTTTTTTTTTTGGAAAAGCTCACTGACATTGGAACAAATCGGTGTCTTGATGCTCCTTCCCTGCTTTGCAAAGCGATTACTCTGCTTTAGAACCATTTGTTCTCCTTTGATTTCTCTTCAGCCTTGCTTTGGGGGGGAATTTTATGGAATTTTACTGCCTCATATAACACTTATCGCTGGCAATCAATATTGATTTTAACATAATGTTTTGTTTTAAGACTCCTTTTGTTGTTCTGCATTCATTCTGCATGTTAATAAGGTTTATAAAATCCATGATATTTTCTCCTTTCGTGAAATCTTATTGGGATAATTACCCTGCTCTGCTGACAGATCGTTGTGCCTGAATTATATAAAGAACACCACTGTTATCTGCTTTCCTTTCATCTCTTGAGGGATGCTTTCTTACCTTGACGGGCGGTGTGTGAGTGAATGCAGAGTAAATACTGAGAAACTGTTCCTGTGTAACCTTATTTACTTCTGTTCCTCCTGGAAAATGAACTCCCAAATGCCACCCAGATCTCCAGCAGGATGCCCTTGGCTGTAAGGAGGAAATCCAGCAAATGAGGAGGGATAATGGCCCAGCCTGGGGCCAGGGAAGGCGCCCCAGGGGTGTGAGATCCACACCCAGCAGAGTGCAGGAACCTCTGCCCAGTGTCCTGGGAAACCCTTCCCCATGAAGGAATGTCATGGAATGCATGGAACTATGCCCAGGGGTTGTTGATCCTTGTTCTTTTAGGGGTGCCTGGGAGACAGAGCCCTTTGACCCTCTCCTGTCCTGTGAGATCTCCTCTGGAACCCCTAAATCAGCTCTGGGGCTGTCCCAGCCCTGCACGGTGCCACCCCCTCTCCTCATGGGACACCAGGAGCTTCCCTGGCTCCTTCCCAGGAGCTGGGCATGAAGGGGCACCTCCCCTCTGCCTGGAGGGATCTTGAAGCAGGAACCCG
>VXBR01008553.1:38241-65384 GCA_013400215.1 Cisticola juncidis
CTCCTCTTCCTCCTCCTCCTCCTCCTCCTCCTCCTCCTCCTCCCAGCAGGGCTGTGCTGGCAGTGACCAACACGTGGGCCTGGGCTGCTCCCGTGGGAGCACACCCAGCATTGCCCACCCTGGCACCTCTTACCAGGGGACAGAAGTGTCAGGGCATGGCAGGAGCTGGAGCACCAGGCCTGGGCAGAATTCACAGCCACGCTTGCAGGATTTCCAGTGGCCAGCCTAGAAAGTTCCGTGACAAACCTGGATTATTTTTGATCATCATTTGCTGCTGTCACCAGGCTGGCTCCGTGTGGGTGAGTGTTACAGAGAGGGAAAAATCGCTCTGCTCTCCCCAGTTTCTCCCAGTTTGTGATTTTCCCTGGTTTATTTTCGTTTCTTGTTGACATATCAATCCTAGTTTATGAAAAACAACAACAGAAAAATAAGTATTTCCACCATTCCCTGATGTTTTTTGGCTGAGAGCAGGACTGCAGTGCTGGCGGTGGTGTGGGCTGGGACTGAGGGCTTTGCACAGGGGTGCAGAGGGAAAACTTTGTCCTCCCAGCCCCACTGCAAGTGTCCCACAGTGTGAACAAGGGACAGTCACCTCTGCCAGCCCCACACCACTCACAGAGCTCTCCTGCTCCTATCTGGTTGGCTGAAGATGAATTTCAGGAGACTTCCTGCATTTGATAACAATTCTGCACTTTGATCCTCATGAGCACTGGCTTGGAAGAATTTACAGGACCCCACCAAGGCATCCCTAAGGAAATCCTGCAGGAACCCGGTCCAGGTTTCTGGGACGCTTCCAAAAGAGGATTTCCACATCAGTACCTTTAAATTCCAGAAAGGCTGAGAGGGAGCAATTTGCATTTTCACTCATGGCTGATTATAGATGGAGTGAGCTGAACAGAAGATGCTGAATGAAGATCATGGAATCTTGGAATGGTTTGGGTTGGGAGGGACCTCAAAGCCCACCCAGTGCCACCCCTGCCATGGCAGGGACACCTCCCACTGTCCCAGGCTGCTCCAGCCCCAGTGTCCAACCTGGCCTTGGGCACTGCCAGGGATCCAGGGGCAGCCACAGCTGTGCCAGGGCCTGCCCACCCTTCCAGCCAGGAATTCCCTCCCAGTGTCCCATCCATCCCTGCCCTCTGGTAGTGGGGAGCCATTCCTTGAGTCCTGTCACTAGAGGTGAGAGAGGATGGAAAAGAATGGAGATGAAGAGGGGTTTCACAGACTCATGGAAAATGAGTGCAGGGTAATCCATACCCATCTCATTTTGGGGAGGATGCTTTGCTCTCCTGCTCCCAGAGATGGATCCCCCACCCTTTCTCCAGGACCTTTGCCCTACCCTCAGCTTTGTCTGCTCCAAAGCCCTGAATAAGTGTTTCCCTACCTACTTCCCCAAAACCCCTTCCTGCTTTTGTAACTTCTGGCTCCAGCTCAGCCAAAAGGTGTGAGCAGCTTTCCTGGTGCTGGGCTGGCCCAGCCCCTGCTCCTCCTGATGGATAGGACAGAGGAGCAAAGGGGAAATGCACACTGGGGAAGAGAAGGGAAGCTGTGGAGCATCTCCAAAGCTCCAAACTGATTTTAAAAACGTTTGGGTTTGAGTTCTGGGCACCCATTCAGGATGGCTCTGCTCCTGTTTGATGGGGTGGCCCCTCCGTGTTTGCCGGGATCAGTGCACTAATGAAGGCTCGGAGGGAAACGCCGGAGAACAAACGCTGGGAAAGCCTTTTATGCATCTAATGACACTTAATTTCCATGGTAAATGCCTAATGTTTAACGAGTGTTTTATTCCTCCCCAATTTACATATTTATAGTTAACTTTGGTGGCTGCTCCTGAGTAATTAGCCGTCTGTTTAAAAGGAGCCTGTGAACTCTCCAACTACGTGCTCATCCCAGGGATGGGGAAAAAACCCAAACAAACCTTGGGCACTTCTTCCAGAGAAACATTTGATTACAGGTTGTTGAAAGATAGTCAGGGGGAAAAAAGAGAAGGGGTTTGTGTAATGAATAAAACACAAGGGAGGAAAAGTTGGGACAAAATGACATTGAGACTCAGTGTGAAGGGAATTTCCCAGTTCGGGGAATGTTTCCAGTCCCTCTGGGGAAAGGTCTCAAAGTGCCCAGCCACACACCAGTGGTGGGGTGTGCTGGAGGGGTGTTCCTGCAGCTTTGTCCAAAACCAGACAGGGCAGAAGCCCCGGAATTCAAGATCTTGCTCATCAAAAGGCAGGGGAGTATCTGAGAGCAGGACAATGACACAGAGAAATCACCCTCATTCAGAGGTGAGGGGTGTCACTGGCCATAGAGCCTTGCAGAAAACCATAGCATCAAACCTTTTTATTGTGCTGTGACTAAATAAAAATTCAGAGTTAAAATCAAGTGTAGAGAAAATCCTTTGGAGAGATATTTGCTGAAGCACGACCTGACCACTCCTGCTGATCCAGAGCTCTCAGGAAAGGCCAGCTGTGTGCCTGGGAGTGGGGCTGAGTTTCAGGCAGACATTAACCAAGCCATTCGTTGTGCTGGCCCATAACCTTGGTACCAAACACGGTAATTGGGTCTTTAACCTTTATCTTGATCACATAAGCTGCTCGTGCTCTTCTTTTTCCCGAGGTTTGCCTGTGGCTGAAGTCTGTGGAAAATGGCAAATTCAATTTGTATGCAAGTGTGTGATGTTTGCATGTGCATTTAGGCCAGGGATCCGTCAGGCAGCATCAGATCAATGAATCAGAGTCCTCCAACTGCAGCTATCAGCACAGGAATCAGCACAAGCAGTGGTGGTACCAGAATGCTCTGAATTCCTGCTATCAGCACAGGTATCAGCACAGGCACTGGTGGTACCAGAATGCTCTGAACCCTGCTATCAGCACAGGTACCAGCACAGGTATCAGCACAGGTACCAGCACAGCTATCAGCACAGGCACTTTTGGTATCAGCACAGGTACCAGCACAGTGAGTGGTGGTACCAGAATATTCTGAACTCCTGCTATCAGCACAGGTATCAGCACAGGTACCAGCACAGGTACCAGCACAGATATCAACACAGGTACCAGCACAGGTACCAGCACAGATATCAACACAGGTACCAACACAGGTACCAGCACAGATATCAACACAGGTACCAACACAGGTACCAGCACAGGTACCAGCACAGGTACCAGCACAGGTACCAGCACAGATATCAACACAGGTACCAGCACAGGTACCAGCACAGATATCAACACAGGTACCAGCACAGGTACCAGCACAGGCTGGTGGTGGTACCAGAATGCTCTAACTCCTGCTATCAGCACAGATATCAGCACAGGTACCAGCACAGGTACCAGCACAGGCACTGGTGGTACCAGAATATTCTGAACTCTTGCTATCAGCACAGGAATCAGCACAGGTACCAGCACAGGCTGGGGGTGGCTGAGCTCCCCACGTCGGTGCTGGTTCCCGGTGCTGGTCCCTGGCTGAGGCTGGCTCAGGGGTTAAGGTCCTGTCTGGATTCCTGTCATGGACCAAAGGCTCAGAGAGAGCCACTGCTGTCCCTGGATATGTCCTGTTCCCAGGAGAAAGGGCAAGCACACCCTGCTAAGGGTCAGGAGATCCCCCAAGGATTTTGGCTTCTCGAGAATCCCCCATGTCCAGCCATGGCCCTTGAGAAGGGTGTGACCCTGAGCAGGCTCAGACACGGCTGATTCCAGCCCCTCCATGGCTCCAGGGCTTGCAAAAATCATGTTCCTCCCCAGGCTCCTGGCAATATTCACCAGGAGAATTTGAACCCATTGGAGCTGCCACAGAGCTGGATTACATCAGCAGGAGTTTCTGTGTTCATTCCAAAATCTACAGAGCATGGAGCCACAGAATCCCAGAAGGGGCTGAGGTGGAATGGGCCTTCAAGACCTCCTCATCCCCCAGCCTAGGGAAGCTGTGGCTGCCCCTGGATCCCTGGCAGTGCCCAAGCGCAGGTTGGACACTGGGGCTGGAGCAGCCTGGGACAGTGAGAGGTGTCCCTGCCATGACAGGGGTGGCACTGGATGGGATTTAAGGTCCCTCCCAGCCCATTCCATGGTTCTGTGATGAGGATGCAGCTCAGAGACAGAACAGAAGCCTTTGCCTCAGTGAAGCAGAGAAGCTCCAGCAGTGACAGCACCGCTCACATTTCCCAAACTTTTTGGTTTGCTGCATTCTGGGGTCTTTACTGGAGGCAGTAAGTTGGTAACTTCACAAAAAAGGAGAAGTTGAGGAAAGTACAAATGAGTTTCACCTCGATTTTAATGACTATAATTTTCTCTTGTAAAGGTAATTTCAGTAATTAATGGCTGCATTCTTCTATTGTTGCAGCATTTGGAGATGACACAAAATGAGCAAGTGTTTTTGTGGCAGTGACAAAAAGAGAAGATTAGCTGGTGAATGCTGATAGGAAATGTTTGGTGGGAGGAATAAGCAAGGAAGCACTGATAACAAGTTTGGTGGTATTGTTTCTTTGCTGTATTATCTCTATTTTACTGCAAGAACAATGATCTGATGGGAGGCTGAAAATCCCTTCTCCTCCAAGGAGCTGGGTGGTTTCAGTACCTGGATGGATTCTGGGACAGTCACACCCCTCAGGCCATTCCCAAAAAGTGCTGTCACAGCTGGGACTGTGGCACTGGCCTGCTTTGAAAGGTCTCAGTTCAAACCTTGGCTCTTCCCGGATTTCTCAGCAGATCAATTAACCTCTTGCCCTGTGTTGTCTCCTCTTTCCTGCTTCCATGGAAGGAGGGTCCCCAGAAGGGCTGTGGTCTCAAATCAAACCTTGCTCAGTGGGAATCTCACCACAGGTAAGTTTTTTGTGGTTCGTGGGGTTGATATTTTTTAATTTCAAATGAAACCTCCAACACATTTCAATAGTAGGAATAAGGGTTAATAACAGTGCTCAGAGGTGTCAACTTCTGGGATTCCTGCCCAGAGAAGCAGGAGTGACGTGCCTGGGGCAGGTTTGCATTCCCAGGGGATTCCACCTGAAATCAGCCAGGGCTGAGCAGTGTCCCCTCTGTCCCCTGTGCTCACACAGGGCTGAGCAGTGTCCCCTCTGTTCCCTGTGCTCACACAGGGCTGAGCAGTGTCCCCTCTGTTCCCTGTGCTCACACAGGGCTGAGCAGTGTCCCCTCTGTTCCCTGTGCTCACACAGGGCTGAGCAGTGTCCCCTCTGTCCCCTGTGCTCACACAGGGCTGAGCAGTATCCCCTCTGTCCCCTCTGCTCACACAGGGCTGAGCAGTGTCCCCTCTGTTCCCTGTGCTCACACAGGGCTGAGCAGTGTCCCCTCTGTTCCCTCTGCTCACACAGGGCTGAGCAGTGTCCCCTCTGTNCCCCTGCACCCTGGGCTGGCACTGCCCGTGCTCCCAGCCTGCACTAACTCAACTCCCAGGACCATCTCCTGACTGGTTCTGAGGGCAGGGGGGAATGAAATCCAGGCTTCACCCTCAATCTTCACAGGAAAATGAACATTATTCCAGACATTCCTGGGCCTAGGATGGAGCCATCGACTCACAGCCCCCTCTGGAAGCACAGAGAGGTTTATTTTTCATGTATTCACCTCTGCATTTCACTGGGGGAGGTTGAGTTTCACCTCATGACAGTCAGGTTTTTTCCCCTCCTTTTCTTGCCAGCTCATTTCTATTTGTTCATCACCCTCTACTCATGCTTTGCCAGTGAGGGAGGACGTTCATGCCTGTGTCATTTCAGTCCCTTCTCTGGCACCAGAAACTTGACTCAAGGCTTTTTGCACCTGCCCTTGATGCTGCCTAACCCCAGCTGCAGTGTCTGACCCTGCTGGCTGGCCTGTCCCAAAGGCCACAGGAGCCTGGGGACACAGAAGGGCCACAGGAGCCTGGGGACACAGAGGGGCCAGGCTTTGGCTCTTCCTTGGCTGCACAAATGGCAAAAAGAAGCATCTGAGCACTGTTTTAGCACCAGAGCTTTTCCCAGGGCTCAGAGACCAGACTCAGCCAGGGACCTGGAAATTACCCATGGGGTTACCTTAAAAACAGGTCCTTTGCTTTGGTTTGAGAGACCTGAATCCCCAACCCTGCTGAAGTTCTCCAGAGCCATCTCCACCCCTCAGCATCACCACAACTGCAGCTCCCCGTGGCAGACAGGGGAGGAAAATGTGGGGGTGAAGTTCCAGCTTTTAAAAACCGTTCTCCCAAAATATGGAAATATGAAAGAACCCTAAATAATGCACTTGATTGTGACTTGAACCAAACCTGTAATAAACCCTTTGTTGTTTCAGCTTTTTCTAAAAATACAGGCTAATAGAGGTCAAATTTAAAATATCACTTCAAACTTCCAAAAAGGAAGGATTTTGTGCTGAAATTAGAAATCAAAATCCATTTTACATCCTTCCAAAAAAAAAAAAATTCCCATCTTCTCTGTGTGCTTTTAACCAAAATGTTTTGCTAAGCCCAGCCAGAATGAACAAGCATTTCTGGTCAGCCTGAATAGGTTTTATTCCTTTTCATCCAGGGAGATAAAATATTCTACCAAACGTATTCATTTATTTATTATGCATTTTGGCTGTAAATACAAATGCTGCTTTATGCCCACCAAAATGCACAAGCTATCATTTAAAAAAAATGTTTATATTAACACTGGAAGTTGGGCGTAGTGCCTAGCAGAGAAAATAATGTCAATTACCCACACAAATAGCTTTCCAAATCTCCCAGCGCTGCTTTCTGCATGAGCAGTTCGATTCAGAGAAATTAGAGATGGGAAGAGATCTTATTAGAGTGTCTCATCTCCCTCTCTGCTCACAAAGGTTTGTCCCCCCACTGGGTGTTTTCCAGCTAGGCTTGCCCAGCCTGGATTTAACAAGATGGGGGTCTCTGGGGTAGCCTGGATTATTTTTTTTCCATACAAATATATCTTTGTTAGCAAGCAGCAATAGTGAAATTCTGCTGTGAAAAACCCTGACTCACAGTCAAGGTGCAGAAATTGGGAGCCAGCAGTGCCTGGGCTTGGCTTTGCAGCCCCAAAGCCTGGAGATGATGTCCCCACCATCCCTGGTGGCCTGGCAGGGCTGGGATGGACAGGGGTGATGTCCCCACCATCCCTGGTGGCCTGGCAGGGCTGGGATGTATGGACAGGTTTGGGCTGCTGCTCTTCCCCCAGAACCTTTTTCCTCTGCCTTTGTTAGTACTGAAAATGCTCTCCTGGTGGGATGGGTTTCCATCTGGGGTCTCCCTGTCCCTGTCCCTGTCAGCTGGGCTCAGTGACACCACTCGAGATGCTCATTCTGGGTTTGGGGCTGGTTTGTCCTGCCTGCCCTGCTTGGGTGAGCAGAAAGCCCATGGGGCTCCTCTCAGCCTCGCTGGAACCCTCTCACCAACACCCACGAGAGGATTTTAGAGGCCTTTTCAAAGCTGGATCCCTCTGAAGAGGTTCATGCCAAGGCTCAGTGAGGTGTCTGTGGCTAACGCAATGTCAGGGGTGCAGGTCCCCGTCACCCTGGGGAGGGGACCCCAGCTCTGCCCCGGCCTCCCCAGGGGTCTGTGGGTGCAGCAGGGGCAGGATCCAGCCCTCCATGGCTGGGGGTATCCCAGGTGAGCCTCCTCAGTCCATGCACAGCTCTGCACTTTGGCCCTGCCCCTGTCCCACGTCCCCTGCACAGCTCTGCCCTTTGGCCCTGTCCCGTGTCCCCTGCCCAGCTCTGTCCTTTGGCTCTGTCCTTTGGCCCTGCCCGTGTCCCATGTCCCCTGCCCTCCCCTCCTCTCCTAAGCCCTGCAGGGCCCAGGCAGTCCTGACCCCTCAGTGAGCAGTGTCCCATCCCCACCCAGGCTGGGCTTAGCCAGGATCCGGCTTTCCTCTGAAAGGAAAAGTTTCCTCTGTTATTTTTCCTGAGCGGGGAAAGCCTGAGCAGCTGCTGTGCTTCAGAGACAGGAATAAAAGCAGCAGGTCTAATCCTGGCCCCCATTCCAGGCTCCCTTTGTCACTTTTCTGCTGGGAAACCTGGGGGAAATCAGTGCCTTCCTCTCCTCAGCACCTCGTGTGACACAGACAGACCTTGGGGAACATTTGGGACTCTTGTGGAGCTGAAAGATGAGTCCCAGGCTCCTCAGAAAGTACAATTAATTTATCATCACCCGAGGAAAGAACTGTGCAGAGACTCTGAGATTTATGCAGAGATGGGATACTGCAGCCAGCTGCCCTGAGCTCCAGAGTGGCTCCTCCTCTAGAGGGTCACTGCTGTGCTCCTGAGTGTCCCCAAGTGTCCTTGAGTGTCCCCGAATATCCCTGAGTGTCCCTGAGTGTCCCATGGCCCTGTGACACCCTGGCCAGGTGGAAGAAGCAAATGTGTCACTTCCCACTCCCTGATCATCTTTCCCTAATGTCTCATTTATTTACCATTGTTTTATTCCTCTCCAGTTAATTCCTATCCCTCACTTGATTTCACTTTTTAATTCTCTTATTCCTTTTTTAATAACTTATAGTCTTATTAATTGACCAAGGAACTCAGGGATAGAGGTATTATTTTTTTAATAATCCGTTTTATTGCTGCTCCTCATTTCACATTCTCCTCCTGCACTGGCTCTCTGATGTAACCAAGGAGTGGATTTTCCCATTTCCATCCACTGCTCACAGCCAAGATTCATAAGTCTGAGAAGGAAAATTAAAATAGCAATAATAATAATGATAATAATAGTAATAACAACAACAAGACTAGATAAAGCTGTAGCAGCCTGGAGGCAGGGAAGTGGCCATAAACACCAACACTGAGAGCTGATGCTTGGATTGATCCAGGGTTTGTAAATGTGAACCCTCTCCACTGCACTCTGGAGCAGAATTTACTCATCACAGTCCACAGACTGCAGCCACTTGAGCTCTTCTGCACTATGGAGTGCTCCAGGAGCTGCTGGAGGAGAGCTGGGGCAGCGCCCAGGGGCTGCCAGGACATGGAAATTGGGATTTGGCCCACGGCAAAGGATGTGGGGACTTCCAATGACCCAGCCCCATCCAGCCCTTCACCCTCCCTCAGCACCCAGGGCCAGCTGGGGGTGGCAGCAGGGCCAGGGCAGTGCCCGTCCCCTGTGCTGGCACTGCTGGGGCACCGTCAGGGCTGGGGCAGCTCTGGAGAGCCCTGGAGGGGCTGGAGGGGTCCAGGGAAGGGAAGGGAGCTGGGAAGGGCTGGAGAATTCCTGAGGGAGCTGGGAAGGGGCTGAGCCTGGAGCAAAGGAGGCTCAGGGGGACCTTGTGGCTCTGCACAAGTCCCTGCCAGGAGGGGACAGCCGGGGGTGGGGGCGTGTAGGGCTGTGCTCCAAGGACAGGGACAGGAGGAGAGAGAATGGCCTCAGCCTGGGCCAGAGGAGGCTCAGAGGGGATATTGAGGAAATTCCTGCATGGAAAGGGCTGCGCAGCCTCCTGGAGTCCCCATCCCTGGGGGGATTTCAAAGCCTGTGGATGTGGCCCTTGGGGACACGGGGCAGCAGTGGCCTGGGCAGTGCTGGGGATGGTTGGACTCGATCTCAGAGGGCCTTTCCATCCCCAGTGATTCCATGATCCTGTGCTCTGGGGAACATCTTCCAAATGTCTGCATGAACTCCAGGAGAGGGGACAAACCTCAGCATGGAACTGTCACCATCCCACAAACCTGGGAGATTCCTCCCTCCTGGCACAGCCCAGAACAAACCCACCCACGGCTCCTGCCAGCTGTGCTGCCCTGGAACAGCTGGAACAGCTGGAACGAGAACTGCTGGACATCCCTTCCCCTATTCCTGCAGGCAGAGCAGGGTTAATACCTGGTGGGAAGGAGCCTAGGAACATTCCTGGGAGCACCGCAGGTGCTCTGCTTTTTATGCCTTCTATTATTATGCCCATTATTCTACTCAAACGTGGTTATTGGCTCATTAGTATTTAAATCAGCTGATAACACAGGGAGAGATATTCCTGATATTCCTCCTGCCAGAACTGAGCTCTACAGGTTGGGGTTCTGACAGGGCTGATGGCATTTGTGTCCCACAGGCTGAGAACTGAGCATTTCCCATTTGTGTGTCCCAGGCTAAGAACTGAGCATTTCCTATTTGTGTGCCAGGCTGGGCTATGAGCATTTCCATGAGTGTGTCCCAGGCTGGAATCTCAGCATTTCCCATTTGTGTCCCACAGGCTGAGAACTGAGCATTTCCCATTTGTGTGTCCCAGGCTGAGCTCTGAGCATTTCCCATTTGTGTGTCCCAGGCTGGGCTCTGAGCATTTCCCATTTGTGTGTCCCAGGCTGGGCTCTGAGCATTTCCCATTTGTGTGTCCCAGGCTGGGCTCTGAGCATTTCCCATTTGTGTCCCACAGGCTGAGAACTGAGCATTTCCCATTTCTGTGCCAAGCTGGGATCTCAGCTTTTCCATGAGTGTGTCCCAGGCTGGGATCTCAACATTTCCCATTTCTGTCCCAGCCTGGGTCTCAGATTTCCCATTTCTGTTCCAGGCTGAGAAATTTCCCATTTCTGTTCCAGGCTGGGATCTCAGCATTTCCCATTTGTGTGTCCCAGGCTGGGGCCACGGCCACAACCCCGGAGCAGCCCCAGGGAGCCCCAGAGGTGAATCCCACTCCCCTGCACAGGAAACAACTCTGCTCCAGCCAAGATGAAAATAAACCCCCATCCCAAAGCAAAGCAGCCATCGGCTTCCAGGCTGGAAACCTCTGCATTTTCATAAGAAAGGCTCCTGCTCCTCCTAATTCCTCGGGATTCTATTTGCAGCCTTTTCTCTGCTGTGGGAAATAAGCTGTTCCATTCTAATTGGGAGAATTGCAGAAATAACTTGTTTAAATGCATTTTGGGCTCAGAATAAAACCCAAAGAATAGAACAAAATTAAAAATGCAGCATTACCCCTGTCATTTCCCCCCCTCCCTTTCAAAACACAAAAAATATTATTTCCGGATGCACAGTGATAGGATATTATTTTTTTCCCTATCTCAGAGGAAAGGTTTCAGCTTGTTGCTTCCCTCTCCTCATTTTAACTGTACAGTAATCATCGTATTTTTGATAAATTTTGCAATGGAGCAGCACTGGAAAATAAAAAATGAAAAATCAAAATATTCCATGTGTCAAACTTATTACAATTGAACTGCTGTGCCTGTTCAGAATAATTTTTAAAATCAGCCCCAAAAAATGGGGAAAAAAATCCTATAAGTGGCTTTTGATCAAATGAGTGGAGAACTGGTTTGCTGAGAGCTTTGCTCAAGCCAGATCTCCATTTTCCAGCATAATCAGCTATTTGAGCAAACACCATCCCTTGTGCTCCGGCTCCATGGGAAGGCTTTGGAAAAGAACCTGCCTGGGTGGATGTGCTGCTCAGGGGTCAATTTGGTGCTCGTTTGCTGTTCTCACATTGTTTGGGAGACAAAACATCGCATCAGCGGGAACCCTGCGGGGACAGCGCCTTTCCCTGGGCTTGGTTCCTTGCGTTTAATTCACTTTGGTTCCCTGCGTTTGGTTCCCTTTGGATCCTTGGGTTTAATTTCCCGAGTTTGGTTCCCTGGGTTTGGTTTCCAGAGTTTGGTTCTCTTTGATTCCCTGGGTTTGGTTCCCTGGGTCTGGTTCTCTTTGGTTCACTGGGTTTGGGTCCCTGGATTTGATTCCCTGAGTTTGAGTCTCTTTGGTTCCCTGGGTTTAATTCCCTGGGTTTGATTCTCCGGGTTTGGTTCCCTGGATTTGATTCCCTGAGTTTGAGTCTCTTTGGTTCCCCGGGTTTAATTCCCTGGGTTTGGTTCTCCGGATTTGGTTCCTCCTTCCAGCCCTGAGCTCGGCCCTTCTCTCTCTGTTCCAAGAGCCCTGTCCGCTCCCGAACTTTGCTCCCGCTCTATCCCGCAGTTCCAGAGCCCTGCTCCCGCTCTATCCCGGCCCTGTTCCCGCTCTATCCCAGCCCTGTTCCCGCTCTCCCCCAGCCCTGTTCCCGCTCTGTCCCGCAGTTCCAGAGCCCTGTTCCCGCTCTATCCCGGTCCTGTTCCCGCTCCCAGGATGCGCAGGCAGGGCCGGGACGCGCTGCCGGAGGTGCCCGGCCCTGCTGGCGCTCCCGCCCGGCCTATCCCGGGGCTCACAGGGAACCTCTCCTTCCCGCGGGACACCGAGCACACACCGAGCCCTCCAGGGACCGGGGGACAGCGGGGACAGCCCAGAGGGGAGGGACAGAGCCTGGGGGGACCCGGAGCCCCCCGAGCCCCGCAGGGCAGGAGCTCGTTTATCAACAGCAGCCTTTGATTGCCCCATTCCTGCGGATGATAAAACGGGTAAAGTAATGGGTATTTACTCTTCTCCGCTTGTGTACACAACAGAATTGTGTTTCTTTTAATGGGAGCTCTGCGCTAATTGCCGTCATTAACAGAGGGAGGCTTTAAGCGGCACATCATCTCTCTCCCACCCCTGCGTGTGACGCGCCGCCTCTCTGCCCTCAGATCTCCCCAAATCCCCCTCCCTGGACAGGATCAGAGCCACGGCGAGGGTCACCCTCCCCAAAAGCCTTTTCCCGTCCCCTCCGCGGGCACGCTGGGCTCAGGGGATGCTGCTGCCTCTCCACGAACGGAGCTCCAGCAGATCCCGCTCTGTCTCAGCGCGGCGGGCACGTCCCGTGAGCAGCATATGCCACAGCAGATGGCACCGGCGCCAGCCCAGCCCGGCAGAGAGATCGCTGCACAGCTCCCCTCCAGCCCAGCCCGGCACAGAAATCGCTGCACAGCTACCCTCCAGCCCAGCCCGGCAGAGAGATCGCTGCACAGCTACCCTCCAGCCCAGCCCGGCAGAGAGATCGCTGCACAGCTCCCCTCCAGCCCAGCCCGGCAGGAAATCGCTGCACAGCTCCCCTCCAGCCCAGCCCGGCAGAGAGATCGCTGCACAGCTCCCCTCCAGCCCAGCCCGGCAGGGAAATCGCTGCACAGCTCCCCTGCTTTGGGCAGAGCCGGGATGGTGCAGGGGACAGGGCGGAGATGAAAGGGGAGAAGGAGCAGCAACGGAGAGCGAGATGGACTCCGAGTTCTCCATCGCCCAGAACCTGCCAGGGCTCTGGAGCGTGTCCAGGGAAAGGAAGGGAGGTGGGAAGGGGCTGGAGAATTCCTGAGGGAGCTGGGAAGGGGCTGGAGAATTCCTGAGGGAGCTGGGAAGGGGCTGAGGTTGGAGAAAAGGAGGCTCAGGGGGACCTTGTGGCTCTGCACGAGTCCCTGCCAGGAGGGGACAGCCGGGGGTGTCGGGCTCTGCTCCCAGGGACAGGGACAGGAGGAGAGGGAATGGCCTCAGCCTCACTCTGTCTCAGAATGGACAGCAGGAAGAAGTGAGGGAGGTCTGGAGCCAAACTTCCCTCTGGCTGCTGGTGTGGAGAGGGGATCATTAACATTCTCCACCATCGCGGGCAGAGGCTTGGACGCTGATCACACAATAGTTCAGTGCATCCAATTTACAATGCAATTACATTTTAATAAGCTGTGACCCCGGAGGTGGGACCTGCCACCTGCCAGCCGAGAGCCAGCACTGCCCCAGCCTCGCCCACGGGTGCTGGGAGGGCGCAGGGGAGGGCTCACGTTTGTGTAAAATCAGAGCTGTGCCCATGTCCACCCTGCCTGCCCGACCTTGGCAATGAGGGCACTCAGCCTCCCTGGCTCCAGTAGAGGCCTCATCCCTGGCCTTGGGAAGATGCTGCAGAGCCTTGGAAAGCCCTTTGGCTCCTCTCCCACCAGCCTGGCAGGGAAATTAAACTCCTTGGGATAAGGGGAAGTGAGAAAAAGCAAAATGTTACACACACACTCCTCTGTCCCTGTGCTGAGCTGGGCTGAGAGCGGCCCCAAGGAGCATCACCCTTCACAGCTCTGACTGCTGCAAGCGTTAAAACAGAAATAAAAAATCATCCACAATCCCCAATGACAAATTCCAGAGAGGGTCAAATTCCTTTCTAAGGATGAACCG
Organism: Cisticola juncidis; assembly: GCA_013400215.1. Lineage (NCBI taxonomy): Eukaryota > Metazoa > Chordata > Aves > Passeriformes > Cisticolidae > Cisticola > Cisticola juncidis. The sequence goes on from VXBR01008553.1 coordinate 52,147, forward strand.
AGGGGTTTTACGATCACGCTGCCTTATTACACACGGCTCCCTGTAGTGTCACACGCATCCTAAGAACCAATTTGCTGTGTAACTCGCTCTCTCCAGCAACATTAGAAACAAAATAGCTTCTAAATATCCTTTCACAGCCAGAACTGCTGCTTTTGTGGTAAACCTTTGCCTGGTGGCGTTCAGCAACCTCGTCCTCGCAGAAGGGCCAAAGCAGCCAAGCAATGCTGAGGAGGGATTGGGGCTTTGTGGTCTTTTCCTGGGAATAAAGGCTGAATGCCTCATTTATTTTGTGATAGGAAAGGGTACAGAGCCTCTGACCATGCTGGCTGCAGCAGGGATGGCAGGAGGCTCCTGCTTGAGTTTTGACAAGTGAATTCCATCTGCAGAAGTGAAGAGTCTCTGACTTAAAGGCAGAGAGCCAATTGGCCCCCTTCCCCCTTCCCCTTCCCCTTTTCCCTCTCCCCTTCCCCTTTTCCCCTTCCCCAGGCACTCCAGTGGAGCAGATTGCCCTGCTCTGGGGGCAAGCCACGCAGTCCTCACTGATGAGAAGGGATGGGAGCATCAGGAAAGGCAGGAGCAGGTGGGAGGCTCCGGGCACCTCTCCTCCCAGTGGCCTTTATTCATTTCCGTGCTGCAGCCCCACACTTGCAGCCTGGCAGGTGATTTTCCCTCAAAGGGAAAATGATGTTGATGTGTGGGGAAAGGGGATTTTCTTCCTGGGACCTCCTGTGCCAGGAGGGAGCTTTGGAGCAGTGACTCTGAGACTGTAAGCATCCGTTTCACCTCTCTTTTGTATCCCTTCCCTTTGGCTTCATTTATTTGTTTTATCTCCAGCCTCCTTTCTTGTAGAGCTCTCAGCCTCCTCTTTCTTCCTTTTCTTTCTCCTTTTCTTATTCATGCCTTCAAAGGCACCTTTGGCAGAAAGAGGAGACAATCCCATGGAAACTTCCTCCTTCTTTGTTTTCAGAAAAGAAGCAGGAGTGGGGGAGAGAGAAACCACCCAGCATGAGAACCCCTGGAAAGCTGCTCCTGCTGCTTCTGGGCATGGCAGGGGAGCCTTATCTGGCCTTGCACACAAGGAAGGAGAGCCCGAGCCTTGTGAAGTGTAATAAGGAACACAGGGCCTAATGGAAAAATCATTTGCTTGTAGCATTTAATTAAACATGTAAATTTATGAACGGCCCTGAAATCATCAAATTGAAAGGCAGAGCTGTCCTGAATTTTGATTCTGTTTCCTCCACAGACTTTCCCTCCATGTCCCCACCCTCTCTGCCTTTGATCAGCGGTGGCCCCCAGGGCGGCCGGGCCTGTCCTGGGGGTGTCCCCGGGTGTGACACACACAGGGCTGCTGCATTCCCTGCACACACACAGGGCTGCCGCATTCCCTGCACACCCACAGCTGCTGCATTCCCTGCACACCCACGGGCACAGAGCCCTGTTGCTGCTGCAGGGGGCTGTGTCTGTGCTCTTCTCCTGCGGGGGTCCAGAGCAGGGACACAGCAGCTGCCACCAGCTCAGCTGGGGCCGGGGTGGTGGCACCACGTCCCTGCAGACCCAGAACAGCTGCCCTGCCTTGCAGCTCCAGTGTCCCCAGGCTGCCATCCACGGCCATGTCCTGCCTCTGGAGGCCTGGCTTGGGCTCTTCCAAAACCCACCTGGAACTTCTCCGGGCTCAGAGAATTGGGACACTGGGACTGAGGCACAAGGAGCCCTTCCCAGGGGCTGTCATTGCTGTAACTGGAATCACTCACTGCTCTCACTGGAATCACTCACTGCTCTCACTGGAATCTCTGCCCCCCTCAGGGCTGGGTGCCCAGGGAGGGGACCTTGTCACAGCCACCTGATGGATTTGGCCCTTTTGCTTTGCATTCACCAGGCAGAACCTGGAGCTGCCTCCCCCTTCCCATGCCCAGCTCAGCTTTTGGGTTTGATGCTGGGTCTGGGGTGAACAATTCCCACTGATCCTTTGAGCCTTGCACAATCCCAGCAGAGGCTCTTTCCCAGCCCAAACCTCTTTTATCTCTGTCCTTATCTCTGTCCTTATCTCTGTCCTTCCCTCTGGCCTGCCAGGCCTGCTCTGGGTGCTCGGTGGCAGAGCAGAGTTGGTTTTCCCCAGTTCAGTGAGTGAATTCCCCCTGTCCCTGAGGGTGTGCAGGGACAGCAGAGCCCCGTGGCAGCCAGAATGAGCATTGAGCTCCAGAGGAAAGAAAAACATGGAAAAGGAGCACCCTGGGTAGCAAAAGGTGGATTCAGTGAGGAAAAGGCCGATATGTAGGGGTTTGTACAAGCCAGCAGTGAGGTGGAAGCTGCATCCATCAACCCACAGCAGTGGCTTTGTCCATCACAGCCAGCCTGGCAGAGGACACAGAGCTGTGACCATTGGATGTCTTTCACTGCAGGCCAGTCTCGGCTGGGGTGGCACCTGTGCCTTGGGGTGGCCTCACTGCCCTGACACCCCCAGTCCCCATAGCAGGGCCACCTCTGCGTGGGCACTGCGAGGCAGCAGGGAGGACAACCCGGGGATTTGGGCAGGTTCCTTTCAAAAGGCCTCAGCATTTCCTTAAAATCCCTCAGTGAGTGACTGCAAGGCACCCCTGCAGCAGGTGCCACAGCATTCCCAGCTCCGGGATGCAAAGGCAAGCCCAAATCAGGGGGCTCAGCTCTCCCGAGAGCAAAACTGAGCCTGTGCTCCCCTGCGTGCCTGGAGGGGGCTGGAGGGCTCCTCCCCGCCTCCCCGCTGGATCGGATCTGCAGGGAGAGGTCCGGACGGACCGGACCCGTCCCAGTCTGGCACTGGCAGCCGGGGCACAGCCCGGAGGGACCCCCGGGAGGGAGAGACCCCCGGGAGGGAGGGACCCCCGGGAGAGACCCCCGCTCTCCCCACGGGGAGCAGGAGAGGCTCGGGCGGGTCCCCGCTCCTCACGCTCCCTCCTGCCCCTTTCACTTTGTTTGCACACCTGGGGAGGCAGGGAAGGAGAAAAGTGCCGGGAGGCGCCGGACCCATCCATCCTGCCGGGTTGCTGCCCTGCCAGCCCGCAGAGGGGAAGGGGAAGGGCTCGTCCCCAGCCCACTCCTGTCCCTGCTGCTCTGCAGAGACCGGGCCAGCTCCAGCTGAGCAAACGAAATCCAAGAGACTTAATAACATTTTAATGCACGCTCTTAGCATTGAGGGCTGAGTTTTTCCCCCTCTTGCTTTCCCTTTGATGGTGATAAATGAAGGGGATGTCATCTGCTTGTACAGCTGCAGGGCCAGGCCTTCGGAGAGGGAAGGGAGGATGAGGGAGATTATTTTATCAGGGACTTGAAAGAAGGCACAGAGCAGTGCCAGGGGGCTGTGCTGGTTCCTGGGGAGCTCCAATCAGTGACTGTCCAAGCTGGCAGCCTTCCCTGCCTTCATGGGATGCAGAGTCACAGGGATGGAACCCCAGTGCCTGTGACCCAGCCTGAGCAGAGCTGCCAAGGCTGCCTGGAGCTCCAGGCCCTTCCCAGGATGAGAGAAGCGTGATGTGTGCTGAAAACAAGTCCTGCCTTGCAGGCTGGCTTTGTCCTGGCTAAGCTAAGCTCAACAGCTACTGAATGTTAGAACTGCTCCCCTGCAAGTTTTGGGAGACCAAGCACCGCTTCTCCTCTGAGGCAATAAATGTCAAAGCCCTGCAGAGTCCCCTCACTGCTGGAGGTGTTTGCTGCCACACTCCTCCAGCTTCTAAACCCAGTTCTGAAGGCGCCTAATTCTGGGGGGGTCTCCTAATTCTGGAACCTCAGCTACACTGGCTTAATAAAATAACACCTTTCTTTTACATCTTTTTCTCCAAAAAAAGAAAAAGCTTTCACTGCTTCCAGCCATGAGAAGGTGGCAGAGTTTCCAATTCTGAGGCTGTCAGCTCCTTTGTTTCTGTGGCAGCTGGAGCAAGTGGAGTGACGGGGATCTGAGAGCTGTGTCTGAGCCAGCAGCTCTCACCTGGCTGGTGATATTTGAAATTGGGTGGCTGTTACTGGAGGAAGGCAGAGAGAAAATCAGAGGCTGAAAATCTTGTCTGGAGATTTTAACATTGCTGAGTGCCAAGAAAACCATCATGGGAGGGTTAATTCATCATAAAATGAGAGGAGAGGAGAGGAGAGGAGAGGTTCACTGCCTGGCTCCCAGCCCCAGGACTGTGCTGTCACTCAGGAGAATGGGGCCAGCACTGCCAAGCTGGGTCAGGGCGGAGGGGAATCAAAGGGAGCTGTGCCAGTGGGAGCCTGGCAGGCACAAAAGGCTCCTTTGAAGGTATTTTGGGAGTTCAAGGGTACCCAGAGTGCTGCACTGCTCAGCAGCAGAGCATCCTGAGTGTGCACATGGGGCAGAGCTGAGCACTGCCCCACGTGCCTCGGAGTGCTGCACATAGAGGGGACAGTGACCTTATCCCTGCCGGCCCTGTGACACCTCTGAGGTGTCCCCTGCACACTGGGTGGGGCAGTGACCTTGTCCCTGCTCACTGGGACAGGGCTTTCCTTCCCTGCCAGGTGCTGGAGCAGGGCTGGGGGCTGGATCTGACCCTGGGACCTGGATCTGGACCTGGATCTGGCAGGGCCAGCCCCTCCTGCCCCAGAGGCACCTTGAGGATGAAGGGAGGTCTCACCCAGCTCTCCAAGGGCNTACACAGTGACCTTGTCCCAGCTCAGGGGGACAGGGCCTTCCTTCCCTGCCAGGTGCTGGATAAGGGTTGGGGGCTGGATCTGACCCCGGGACCTGGATCTGGTAGGGCCAGTGGCACCTTGAGGATGAAGGGAGGGCTCAGCTCTCCAAGGGCTCACCCAGCTCTCCAGGAAGGGCTCTGGCAGCTGCTTGGCCTCAAAGCACTCAAGGTCCCTCTCTCTGCTCTGGATGGCAACAAGCTCTGACTTCTGCATTGACAGGAGGGAACCTCAATTTCTCCTGCAGCCAGAGCAGCCTGAAATAGCTGGCAGTGCCTTTGGCTGTCCCCAGCTCCCTCGGGAGTGGCAGTACTGCCACCAGCGGCTCTGCCTGTGGCTCTCCCAGGGGCTGTGTCCTCCAGAAACCCAGCGAGGGGAGCAGGAGGGAGGGCTCTGTTTGGTTTTTAGCTTTGCTGGAGTCCCCCAGAGGCTGCACTGACACAGGTTTTCTGGAAGAGTCCTCCTAAAATCCTGAGCAGACCAAATGAGTTTTATCCTGATCCTTTACAGTGTTATGACATGAAGCCATGACTGTTTTCCTCTCTGCTGGAAGGAATAATTTCCTAATGATATCTTAGGAAGAAATCCTTCCCTGGGAGGGTGGGCAGGCCCTGGCACAGGGTGCCCACAGCAGCTGTGGCTGCCCCTGAATCCCTGGCAGTGCCCAAGGCCAGGCTGGACCCTGGGGCTGGAGCAGCCTGGGACCGTGGGAGGGGTCCCTGCCATGGCAGGGGTGGCACTGGGTGATCTCTATGGTCTCTTCCAACCCAAACCATTCTGGGATCCTAAATAAAGCCCTCAAACCCCATTCCAAGCCCTACAGAGAGGAGCAGCATCTTCCAGAAGAAGTGGCAGGACACTGGGGAAGCCCTGCAGGAGCTGCTGCTCCCTTCTAGGACCTCCCTCCCTCCCATCCCTCCTGTCTCTGCTCCCAGCACAAGGGGAGTCTGTGGTGGGCTGGAAATGAGTCCAGGATCCACGGAGCTGTGGGGAACGAGCTCCCAGGGCAGCACAGGCTCTCTGCTGGGTGCAGCCACCCCCAGAGCAGCTCTAGGTCAGCTCTGCACAGGCAGAGGGAAAGGTCCCTCCGTTCCCAAAGCCTGAGGCAAAGCAATTGAGGGATTCAAACATTTAAGAGATTTTCTGCAAAGATTTTCACTTCGATTGACCTTTAAAAGGCCAATTCTGAGGCCTTTGTAGTTAAGGCTTATCAGTCGGGGACACTGTTAGCACTTATTTCTTTTTTATTATTATTATTATTTTTATTTTACCCCATGGTTTCCCCAAATGACCCTTCAAACTCCCCAGCCTCACATGAACAACATGGACAGAAGCAGTCAGGGACTCAGCCCAGCTCCCCTCCACCCCCGGGCCTCGGGATAAGAGGGTTGGTGCAGCAGAGCCACAGCTCCATCCTGTGCTCCTAGTGCTTCTGTTTGCCTTGAAAAGCCTCCTGCTCTCCCCTGCCCTGCTCTGCCCCCCACAGCTCCATCCTGTGCTCCTAGTGCTTCTGTTTGCCTTGAAAAGCCTCCTGCACTCCCCTGCCCTGCTCTGCCGTGCCTCATCCCAGGCAGGAACCCTCTCATCCCGAGGGCAGCATCACCCCTGGCACTGCTCATTCCCCCTTTCTCTGGCTGGAATCCCAGCGGGGGCAGCTCTCTGGTCCTGCCCAGCCCGGCAGGGCCCTGTGCCTGGGAAGCCACCGTGGCCACCAGTCCGGGGTCATCTCTGAGCCCAGGGGTGGCTCCATCCCTGACCCGAGGCACACAGGCAGTGCCAGCGGCTGGGGACACAGCCCAGCGGGCTCTGCTGTCCCCCTGCTGTCCCTTTGGTGTCTCCGTGCTGCTCCTCTGCTGCCCTTCTGCTGTCCCTCTGGTGATCACCCTGTGCTCCCCCTCTGCTGTCCCTCTGCTGTCCCCCCGCTGTCCCCAGTGACAGCCAGCCCGGTGCTGGGGCAGGGTGCTGTGGGAAGTCCCTGGGGCTGAGGGGAGCCAGCAGCAGGGGAAGGAGGGGCTGAGCCCAGGCAGCAGCGAGTGAGAGCCCCCAGATCCTCCTCCTCTTCTGCCACCGCTGGGATTTTGTTTTATTTCCCCCCAGTCCCTCCCAGCTCTTTGGCCTCCCCCACATCCTGCAGGAAAGGGCCACGGGCTGGAGTCCCCTCCCCAGGCCCACACACTCTGCACTGTCCCACCCCCCTTTTCCCTCATGGAAAAGTCTCTGAATGCTCAATCTCATCCATCCTCCCCCGTGAGCATCATGGAAATCACCCTCGTACTGGTCAGCACTGTCAGTGTGTGCATTTACACCTAAATCAAAATTACATCAAAATATGTACAACATACACATAAATATACATACAAATATGCACATTTCTACGTAAAACCGAGAGGAAAGATTCCTTCCTTAGAGCCTAAAATGCTCCCAAAGAGCTCCTCCCATCCCGCTGGTCTGCTCATGCTGTACCTCTGCTAATGAATTAAGGATTTCATCAGCTGAAAGGGCAGAAGTGTTGCCACCAAGTAAATCACCTTATCTTCCCCAGCTGAGAGCACAGACAACAGGTGAGCTGTGGAAAATCATACAAAAGATGTATTGATTTCTCTTTTCTTTATTCCTTTTCCCACTTTCCCACCTCCCAGCTGGTGCCAAAGAGGAGATAAGAGCTGCCAGGACTTCTGAGGGGATGAGTCACCTTCTTCCCAGCCTCTGGGACTTGGGAAAGTCAGAGAAAGGAAAGGCTCGGCCAGGGGAAAACGGGAGTGGATGGGAGAAAAGGCTGCACAGAGCGAGCCGGGAGCTGCGGCGATGTTTTGTCCAGGGAGATGCGCTGGGGGAGCGGGGGAGCGCGGCAGTTCTGCCATCAGTCCTGCTCCGAATCACCCGGCGCTGCTGCAGCCCCCGAGGTTCGGGCTCCCGCTGTGTCCCGGACATTCCCAACCCTGCAGCCCCTGGGGCAGAGCATCCAGCACGGCCTGGCCCGGGATTTCTGCCGCGTGTGTCAGTGGGGATGTCCTGGCACGGCTCCTAGGGGGGACACGGACCCCCTTCCCGGGAGCCGGGCAGCTCGGGATGGGGGCAGCCTGATGGGATCAGCCCTGGATGGGGGCAGCCCTGGATGGGATCAGCCCTGGATGGGAGCAGCCCTGGATGGGATCAGCCCTGGATAGGATCAGCCTAAATGGGATCAACTTTCCCAGGTGTCCCACTCCTTCCCAGGGGCTGTGCAGCCCTGGATGGGGGCAGCCCTGGATGGGGGCAGCCAGCATCAGATGGGATCAGCCTGGGTGGGATCAGCCTGGATGGGATCAGCCTTCCCAGATGTCGCACCCCTTCCCAGGAGCTGTGCAGCACTGGATGGGATCAGATGGGATCAGCCTTATGGGGTCAGCCTGATGGGATCAGATGGCATCAGATAGGATCAGATGGGATCAGCCTGGATGGGATCAGATGGGANACAGCCCTGCTGGGAGCACTGAGTCCAGCTCGAGGGTATCCACTGTAAATTCTGTCTGTCTCCCACGCAGACGTGCCAGCATTTCAGGCTGTGCTTTCGTGGGAGACTCCAATCCCTTTCCAAAGCACAGAATGGAATTCCCTGAATAGAGGGATAGGGCTGGAAAACTCTGCTGCTTCAGGGGCTGGTCCCGTCCCCAGGTTCAGATCGAAATAAAATACACGGAAGCAGAGCCTCAATCACACATTTCCTAGCAGTGCTCATTATCACAGCATCAGAGTATGTCACAACCCATTAATTAACTAATCTTCCTGTCCTTTGAGTACATTATCCCTACTTACAAATGGAGATTTGAGGTTCAGAGAGATTAAAACCCGAAGTTTCCAGGAATGCTGATTGCCCAGTACTGCACACGATGGGAGTGCTGAGCAAAGCACATCAGGGGTGCTGCCTCTGTCCCCTCTGTGGTACCAATTATCCTATTTCCCATTTCTCCTTTTTCCATTGTTCTCTGACCCTTTTTTCCATTCACCTCCTTGCCTGCATTAGCTCTCCTAGACAAACCTCCCCACCATCCCACATCCTCCTTAGGCTTGAGCTGGAACGTGGGATGTGGCAGGTTCTGGTGGACCCAGGGCCACCAGAGGTCACAGCTGTGACCCGTGGGTGACCTGCTGACCCCTCACTGCTGCTGAGGTGTTCCTCTCTCCTCTCTGACAGCCCTCAGTCCTGGATCAGACACCTCTGTGGGTTGTTTAAAATCCCTGGCATTTCAACCATCCCAGGGTGCAGCAGAGAGAAGGGAAGGGGAGAAGCTGGCAGCTCTGAGCAGAGGGGTGAGCATGGGCCAGCCCAGGGCAGCCCCTGCTGGGATGGCTCTGACCCTGCCCTGAGCCCCTGCCCTGTCCCCAGTGTCCCCACAGCTGCCCTGGTGCATCTCCTCACAGGCTGGGTGCTGGAAGCCAAAATCTTCCTCCCTGCAGGCCTCTGGGGAGCTGTCCCCACCTCAGGAAAAGCAGCCTGGGAGACGCCAATGCCACATCCCCAGAACTCAGGATGAGCCTGTCCATGTTTGTGCCGACCCCTGCCCTGCCAGGGCCCAGGGGATCCCACAGGGTCACACTCGGGCTGTGCAGTGAGCCCCGGGTGCTCTGTGCCAGCAGGGCTGCCCCAGCTATCCAAACAGCCCCTCCCAGGTGATTTTACATCCTGGGGAGGTGGTGTTATCCAACAGCAATCATCCCCTAAACAGCTTCAATTGCCTATGAAATGGAGAAATTCCCAAATGGGAGTGCAATCTGGGAAGCACTTTCTGATGGATGTTTAATGGGAATATTGACTATCTGGGCTTTTCTGCCTAATCAGTACGGTGGATTTATGTGAATGTTCATTGTTCAGCCCTCGGTGTCATCAGGCAGCTCTGCTTTGATTATGGTGATTGATTCTGCTCTGCTGCTCTGCTGCTCTGTCTCTAACAGCTTTGAGCCCATTCAATTCCCTCTCAGCTCCCTCCCCAAAAAATCAGCTGCGTTTGGGACCTCATGGATTTTTCAGAAGAGCATGAACAAAATCCATCAGGATCATTTTCTCCAACCTGCTCGTCAGCCTGGCCCCAGAGCTCGGTGCACTAATCCCCCCTCAGATCCAGTACCAGGGATCAAAGGAGAATCCCTTTGGAAACCCAGCCGGGCTGGGTGCAGACCCTCAGAGCCCCCAGGCTGCAGCTGCACCTCCCTGCNGGCATCAGATAGGATCAGATGGGATCAGCCTGGATGGGATCAGATGGGATCAGCTTGGATGGGATCAGATGGTTTCAGCCTTCCTGGGTGTTCCCCAACAAACTCAGAGCCTCCAGCTCTTGTGCAGGATGTGGCACCAGGAGTTCTCTTCCTGATTCCTGGATCTCCTCCGCTGGGAAGGACCCCCAAGGTTGATCCAGCCCAGCTCCTGCCCTGCACAGCAAACCCAGCAGTGCCAGGCTGTCCCTGAGAGGCTGTCCCAGCCCAGCAATGCCAGGCTGTCCCTGAGGGGCTGTCCCAGCCCAGCAGTGCCAGGCTGTCCCTGAGAGGCTGTCCCAGCCCAGCAGTGCCAGGCTGTCCCTGAGGGGCTGATCCAGCCCAGCAGTGCCAGGCTGTGCCTGAGAGGCTGTCCCAGCCCAGCTCCTGCCCTGCACAGCCAGCCCAGCAGTGCCAGGCTGTCCCTGAGGGGCTGATCCAGCCCAGCAGTGCCAGGCTGTGCCTGAGAGGCTGTCACAGCCCTGCTGGGAGCACTGAGTCCAGCTCGAGGGTATCCACTGTAAATTCTGTCTGTCTCCCACGCAGACGTGCCAGCATTTCAGGCTGTGCTTTCGTGGGAGACTCCAATCCCTTTCCAAAGCACAGAATGGAATTCCCTGAATAGAGGGATAGGGCTGGAAAACTCTGCTGCTTCAGGGGCTGGTCCCGTCCCCAGGTTCAGATCGAAATAAAATACACGGAAGCAGAGCCTCAATCACACATTTCCTAGCAGTGCTCATTATCACAGCATCAGAGTATGTCACAACCCATTAATTAACTAATCTTCCTGTCCTTTGAGTACATTATCCCTACTTACAAATGGAGATTTGAGGTTCAGAGAGATTAAAACCCGAAGTTTCCAGGAATGCTGATTGCCCAGTACTGCACACGATGGGAGTGCTGAGCAAAGCACATCAGGGGTGCTGCCTCTGTCCCCTCTGTGGTACCAATTATCCTATTTCCCATTTCTCCTTTTTCCATTGTTCTCTGACCCTTTTTTCCATTCACCTCCTTGCCTGCATTAGCTCTCCTAGACAAACCTCCCCACCATCCCACATCCTCCTTAGGCTTGAGCTGGAACGTGGGATGTGGCAGGTTCTGGTGGACCCAGGGCCACCAGAGGTCACAGCTGTGACCCGTGGGTGACCTGCTGACCCCTCACTGCTGCTGAGGTGTTCCTCTCTCCTCTCTGACAGCCCTCAGTCCTGGATCAGACACCTCTGTGGGTTGTTTAAAATCCCTGGCATTTCAACCATCCCAGGGTGCAGCAGAGAGAAGGGAAGGGGAGAAGCTGGCAGCTCTGAGCAGAGGGGTGAGCATGGGCCAGCCCAGGGCAGCCCCTGCTGGGATGGCTCTGACCCTGCCCTGAGCCCCTGCCCTGTCCCCAGTGTCCCCACAGCTGCCCTGGTGCATCTCCTCACAGGCTGGGTGCTGGAAGCCAAAATCTTCCTCCCTGCAGGCCTCTGGGGAGCTGTCCCCACCTCAGGAAAAGCAGCCTGGGAGACGCCAATGCCACATCCCCAGAACTCAGGATGAGCCTGTCCATGTTTGTGCCGACCCCTGCCCTGCCAGGGCCCAGGGGATCCCACAGGGTCACACTCGGGCTGTGCAGTGAGCCCCGGGTGCTCTGTGCCAGCAGGGCTGCCCCAGCTATCCAAACAGCCCCTCCCAGGTGATTTTACATCCTGGGGAGGTGGTGTTATCCAACAGCAATCATCCCCTAAACAGCTTCAATTGCCTATGAAATGGAGAAATTCCCAAATGGGAGTGCAATCTGGGAAGCACTTTCTGATGGATGTTTAATGGGAATATTGACTATCTGGGCTTTTCTGCCTAATCAGTACGGTGGATTTATGTGAATGTTCATTGTTCAGCCCTCGGTGTCATCAGGCAGCTCTGCTTTGATTGTGATTGATTCTGCTCTGCTGCTCTGCTGCTCTGTCTCTAACAGCTTTGAGCCCATTCAATTCCCTCTCAGCTCCCTCCCCAAAAAATCAGCTGCGTTTGGGACCTCATGGATTTTTCAGAAGAGCATGAACAAAATCCATCAGGATCATTTTCTCCAACCTGCTCGTCAGCCTGGCCCCAGAGCTCGGTGCACTAATCCCCCCTCAGATCCAGTACCAGGGATCAAAGGAGAATCCCTTTGGAAACCCAGCCGGGCTGGGTGCAGACCCTCAGAGCCCCCAGGCTGCAGCTGCACCTCCCTGCACCAGCAGCGCCTTCTGCTCTGATCTGCTGAGCTCCCAGCCACCCTCTCTTGTTACACTCCTGTCTGCAGGGCCAGAAATCCTCTGTCATCGATTGCTGCTCTCCAGAAAGCCTCTCCTTAATCCTCTCTTTGTTAGCTAAACACACCAAGATCCCGGAGGTCTGGCACTGAGCAGGTTTCCAATCCTTTCAGCATTTCCTTGGCTTTCCCTCAGCGCTGCCCTGTTGATGCCAGCCTGGACACGGCCCTGCTGCAGCTCTGCCAGGAGCAGGGGTGACCCAGCCTCCCTCTCCCACTGAAACATCCGAGGTTTGTAGGGCCAAAGATGCCCCAAGCCCGTTCAGCCCCAGGAGCTCCTGTTCAGCCACTGGGACTTGTGAAACTTCTGCTCTTGGAAAAGGCTCTGCTGTCCTGTGAGCGTGGCCAGAGTGCAGGGGCTGAGCCCAGCTCCTGCCCAGACTCTGCCTGACGCCCCCTGTGGCAGCCCCTGCTCAGTGGGACCCTGCCTGCTCCTCCCCACGGGCTGGGAGGGATGGGGCAGAGGAAATGGCCTCAGGAGGCACCAGAGGTGTTTGGGTTGGATATTGGAAAAATTCCTTTGTGTGAAGGGTGGGCAGGCTCTGGCACAGAGTGCCCAGAGCAGCTGTGGCTGCCCCTGGATCCCTGGCAGTGCCCAAGGCCAGGTTGGACACTGGGGCTGGAGCAGCCTGGGACAGTGGGAGTGTCCCTGCCATGGCAGGGGTGGCTCTAGGTGGGCTTTGAGGTCCCCCCCAACCCAAACCATTCCATGATTCCATGATTCTCCATCTGCTGAGCCATTTAGCTGCCTCTCCAGAGCCAGAAAGGTTTGCAGATGGGTGAGTGCCTCCACCCTGGATTCCCACATTTGGGCTTTCCTCTCCCGTGAGGATCAGCCCAGCAGTGACCCCACTCTTGTCCAGACCAGGTCCCACAGGAACCTCTCCTCACCAAACTCCCTGCCAAAGTCAGGTGAGGAGCAGCCTCTGCTGGATTCCTCCTTTCCAGGGAGTTAAAGTGGCTGCACAGGATCCTTCTCCCCCTTTGACCCTTGTCCCTGTCAACCCATGCTGGCACAGCCCCAGGGAGTTAAACCTGGTGCAAA
>VXBR01008553.1:72798-82858 GCA_013400215.1 Cisticola juncidis
CAGTGAATATCCATCCCCTCTGTGCTGGTGAATTATTATCCTGTACTGGTGAACATCCCTCCTGTGCTGGTGAATAAATATCCTGTATTGGTGAATATCCATCCCCCCTGTACTGGTGAATATCCATCCCCCCTGTACTGGTGAATAAATATCCCTCCTGTGCTGGTGAACATCCCTCCTTTCCTGGTGAATATCCCTCCTGTCCTGGTGGATATGCCCCCTGTGCTGGGGAATATCCCCCCTCTCCTGTCCTGATCCTGCCCCCCTTGCCTTCTCCTCTGCTCCCACCCCCCAGCTCCATTCTGAGCTCTCCCACCCCCTGCTCACCTCAGCCCCAAACCACAGCACCACGGGCTGGCTTTTACCGCAGCATTTTCAGGCATTTTCCTGCCTGTGGAGCCTGAGAAGTGGCCAGCTCAGCTTTAATTGTGCTGGTGGGCTGCTCTCACAGAAAGACCCGAATTCTTTTCACAATGTGCCTCTAAAGGCTCCGTGGGAGGCAAGCAAAGGGCACTGAGGGGCTGGTGCTGCCCCCCCAGTTATGGTAACGAGGGGCAGAGTCTGGGTTTGCACCTTGGCTGCCCAGGAGACCCTCCAGGCTCAGTTTGGGGTTCCCCTGAGCTGCCCCTCAGTCAGTGCAGTGGGTGCTGTGCAGGACAGGAGGTCATTGCCCACCAGGGTTTGATGGCAGCTGCTCTCTGCCCTGCCCTGAGCCCTCTTCTGCTGTCATTAAAGGGTTCTCTAATTGCAGGAACAAGTTATTATCACATGTCCTCTGCAAACTGCACAGTTAGGATGCTGCTCCCTCTCCCTCGTCTTAAATTGGTATTTAGGAACTAAAATGGGTGCACTCCAGTCCTGAAAAGGTCTTTTCACCTAACAGGGCCCAAGCAGATCCTGTGCTGAGGAAATCGGTGCCAGCAGCAATAACAAAATCACAAGTGAGACCCAGCACCCTCTCCCAAATCAGCAGCTTAAGGTTAAAGTCTTTTTACAAAGACACAGCGTGTGTGTTGCTCATCAGTCTGCTCACATTTCAATTGCTTGAGGCCTCACTTTTCACCTTTCCTCCATAATTACAAGAGTTTTCACAAATTAATCACACAGAGGGAAGAAAAAAAGGCGTAATCACGTAAGTGCTGGAAGTGGCTGCACCCACTGCTGAAATATTCCTGCTAAACTCTGCTGCCAGCTGAGGGCTCCTGGGAGGGTTTGGACAGAGGGAGCTCAGGCACAAATGTGGATTCCTGTCCAACACAGCTCCTGGATCACCCTTTTCCCATCCCTGTCCCAGGGCAGGGCCCCTCTGCACACCCCATGTGCAGACACAGGGCAGCCCAGGGGACACAGGGAGAGGGACAGGAGCAATCCCTGAGCAGGATAATTTAGGCAGGCTGAGATATTTAAATGAGATATAAGGATTCAATTCTTTATCCAGAGGGTGTGAGGCCCTGGCACAGGGTGCCAGAGCAGCTGTGGCTGCCCCTGGATCCCTGGCAGTGCCCAAGGCCAGGCTGGACACTGGGGCTGGAGCAGCCTGGGACAGGGGGAGGTGTCCCTGTCACAGCAGGGGTGGCACTGGGGGGATTTAATGTCCCTTCCCATCCCACCCCATCCCATGGTAACACTGCCCAGGATATCACCAGCACTGGGGCTCATGGTGTGGTGGTGATGTGAGGATGGTGATGGTGGTGATGGTGATGAAGATGGTGTGAGTTTGGATGCCAAGGCAGGGACTTAGCAAGGAGAGGCCCAGCTGTCCCCCGGGAATGCAGCAGCAGGGTGACAGTGCTGATGTTGTCACCGAGAGCAGGCACAGAGTGGCTGGAATGTGGGGATGGGAGTTCAGGCTGGGCTGGTGTGACAGGGGGAGACCCAGGGGTGGCTGGGGCGGGCAGAGACCCCGCACTAAGTGCAGACAGACAGACAGACAGACAGACAGACAGACAGAACGAGATCCCCAGGGCAGGGGTTGGAGCAGGGCCAGAATCAAAGCAGGAATCACAGCAGCTGCCCTGCCCTGGCAGGGCACTCAGCAGTGGATCAGTGCCCAGGGCTGTGCTGGATGTCCAAGGACACAGAACCCACCCGGCACAGGGGACAGTCACCCCCCTGCCCAGCCCTGGGTCCCACAGGCCACCCCCACCATTCCCTGGGGATTGCAGGGATCAGGTGAAATAAATGGGATCCCCACTGTTCTAAACACTCTTGGCTTCTAGACCACAAAAAACAAAAAACAAAAAAAAAACAAACAAACCCAAATCCAGGTGTCCCTGCCCATGACAGGGGGGAATGGGATGCTCTTTAAAGCCTCTTCCAACCCAAACCCTCTGGGACTCCATGATTTTCAGAGGAATACTCCCAGTTTTCCCCCAGGTCTCAGTGCTCTTCTCATGAGCAGTTTGGACATCTCCAGAGGGCTTTAAAATGCAATTTATTTTCCCTTCAGAGGAAGCCAGGATTGAACATTGGCAGGGGAGGAGAAGGTTGGGAAGGAGCAAGGGGCGCACCCCAACAATCCCCGCTGGCTCTGGTCGTTATGTGGGATGGGGCTGCATCTGTCACATTTGATTAGATTGTGTTGTCCTTTTTTATCTCCCTGATCTATGCTGTGATTCTTCTGGTTTTATGTGACATTTCCTTGGCAATAGAACTGCTTGGATTAGATATTCAGAGTGCTCCCCTCACCATAAAACATCCAAATTGCAAAGGGTATTTATTTGCATGGTGATGTTTTGCTTTGTCTTTTTGTTTATTTTTAATGTTGCTTTTTTATGATATTATTGTGTGCTGGTGCTGCTTGCAAAGTGGATCCATGTGGCTTTTAGCATTAAAAAAGATCAGAGTTAAATACAGAGCAGGGCTACCAAGTTTGTACTTGGGCAAGGGCAGACTTGGACCTTGGTGTTCCAGGAACTGCATTCCCTTCTCCTGGCCTGTGTCAGTAAATCCAGTAAATCCATGGAGTCATTTCAGACAACCACAGAATGATTTGGCTTTGAAAGGACCTTCAAAATCACCACTTCCACTGGACCAGGTGTCCAGCCTGGCCTTGGACACCTCCAGGGATGGGGCAGCCACAGGGGCTCTGGACACCCTGTGCCAGGGCCTTTGAGGTGAAAACGTTCAGGGGAGGTAAAAAAATCCCACCCAAAATGAGCATTTCCACCCCTGGCTTTGCTGCAAGGTCCCTGGGCTCTATTGTGACTTGTAAAAAACATTGCTGGAAATGGTGACAGAAATAGAGACCAGGGGCTGGTGTGGTCCAGGCTCTGATCTCTCCAGGGGCTGGTGTTGCCCAGGCTGTGCCATCCCAGGGGTTGGTGTTCCCCAAACTCTGATCTCTCCAGGGGCTGGTGTGGTCCAGGCTCTGATCTCTCCAGGGGCTGGTGTTCCCCAAACTCTGATCTCTCCAGGGGCTGCTGTTCCCCAAACTCTGATCTCTCCAGGGTCTGGTGTTCCCCAAACTCTGATCTCTCCAGGGGTTGGTGTTCTCCAGGCTCTGATCTCTCCAAGGGCTGCTGTTCTCCAGGCTGTGGTACCTCCAGGACTCACCAGTTCCAGCCTGCTGGGTCTCCAGGCCGTTCCAGGTTTCCCACAGTGACTTGTGGACATTTCCCAGCAGCACAGGCATCAGCTCCTGCTGCTCTCCCTGTCCCCACCAAGCCCTGGGTGTCAGGGACAGCCCTGGGTGGCAGTGGCACAGCTCCTGACCTGCTCTGTTCCTGGGTGTCACTCCTGGAGTATGGGTTACACTCATTCCAGGGAATTTCAGCACTTTGCTCCTCTGAGATTCTCCCATCTCCAGTTTTATTTCAGTTTTTGTTTCTGGTTTCCTGCAGGCTCCTCTGTCCCTGCCACAAGGCCAGGGCTGGGGTTTGGTGTCTGAATCCCCCTGGGAGGTGCCTGGGAAGGCCTCCAGTCCCACCAAACCTTTGGCTGAGTTAAACTCAGCTCACAAAGGGCCCAGCAGGATTTCATCCCTGCCAAAGGCACGGGCTGGCAGTGGATGATATTTGGGGTCTCTCCCAGATCTTTGGGCTCCCCCCACCCCAAACCACACTGGGATTCCGTGTGGGTTCCGGGGCTGCTGCTGAGCCCCACATCCCTGCAGGGAGCCCCTCGGGTGGGGACCCTCTGGGTGACATCCCCTGTCCACCCTGGGGCCCATAGCCAGCTCCAGGGCTGGTGAGAGCAGGCAGGGAAGGGTGGCAGGAGAATGGGGGGACAAGAGCCCCCCTGTCCCTCTGTCTCACTCTCCCAGGCCCAGACCCTGCCCTGTGGCATTTCCCTCCTGGGCTGACCCCAGCCCACCTAACCTGGCCACATCCCTGTGCCAGAGGAATCCTTTCCCATTTCCATCCAGGAGCAGCAGGGCTGAAAGAGTCCTATTAAAAACCAACTTTGTGCCTGTGTGTGCATGTGCTCAGAAGATAAATACAATCCCTGGGCCTGAGTGTCTAATAAACTCCTTTCTGGAGTCTGCTGATTATCCCCACGGAGGTGAATCCATGCTGATGAATTAGCAATGGATTGCTGGAGTGGTCCTGGTCCTCTCTCAGGCAATTTTCCTGCTGAGGGAACGAGTGTTTGCCAAGCCCAATATCCAACAGTCTTATCTTTGTCTCTCTGTTTGCAAGGGAACAATTCCAGATTCCTCACCAAACCCTGGCCTTGCAGAGGGAATGGTGGAAGGCTGAGCTGCTCTGGCAGGCAGGAAGGGGCTGGGTGAGGGTTTGCAGCCCAGCTCAAACATGGATGTGTTAAATAAACCCCAGCAGGGATGCACAGAGCAGCCCCCGAGGCTCGGGGCCACCCTGTCCCTTCTCCTGTCCAAGGAGCCCTTGGGCTGCAGCTCAGGGATGTCACCTGGGCTCTGGGAACTCTGGCAGGGAAAGGACAGCAGCCAGGGGGGGGTTAGTGGCCAACACGGGAACCACAGAGTGAGGGACAAACCTCTGGGACCAGAGCAGGAGCCATTCCTGAGATCAAAGGGCTGAGTCCTGCATTGCCCGGATTGTTCAGGGCAGTAGAGCTGGGAAACACAGAGAGCCAGCCCCGAGGGGACAGGGACAACAGGGACAGCAGGACAGGGACAGGGACAGCAGGGACAGGGACAGGGACAGCAGGGACAGGGACAGGCACAGGGACAAGGACAGGGACAGCAGGGACGGGGACAGGCACAGGGACAACAGGACAGGGACAGGGACAGAGACAGGGAGAGGAGCAGCAGGGACAGAAGGCCCAGTCTGGGCAGGGCAGGAGCTGCAGGTGAATCTGGCCGTGCCCCACATCCCTGCAGAGTCCTGCAAAACAGGCAAAGCCCGTGGCTGCCCAGGTCCTGCTCCCACACAGGCCTGAAGTGAATTCTCTGCCCCAGGACAGAATGTAACTCATATTTTCTGCCCCAGGACTGAACACCCCCCACTGCAGCTGCCAGGATGAGCAAGGCAAGGGAAATTCAAACCCTTCCCAATGGGAATCCCCTTTCCTGAGCCCTGTCTGGCTCTGAGCTCCCCACTGGGCTGGGCAGAGGATGTTGTGGGTGAGTTACTGAAATGATATTTTACAGATGGGATTTTTTTCCACTTAACAAATACTTTGTCTTTCTATGGTCCTAAATCAACGCTGAACCCAAGCAGACTCTTCCTGTCTTTCCAGAGGGTGTTCAGAGCTGTCCAGGCTGCATCACCAAACCTCACTGCTGTCCCTGGGGCTGCAGGGGCTGTGCTGGGGCAGAGCCTGGAGCTGTCCCCGGCCCAGGGTTCTGGGCTGCTGCTGAGGCTGGGCTCACTGACAGATCAGCCTCAGAGCCCGTTCCCCCTCTGCATTTCCCCCAGCCCAGCTCCCCTGGAGCCAGAGAAGGCTCCTAAAACAGGGGGGAAATGAGGAGACCACGGATGGAGCACAGGGTGCTGTGGGAATGCTCCATGATCCCCTTTCCCACTCTGGGTGTCCCCAGGCTGGCTGTGAGGAAGGACCAGCAGCCCAGGATGTCCCCAGCTCCAGGCAGGGGCTGCAGCCCTCCCTGCCAGCCCGGGGCTGTGGCAGAATTTGCATTTAGATGGAGCAGTCAGGAACTCGAGCAGGCTTTTGTCACCACAGCTGCTGCTCACAGCTGCTCCTCCATGGAGGAGGGGGTCCCATGTCGGGCACTGCAGTCCTTGGGTGTGTCCCCCCTTCATCCCAATAAAAGCGTGGGCTGGAGGTGCCAGACAGCGCCAGATTCCTCTGTGGAATTTCCCTCTCCTCACTCCGGTCTGGCTCTGACAGATGGGTGGGAGGGGGAGGCTCTGCCCCAGCCCCTGCCCAGGAGCGTTTCTGTGTGAGGGGGGCTCCAGGCAGGGCTGAACCCGGGACAGGGAAGGGGCTGTACAGCATCCATGGGGGCCACAAAGGGGCACAGAAAAGTTTGGAACCCTAAAGACAATTTAATTCCGCCCCTTCCATGGCAGGGACACCTCCCACTGTCCCAGGCTGCTCCAGCCCCAGTGTCCAACCTGGCCTTGGGCACTGCAGGGATCCAGGGGCAGCCACAGGTGCTCTGGGCACCCTGTGCCAGGCTGTGCCCACCCTCCCAGACAGAAATTCCTTCCCCAAATCCCATCTAACCCTGCAGTGGAAGCCATTCCTGTCTCTCCAAGCCCCTCTCCAGGTTTCTTGTGCCCATCCTGGTGCAATCCCCTGGAACTCTCCATGCAGGGACCCTTCAGATCAGACACCCCTGGACACCCCAAATTCCACATCTGCCTGTCAGGGAATGGGTCCAGCCCTAAAGGAACACCCTGGAGCCTGGGGAGGAATGCACTGAGCCCGTGTGCTCTGAGGGAGCAGAGCTCCCCAAATTCCTTGAGCTACACCCATCACTTCCAGCAGGCTCCAGCCTGAGCTCTGTGCCCTGCCCCAGAGATGCCTGCAGGACAGAGGTGCCAGGGTGGGAATCTGGAGCTGAACCTCTCCTGGAGAGCTCCGGACATGAAAGAAAATACAATTACCAGTCGAAATACATTTTGTGTGATCACAGAATTGTTTAGGTTGGAAAAGACCTCAAAGGCTGAGTCAAACCATTCCCTGCCAGGACACAGCAGCACCAAGAGCCTTTGTGCAGCACCCGGGGTGACATTGGTGACATTGTGACATGGGTGACACAGAGGCAGCCTCTGTGCCCAGGAGGGGCAGCTCAGACCCCCGCCAGCACATCCCTCCCTTGCCAGGGCCACGATTTCCCATTTATCCCCTGCGGTGTCCAGAGGTTTCCAGCAGCCCAGGACCCCTCAGGACTCCAGGACCCCTCAGGACTCCAGGATCATCGTCCTCACCCTAAAAAGGCCAACCCACTGCAACTGGAGGATTTCCCTGCTGAATCACAGGGGCTTGGGGTAGGTCAATGACCACGGATGTGGGACAGCTCCCACTGTCTACTCCTGGAGCTGGGGATGGGATAAAAGTCAAGCATCCAACACAGGACTTGACCAGGGACACAAATCCTGAAATCCTGTGCTTTCCTCTCCAGGATCCTTCCCTGCCTCCTGCAGATCCTCTGCTGATTTGTTTACCAAGCTAATTTTAAGACTAATATTAACCAGTATTAGGCTCTTGACAGGGATGGGTTTTTCCCCTTCAGTGGTGAAATTGGATGTGAATTTTGAATTTTCCAGTCAATTGAGCAAGTTAAGCACTGGTGATGCAACAGGCCCTGTAACGTGTGTGTGTGCTTTATTCCATTTTTCCTTGAGAGAACTGTATCAGAATAGACACAAGGAAAAGATGAAAGGAATGGGAGGTACTGTAAATTACAGGGTCAGTCCTTGGGGCACTGTGAAATCCTTTCCAAGTTATTTTCCTTTGGATCCCGGGGCTTATCCCAGGGTCCCCCTAAGCAGTGATATTCCTGTCACTTCAGACCGGTCAGGTTTGAAGGCTGGAAGGAAAAAGGGCTCAAACAGAACAGGGAGGAGCAAAGTTATTTGGAATTTGGGACCCTTGCTCAGCAGCAAACACCAGGAAATGGCCATTCTGGGATGGAAATGTCAGCCTTTCCCATGGAACCAGGAGTCCTGGGTCAGGTTCAGGAGTTCAGCAGCAATTCCGGAAATCCTGGAAGTAGGAGGGATCATAGCAAACTTGGAGCTCAGACCTGAACTGGGGTAACTCAGAAAAAACCTTTGCAAAAATTCACCTGTTTGGCCTCTTTCCATGGGGCCAGCCCACCTAAGGAGCCCCTCAGCACCGGTGGATGTTTCCCAGTGACAAATCCCCTCTGGAACAGCTCCTCCAGCAGCTCCAGGATGAGCAGTGGCTGCGGGTCGGGTCCGTCCCTGCCTCGCCAGGGCCCCCAGCAGCACAAATCCTGCGGGACAACGCCAAGTTCCAGCCAACAGGGAGCTCCCAGCAGGCTCTAAATCTGCATTTGGGCAGTCAGGGTTTATTTGCCATATGCTCCCTCTTGACAGGGAGTGCTTTATGAGGCAGGATTTGCATCAGGAGCACCCTGGGGAGCAGCAGATGGGCAGAGCAGCAGGAGGGGGCAGCGGGGCTGGGCAGGGACCACACCCTGCCAGGGCTGGGCAGGGACCCCCACCCTGCCAGGGCTGGCTCCTCCTCAGTCTGGGGCTGCTTCAAGTCCAAGTGTGAGCCCGGTGTGACTGGCCCTGACTGGGAGTGCAGCCAGTCCTGTCCTTCCCTCACCAGTGTGGCTGTCCCCAGCCCGGGCAGGAGCTCTGCTTCCCGGGGGAACGTCCAGGTGCTCCCCATCCACAGCCCTGGGGTGTTCTTACAACAGACAGGGGCTGATTCCCTGTTTTTAACCCGAATTTCAATGCCCAAAGAACAGTTCTGACTGAAATGCTGCCCTCAGGTTTCCCATTTCTTTCTGTCCTTTTGACAGAACCCAGATTTTGGGATTTCCAGTCACCCCAGTTCCCTCCTGCCTCACTCTGGCCGTTCAGGACGCGTTCCCAGCTCAGACATTTCCCTTTCCCCTTGCAAGGGTTAACAGTGAATCAGCGGTGAGCTGCAGGCTCGCACTCCTAGACCTGTTCCAGGGACCTGCTGCCGGTGCCAGAACGCGTTTGTGGCCTCCAGCCTGTGCAGGGGACTCTGAGTCACAGCGAATTTGCTGCGCTCCTGCTGCGCTGTCACCGCGGGCTGGCCTGGAGCAGGGCTGCGGCAGGGACGCGCTCCTTCCCCGGCTCACACCGCGCTCCTTCCCCGGCTCACACCGCGCTCATTCCCCGCTCACACCGCGCTCATTCCCCGGCTCACACCTCGCTCACACCGCGCTCCTTCCCCGCCTCACACCGCGCTCCTTCCCCCGCTCACACCGCGCTCCTTCCCCGCCTCACACCGCGCTCCTTCCCCCGCTCACACCGCGCTCCTTCCCCGCCTCACACCGGCTGGCGGGATTTTATTAAAGCCCAGACAGGCCTGACACCTTGGTAACAGAATATAATTTCCCTAACCAAGTGTCTTGACACCAAAAATTAGGCTAAATTGCATTATTTTAAAGGAGCAGATGGGAATGCTAAAGAGGGAAGAGATGGCACTGCCACAGTCCTTGGTGCCACCACGGGGCTCCTGCTGGGCAGGAGGCACCGTCCATCCCTTCCCAGGAAAGGCTTTGTCCTTCCCAAGCACAGCACCTGGGCAGGGCCACGGGGGCAGGTGTGGAATCCCGGGATCCCTGAGGCTGGAAAAGCCTTCCCAGCCCGCCCTGTCCCAGCTGTGCCCCATCCCTGTCCCCAGAGCACCGAGTGCCACTTCCAGGAATTCCCTGGACACATCCAGGGACGGGCACTTCAAAGCTCCCTGGGCAGCCTCTGCCAGTGCCCATCCACCCCTTCCCATGGGGAAATCCCTGAGGAAACAGGGACACAGCAGGGACACAGCAGGGACACAGCAGGGACACAGCAGGGACACAGAGGGACACTGCAGGGACACAATGAGGCCAAAGCCTTGTCCCTGTGGGTTGCAGACCCTGTGCCCACATTTCCCCGGGGAAAGAGAGGGGAAGAGAAGGGAAGGTGCGGGAAGGTGCGGGAAGGTGCGGGAAGGGAAGGTG
>VXBR01008553.1:84040-97786 GCA_013400215.1 Cisticola juncidis
GGAAGGGAAGGGAAGGGAAGGGAAGGGAAGGGAAGGGAAGGGAAGGACACCAGCCAGAGGTGCCAGTCCCTGCCCAGGGCTCCCTGCCACCCCTGGCACCAAGGGCTCCCCTGCCAGGGCACAGCTGAGCTCAGCACACCCAGCTCAGCTGCCCAGGCCAGCTCTGGCCCGAAGCCAGGCTGCATTTGGGCACTGCTGAGCTTCAGAACCTGGGAAAGCCCCCGAGTTTGCCAAATCTGCCTCCCGCCTGCCCTGGAGCTGTTTGGAGCTGGCTGCAGCGAGGGGCAGAGTGACAGAGGGACATCCGTGCTGACACTGCAGAACCTCCCCTGGACAGCAGGGCTGTCACAGCTTGGATTTTACAGTGGCACTTTTCGGGATGCTTTCCAAGCAGTCAATGTGCTTCTGAATCCCGGGCTCCATTTCCAGCTGTCACATCCACGGTTTGGACAAGGATGACACATTTGGCCCTCTGAACACTCTCTTGTTCCATGTCCAAGGCTCCTCATCTGATCTAAAACACCATCAACTGGAAGTCTCTGCACAAATAAAACAACCCCAGAACTCCGGGGAATTTCTATAAATGCAAACCCAAGTGCAAATTGGAGCAGATTGGGCAATTTCTGCACACTCAGGAAGCAGAAATGCAAGGAGTTTTTAAGAAACAGTTGGGGAGAAAGCAATCAAAAGGACAACAACAACAACAACCAAAAAAAGAGATGTAGATGTGGAAAAAAATTGGTGTGCTGGAAATGGCAGCGTTTAGCTGGCAAGGAACCCCCCAGGAGAGCGAAGAGATAACGCTGAGGGAGGAGGAGATGGGGGAAAGCAGCAGAGGGGAAAAGCAGCAAAGAGGCTGAGCTGGGGGAAGAGAGTGAACGCAGCAGAGAGAACACAAACCATCGTTAATTAGGGGAGCAAACAGAAGTAATGAGCAGCAAATTGCAGGGAGCTTTGGCAATTAACAGCACCGAGGCACTGCTCCTGCACGGGGCAGGCTCCGGGACAGCCTCCCCTGCGGGGACAGGGCTCAGCTGCTGGGCGGGCACCAGCCCAGGGCAAGCCGGCACAGCTGGCACAGATGGCACAGATGGCACAGCTGGCACAGGCAGGACAGCCCTGTCACCAGAGGGAACAGCTGGGGACACAAAGAGGAGAAGTGTGGGAGGCAAAGGATTTCAGGAAAGCACTCCAGTTTGGTGATGCTCTGAGTAAGGTAAGTGTGCGTTTGACAGACTGGGCAGGAATTGTTCCCTGGCAGGGTGGGCAGGCCCTGGCACAGGTGCCCAGAGCAGCTGTGGCTGCCCCTGGATCCCTGCAGTGCCCAAGGCCAGGCTGGAGCAGGCTGGGACAGTGGGAGGTGTCCCTGGTGGCACTGGAGGAGCTTTGAGGTCCCTTCCCACCCAGCCCATCCCGGGATTCTGGAACTGCAGTCACACCCGGGCCAGCTCAGCGCCCCTGGGTGGTGCCTCTGCAGCAGCAGCTCAGGGCTGGTGGAGGATGATGAGGGTCTGGCTCCTGTCCGAGCCTCCTGGAGGGTCCCAGCCCTGAGCCTGGCATGCCCTGGGGGTGGAGATGGAGCAGAGGGGGCTGCTCCTTCCCTTCCTGCCCAAAACAGGGATTCCCAGCACAGGAAATCCTGGACACACAGCCTGGACACAGCCTGGGACCCGCTGGGATTTACAGGGGGAAGGCAGCAAATGACAGAGGGTTTTTAGCAGGCCTGGGCACAGAAATGACCTGAGAGAATAAATCTGTTCTGAGAATACATCTGGGCACCTGCATTGGTTTTTCCTTCATATTTCCAAGCCCTTTTTCCCAGCTGTCAGCAGTGCAGGCACAGCCATGGAACAACCTTTAGCTCCTGCAGAGCTGACGGAAAACAAACCAAACAAATCAAAGGGTCCCCTTGAAACCCATGGGGCTGGGACACAGCTGAGTGAAATATTTATGACAGAGTTCCTCCAGCAAAAGGGCAAGAGGAAAACACGAGCTGGAGCAACGGGTGAGGGGCAGAGGCAGAATCTGTCAGCCTGGTGCAGCCAAATAGAATTTCAGATGCAGACACACCGGTGCTTGAAAAGAAACTTCTTGGTGTGATTTTGTTTGTTTGGGAGACCTTTCCTATTTCATCTTTTCTTATTCTTGTTCTAGGAATTATTGAAGTGTCCAGGACAGCTCTTGCAAATCAAATCAGAGTCCTGTGCCTTTCACTTTCTCCCTCAAAGAAACTCTTTCACCAATTAAAAATGAGGGGAATTCAACTCAAGCCCTGCTGAAGGCACATTTTGTCTGTAAATCTTGGCAAAACACAAAGCTTTCCATTTGAACTTTAATTCTATTTTTTATCTATTTATTATTCTGGGGGAGCAGTGGAAACCCCACTTTTGCCTGTTAGCTCATGGATCTGGGAAATAATTCCTGCTGCAGAACCAGAGCATTCCATGACAGAGATCAGAGTCTGAACCTCTCGCCTGTGCCAGGTATTTACCACCCTCTGTTTTCCCTCCTTAGCTGACTTTTCTCCTGCTCCTCTCTCAGAGGTGCCATTCATTTCTCAGCTAAACATTCCATTCAGGAGCAGGGGATTCTTTTTTGGGATAAATGGCTGTCACTGTCTCCTCTCAGCAGCAATTAAAGCTCTCAGCATCCCAGGTGATGAGCAGTTCGTGCCTCTTGTCAGGCTCTTTGGGGAAGGAGCTGGCTGTGATTCCACTGCCAGGAGCCACTGCAGCCCCTGCACCCTCCCAGGGAAAAGGCACCGGGGTCCCCCAGCCCACTGCTCCTGGGGTGCAGAGACTGCTGCTCCTGGGGTCCCCCAGCCCTCTGCTCCTGGGGTCCCCCAGCCCGCTGCTCCTGGGGTCCCCAGCCCGCTGTTCCTGGGGTCCCCAGCCCACTGTTCCTGGGGTCCCCCAGCCCTCTGCTCCTGGGGTCCCCCAGCCCTCTGCTCCTGGGGTCCCCAGCCTGCTGCTCCTGTGGTCCCCCAGTCCTCTGCTCCTGGGGTCCCCAGCCCGCTGCTCCTGGGGTCCCCAGCCCTCTGCTCCTGGGGTCCCCCAACCTGCTGCTCCTGGGGTGCAGAGACTGCTGCTCCTGGGGTCCCCACCCGCTGCTCCTGGGGTCCTCCAGACCTCTGCTCCTGGGGTCCCCAGCCTGCTGCTCCTGGGATGCAGACACTGCTGCCTTAGGATTTCAGCTTTGGTATTTTCATCTGTTTGTAACCCCGCAGTTCTTTGGTCTGTAGCTCCAAACTCCACACACAGGGTGAGCTGCTGCTGCTGCTTCCCCGTTTTGGGCACACACAGCAATTCCTCCCCAGGCCTGGCGATCAAGGACACCTCCCTGCCTCAGGCCTGAGAGATGGGAACAAAAGTGAGCTGGGGGAGCAAACGTGAGGTGAATGCCTTCATTCCCTGAAGCTGGAATTGGGAGATGAACCCCCAATATGGAAATGGGTCAAACCAATAAAAGTGTCAAAACCTGTGACCACTGTCCAGTTTTGGGTGCAGCCCCTGGGGGGGCTTTGTCTGCCTGGGATGTACCTGAAGGCCCTTCAATAAACAGAACTGCTTTTTATTCCTGTGATTTTGCCTGCCCTTTGTTTTTAGGTAGTCCCAGCAAGGCATCAAGACCCTGAGGGGCTGGAGGTGTCCAGGGAAGGGAAGGGAGCTGGGAAGGGGCTGGAGAATTCCTGAGGGAGCTGGGGAAGGGCTGAGCCTGGAAAAAAGGAGGCTCAGGGGGACCTTGTGGCTCTGCACAAGTCCCTGCCTGGAGAGGACAGCTGGGGGGGTCGGGCTCTGCTCCAGGGACAGGGACAGGAGGAGAGGGTGGAAGGAGAGCCTCAGGCTGGGCTCAGGGTGGATATTGGGAAATTCCTGCATGGGAAGGGCTGCCCAGCCTGCTGGAGTCCCCATCCCTGGGGAGATTCAAAGCCCTTGGATGTGGCACTCGGGGACACTGGGGCCGTGCTGGGGAAACACTGGACTCGTGTCTGGCTCAGAGGGATTTTCCAGCCAAACCAATTCCGTGTTTCTCTTTACTCTTCTCCCTCCACAATCTGCCCCACAAGTTTCTCTCTGTGCCCTCCTAACCTACATATTCCCAGGGACTTGTGGTTTTCTATGGGTCTGATTTTAAAGGCCAGGTTTTCCGGACTCCATCCCATGGTCCAGCTGCACCCACCTGTCCCAGACAGGTTTCCCTTCCCCTCCTCCCCCAGGTACCAGCTTGGCCTCTGTCCCTTCTTCTGCCACCCCAGGGAGTGGGAAATAAAAGGAAATCCAGGCATATTCCCCGTTTTTCCTGCTCAATTTGATCCTGTCTGATTGAATCCCATTTTTCAAATGTCCTGTAACACCAGAAGGAAATCAATTTTCTGGGGATGAGACCTGGATTTCTCTGCTGTGTCCACTCTTTGTTCCAGCCCGACAGGAGAAACCACGGAGATTTCAGGGCTCTTTGTGGCTCCTTTCCAGCCACATCCTGCCAGAGCTGCTTCACTTCCCTCTCCTCAGCCCGAGGAGCTGAGCTGTCACCAATTAACACCCTTTCCTCACACTTCCCTGCCTGCAGGAGAAGCAGGAACAGACACCTTGGGTTTGTTTTTCCTGTTCAGAGAAACTCTCCCAGCTCAGCCACATCCACAGCTGAGCAAATGGATCTGTTTTCCACAAAGGCACAGCAAGACTGGAAGTGCAACCAGAAACTGCCTCGCTCAGTGAGGAGGCCCAGAGGCAAGGACCAGCTTCAGTTCCACATCAAACCCTCTTCTTCATCCCAAATATAACAGCAGGCTGACGTTTCTGGGGTGCTGTGAGTGTTCTGAGGGTCTCCATCCATGGAGGAAAATATTCCCAACAGGGGAGGGTGCAGCACCAACAGGGAGGGGCTGGGGAGTGCAGAGGGAAGAGCTGAGGGCAGCCAGGCTGGGGTGGGAGCAGAGGAATGGGACCGTGAAATCCTGGAACACCCTGAGCTGGAAGGGACCACAGGGACCACAGGGACCTCAGGGACCACAGGACCCACAGGGCCCACAGGGACCTCAGGGACCACAGGGACCTCCAGCCCAGCTCCTGCCCAGGGCACCCAGCAGCCCCCCTGTGCCCCAGGCACAGCTCAGTGGGAACCAGCGGGATCTGGGGGCAGCAGGAAAATCTCCTTTTCTTTCTGACCAAAGCTGAGGGGTTTGTAAAGGGCTGGCTCTGACTGGCTTTAATGTGATGGCCTGAGGAATGCACTGGCACCCTGGGAAAGGATCCTGGAAAGATCCAGCTGGGCTCTGGCTGAGTTTCACTGCCAGCACCTTCTCCAGAGCCTGAGCCTGCCCAGGTGTGCACACCTGGCTCTGTGTCCATGGGCAGGATCAGGAAATGCTCCCCTGTGCCAGCAGGGCTCACCTGGCAGCATTTCTGGGATGGCAGCAGGGACCCAGAGCCTGGGGAGGAGGTGAGAAAAGCTCTGTGATTAAGTGATTGAACTGGAGGAAACCCTTCCTCTGGGCCTGTCCCAAAGCTATACTTTTCCATTTTTCACTGGCACATCGCTGGAACAAAATAAACCCATTTTGTTTACATGGGAGCTTATTCCCATTTAAAATAAATGCTTCTGTGTTTTAAGCTGAAGTGAAACAAAGGAAATACTGTTTCAAACAGAGACATCAAATGGGTTGGGGTGGGGGGGGAAGGTAAATTGAAGCTTTTCTTTTTCAAAATTGTCTGGTTTGGTTATTTCAACGCAAACAAGGGACTGAGATTGATGTAAAACCACAGCATGTTGCAGGTGACCTGAAAGTGGATCTGTCAGTGTAAAAAGTTCCAAGTGAAAATGTTTTCCTGGCTCCACAACAATTGATTCCTGAGCAGAATTGGGATTTAAGGCCTGGGCCACACAGTTTAATCCACTCTCCCCCCCCCCAAACCCAGTGAAATCCTTTTGGAACACGACGGGGCAGGAGGAGAAGGGGAGCAGAGAAACCTGCAGGGGAAATAAAGGAGCAGATACAGAAGGCTCTGGTATCCACTTAGCTTGAAAATGAGAAAGAAAGCAGGGTGAGAACAGGACAATTAGAGCCCGAGCATCACAGGCCTTTCCAAAAGTGAGAGACAGCAGGGGGAATTAATGGACAGCAATGCAACCCAGTAATTAATTGATAAATGGCATTAGAGAGTTTTCTAAAGAAGGAGAGGCCAACGTGACTTATCTTCCCCGAGGCAGGAGACAATTTCTCCCTCCTTTCACCTTGCAGATAAGGACAGGGAAGGGGGAATCTTTCCAGGGGAGGCTGAGGAGGATGTGGAAGGTGAGGACAGAGGCAGAAGGGCCCGGCTGCAGCTCAGGGGTGTGAGGGAGCAGCACTGGGGAGGAACAGCCTGGAACCTGTGAGGGAATTCCTCTGCAGGGATGGGGCAAAGGGGAAATGGGAGTGGAGGGGCTCCTGCAGCAGAGGGACAGGGCTGGGCTTCACCTTCTGGGCACCAGGGCAGCCCTGCAGTGGGGCCAGCCCTGCATGGAGCTCCCCAGCAGTCCTGGAATGAAGCATTCCCCGGACAAAGGCCAGCCCTGGGCTCTCCGCCTGTCCCTGGCTGCCTCAGGCACCTGCCAGGTGTCCCCTGTGTCCCCAGCCACGGTGCCGGGCTGCTGTCACCTCCTGAGATGTCCCTCGAGTGGCTCCGGCCCCAGAGGTGCCCAGCAGTGCAGAAATTATTTTTTCAAGGCTGGATGAGCCCAACAATTGAGACATTTCTCTCCTGCCCTGCCAGCCCTTGCTGTTACAGCCCCATTGGGTCCCTAAGGCAGGGTCCCTGACTGATGGGAGCACAGACATCCAGAGCTGAGTGTCACCTCCTGCCACAGCCAGGGCTCGCTTCAGTCACCTCAATCAGGTGCTTTGTGTCATCCCAGAGGCTTGAGGGTCCAGCCCGTTGTCACTCAGCCATGTGCCTGTCACTTGGTTCCAGAGGTGTCACAGGGTTCCAGGGGTGTCATAGGGCACTGGGGATGTCACAGGGTTCCAGGAATGTCACAGGGTTCCAGGAATGTCACAGGGCGCCAGGGGTGTCACAGGGCGCCAGGGGATGTCCCAGGGCACCAGGGGATGTCCCAGGGCACCAGGGGTGTCCCAGGAATCTCACAGGGTTCCAGGAATGTCCCAGAACACCAGGGGTGTCCCATGGTGCCATCCCTGCCTTGCTGCAGCTGCCCTGTCTCTGCTCCCGGGCTGAGCATGGGAAGTCGCAGGCAGGGCTGCCTCGATTAACATCCTGCTCTGAAACCTTTCTGCATCTTGTTCAAATTGATTTTCTTTTGCTTCTGCTCAAAAAGGGGGAGGGAAGAAAAGCGCACAACAAAATAAAACCCAACAAGAGCTCCAGCCAGGGGAACATCAAAGGAGCTGAGCTGTTTTCGGCGCCGCTGCAGAGACGAAAAGCACAGAGCAAACTGCACAAGTGAAGATAATGAAGTGCCCGGGAACAGAGCCCTGCAGAGGGCCCGACTCAGGCCGGAGATGTTTGCAACACAAAAGCCTCACATGTGCTCAGCCCTCCCGGGAACGGCTCTGCTGAGGAGCCTGAGCCTGAAAAACCCTGCCAGGAATGATTTGGAGCTCAAAGAATGACTAAGCTTTGTCTTTCAGCCACGGCTTTTCTTCCTGCAAAGGGCAGCCAGGGGCACAAAACCCAACACAATGGAGCAGAAGGAAAACAGTGGAAAAAACCCACCTGTGTTTGTGACAGGAGAAAGTGAGGCTGCCCACCCACGGCTGGCTCGGGATTCACTCAGCGGGTCAGCAGAGGGGCCTCTGGTCACCTCAGGAGCAGTGGAGACCTGTCACCTGTCCCTGGTGACACCTGTGCCTGGTGACACCTGAGCCTGGTGACACCTGAGCCTGGTGACACCTGCACCTGGTGACACCTGCACCTGGTGACACCTGCGCCTGGTGACACCTGTGCCTGGTGACACCTGTCCCTGGTGACATCTGCCCCTGGTGACACCTGTACCCGGTGACACCTGTACCCCTGCCCTGTGTGAGAGCTGCTGGCTTCCCTCAGCTCCGGACTGTGACCCATCCCTCTGTCACTGTCACCTGCCCTGTCCTGCACTGCAGACTCTCACTGCCACTGTCACCCATCCTGTCCTGCACTGCCACTGTCACCTGCCCTGTCCCCACTGTCACCTGTGCCCTGCCCCTCTCCCTGCCAGCACAGCCCTGCTGGGAGTCCAGACAGGTAAATCCACTCCCTGCTGGGAAATCAGCCCAAATCTGGATCAAGTCCATAAATGGGGACAAACCTTTTAGGAGAGCTGTCGGTGCAGACAAAGGTGATGGATTCAAACTAAAATAGGCTCAGGGAGGGGAGCTGAGCCCAGGGAAAGGGAGCTGAGCCCAGGGAAGGGGAGCTGAGCCCAGGGAAGGGGAGCTGAGCCCAGGGAAGGGGAGCTGAGCCCAGGGAGGGGGAGCTGAGCCCAGGGAAGGGGAGCTGAGCCCCAGAGAGGCTGAGGAGTGGGAGCTGCCTCTGCTCTGCCCCTGCTCCCACGGATATGCCGAGCTCCCCCTGTGCTCCACAGCCTGGGACATGAAAGGCATGTCCTCCTCCCATTCCTCCTTGAGGAACATTGGGAATTGCAGAGATAAAACATCAGCTGTGGGCAACACTTGAGCGACAGCCCTCAGCAAGACCTCGGTGTTTGACACGTGTTGTGTCTCACCATAAAGGGATTTCTCTCCTCCTCTCCGTGTACAGAGAGCCGTCGATGCAGAGAACCAAAATCCAGCTGTGCTTTGTAATTTCGTTTTTAAGGGGCCCGTTGGTGGCTCCAAGGAGGGAGCACCAGCCCTGGCTGGCAGGGATGGCTGGAGAGAGCAATCCCCTCCTGCCGAGCGCAGCAGAAAGAGGAGCAGGACTGGAGGATGATAAATGGCCCGAGTTCCCTGGCTGCAGGAGTCTCTTCATTAACTGCTCCACTGCTTCCCTTCCCCTCTTCTCTCTCTTTTTTCCCTTTGGCTCTGTGCATGTGTCTGGCTGCCTGCAGCTCCGTGTGCCCAGGATGTGCAGCCTGCCTGAGGCTGGGTGCTCCTGTTCCAGGCCCCCTTCATCTCCTGCAGCCCAGGATGCTGCATGAAGGGAGAAAAATAAAAGGGAAGAGAAAATAAAAAAAAAATTAAAAAAAAAAAAAAGAGAGAGAGAGAGAGAGAGAGAATGAGAGAATAAAAGGATGAGATAACAAAAAGAAATGTTCAAAAATCATTTGGCAGCACACTCGGGCACAGGATGGGGTTGTTGGAGTGTTCCTGCCCTGGGCAGGAGTTGGGCAGGATGATCCTGCTGGATCCAAGTCAGGATATTCCACGGTTTCACAGCTTACGTCAGCAATGTCACCTGGTCCTGCCTGGGGGACAGAGCCTGCCTGGGCAGGATTCCACAGCAAACTGGGCAGGACACCACAGCAAACTGGGCAGGACACTGGAGCAGACTGGGCAGGACACTGGAGCAGACTGGGCACACCTGGGCACCCCCAGCTCGGGCTCCAGGGAGCCCCGGAGGAAACTCCTTGTGCCAGGGTGGCTTTCCCAAGGTGCCCCAGCAGAGTCTGCAGTTGCTGAAGCTGCCAGGAGCCACCAGATCCCCCTGTTCCTGCCAGGACCTGGCCCTACTCCCACGCCCCCTGAGCAAACCCTGAGCACCCAAGGCTGTCACCAGCCCCTGGAGAGGGTCAGGACAGGGCACAGAGGGCACAGGAGGACTGGAGACTCCATCTGACATCTGAGGGGAGCCAGGGCCTGCAAAAGGGGAACCAAGGCAAGGAGACAGAGGCAACACCTTACCTGAGCTCGGGGAGACCCCAAACAGCTTCACCGGGGTTGTGGTGGGTGGCAGAGACCCCTGAATGGCCAAGGAGGAGCAGCCACAGAACCATGGAATGGTCTTGGAGGGACTTCAGAGCCCCCCCAGTGCCCCCCTGCCATGGCAGGGACACCTCCCACTATCCCAGGGTGCTCCAGTCCCAGTGTCCAGCCTGGCCTTGGGCACTGCCAGGGATCCAGGGACAGCCACAGCACATCTGGGAATTCCAGCCCAGCCCCTCCCCACCCTCCCAGGCAGCAATTCCTGCACAAGATCCCAGCCCAATCTCCCCTTTCCCAGTGGGAGCCATTCCCTGTGTCCTGTCCCTCCATCCCTTGTCCCCAGTCCCTCTGCAGCTCTCCTGGAGCCCCTCCAGGCCCTGCCAGGGGCTGGCAGCTCTCCCTGGAGCCTTCCCTTCTCCAGGTGAACATTCCCGGTTCTCCCAGCCTTTCAGATATTCCACCTGATAAGAGAAAAGGTCCACAGAGACAAACTGGGAGCTGGAGGAGCCATCAGGAGCACTCAGCAGCTTTCACGCCCAGCTGAGGACTTTAATGGGTTTGTAAATGACGGGGCAGGGAGAAGGATCAAGGAGAAGCGCTGCACTCGCGGACCCGCTCCTGCAAACCCCAGCAGCTCGGAGGAGGCTGAGCAGAGCATCCGTGGCCTTCTGCTGCCACCTAGCGCCGCCCGAACCGCAAAAAACCCGCCCGAGCCCCGCCAGCCCCAGGTGTGTGGACGCCCCGGACGGACACACCCACCCCATACCTGGGGACACCTGGGGACACCTGGGGACACCGTGCGGCAGGCACATCGCGCCTCTGGGTGCGCTGCTGAGCAGAGCAAGATATGGAGGTACCAGGGACCACAGAACCCCAGAATCCTTTAGCTTGGGAAAACCCTCCAAGGTCACAGAGTCCCAGCTGTGCCCGATCCCCCTTGTCCCAGCCCTGAGTGCCACCTCCAGTGCCACCCCCTGGCCACCTCCAGGGGCACTCCAAACCTCCCTTGGCAGCCCCTGCCAATGCCTGACCAGCCCTTCCATGGAGAAATTCCTCCTGAAGATGAGTCAGGGAGACCCAGGTGTGAGACCAGCAACTTCAAAGCAAAGCCTGAGGGTAAGGACAGCTTGGGTTAACCTGCAGTCACCTCTTTTGTGACACTGGGGACAATGGAACACCAGAGCAGCTGCCTGAGGGTCATCCCTGGACCTACACCATGGCTGGACACATTCCCAAAGGGTTTTTCCAGGTCAGATGGGATTTAGGTGGTGTAGCTGACAGGTCACACACAGCTGGATCCCAGCTTTACAGGAGCCCTGGTGTGGCCAAAGCCCTGAGATCCCCTGGTGTCTGAAGGGGACAGGGGACAGGGAGCCAGAAAAGAAAAGAGCCAGAGGAGCCGGGGGACTTTTCAAAGTCTTTGTTGTTATTTCAGACTCTGATTGAGCTGTAGGTCAAGTCACAGGAAAGTGGCACAAACTGTACAGGTCAACAGCACCTTGGGAGGAGGGTTGGGAGGCCCTTCCAAGAATCCCTTTGTCAAACCTCACAACAGCCCTGTGAGGTAGGAAACGCCCCCGTAAAGGGCCTGAGGCACAGAGAAATGCAGTGGCTTGGCCAGGGCTCGGGACAAGCCAATGACACGCAGTGGCTTGGCCAGGGCTCGGGACAAGCCAATGACACAGGCAGGAGTCTCCCTGCTCAGGAGTCTCCCTGCTCCTGTTCCCGGCTGAGGCTCCTTCCCTTGGAGCGCGGAGCGGGAGTGGCTCCCGGAGCCGCTGTGGGCTGGGCCAGGAGCAGGGAACAGGGAACAGGGCACAGGCAGTGCTGTGAGGGCTCCCCAGCCCCTCAGAAGCACCTGGGGAGGAGCTGCCACCGGCCCTCGGGGCACTCAGCATTCCCAGACAGTTTCTCCTTCCAGGGCACCCCGGGACCGTCATTTCCTTGTGCAATCGGACAGGAGGTCGGGAGCAGCCTGAGAACTTGGATCCTTCGTCGAAATGTCCCAGCACTGTGTGGCACAGTCCAAACTGGGCACCAGGTTTCTGTCATGGTGAGCATCTCCCCGGGACAGTGCCTGGTCTGGAGCAGCAGGGGCTCACCAGGCCTGCAGGAGAAGGAGGAGGTAGCTACAAGGACATCACACTGTCACCAGCATCTGCCACGGGTGGGATGTTCACTTGCCCCGGACCACTCCAGCCCATGTGCAATGTCCAAAGGAACTAAAGCTGGGAGGGAGATTGGCCAGGCAGCAGTGCCAGGAGCTGTGGTGGGATCTCCGTCAGGGAGACCCCACCTCCAACCAAGCCCTGGTTCAGCCGTGGTGCCAATGTCCCCTCTCCACCCCCACTCTACAGTTAGTGTTCTGAATACAAATTCTGTCTTACAAAAATAGTCCTCTGGTTACGAAAACAAGAGGATCAGGAGAGCCAGCTCAGGAAGGGTGGGTCAGGTGTCCTGGGACTGTCACTTCTTTGAGGAGAAGGAGGTGGATTGGACTTTGATGGCTGGGACTGGCCTGGAGCAAGAGGAAAGAGAAAGGAGACAACTGGTTTGAGTGCAGGCACCAGGCATCCACCAGCTCCACCACCACCTTCCCCAGCTCAGGAATTCCTCCTTGGACACGGCCCCCAGGTCTGGCTGGCAGGAGTGGATCCCTGAGGCTCCACTGCCCCACACCCAGAGGACTCAGCAGTGCAGAAGAGCTGGGAGCAGGAGTGACACTGCAAAGGACTTGGACTTGATCTCCCAGCTGGAAACCCCCACATCCTCCATTCCCTGGGACACAGGTGTCCCAGTCCTTGCTGGGGTGCCCAGAGGGACCATGTCCTGCTCATCCAGGAGCCCTGGGAAGGTGGATTGACCCCATTTCCCAGCCCAGTGCTTACCCAAAGGCCACCCCACAGGGGTCAGGGCGTGTCCTCTACTCACCTTTGAGGTGGCATCGGTCTGCAGGGAGGAAAGGGAGAGAGCATCAGAATCCATCTCTTCCCTCCCTCATCCCCCAGCATTCCAAGAGCTCCCTGCAGGCTCTGGGGGCCAGGGGTACTCCCCAGGGGTGGATCTCCCTCATCCCGGCCCTGTCACCACCCTGGGTCACCGTGTGCCAGTCTGGGCCACACCTGCGGGGTCACTCTAGGTGGAGCCGTGGCTGCGGCCCTTTGGGATGGCCCTTTGGGATGGCCCTTTGGGAATACCCTCTGGGATGGCCCTTTGGGATGGCCCTTTGGGATGGCCCTTTGGGAATACCCTCTGGGATGGCCCTTTGGGATGGCCCTTTGGGAATACCCTCTGGGATGGCCCTTTGGGAACACCCTTTGGGATGGCCCTTTGGGATGGCCCTTTGGGAATACCCTTTGGAATGGCCCTCCCCAGCACCCCCCAGTGCCCCCACCATCTGGACTCCGATGTGGGGGACCCCTAGCTCGTCCCCCACTCACTTAAATGGCCTCGTGGGGTGGCTGGAGCCGCTGGACACCTTGAAGTTGGTAGGGGGGACCATGACCAGCAGGGTCTGTCCATGGGCAGGGGGCAGCTCCTTGGCCAGCAGGGGACCCCCCGGCAGCGGCCGGCGGGGGGGTTGGTGCTTTGGGACCACCTGGCACCACAGAGGGCACGGGGAGAGACAAAACCCTTACAGGAATGTCCAGGGAGCCCCTACAAGCCTCCCTCCCGCTGCAGAGCTGAGATGCCTCAGAACAGCACCCAAAAAACCCTTAAAACATCCCCAGATCCAATAGGCTTCCTGCAATGTTAGAACAGGTCCGGCCCCTGGGGTGCTGTTACAGCTCCTTAGCAGAGCCCAGCACAGAGGCAGCCCAGAGGCAGCCCAAAGCGCACCCCAAATCCACTCCAAAGCCCACCCCAAAGCCCACCCCAAAGCCAGCCCGAAGCCTGCCCAAAGG
>VXBR01008553.1:107502-119677 GCA_013400215.1 Cisticola juncidis
ACGCTGACGCCCCCGGAGTTGTCGGTGCTGCACATCCCCTCCAGCGGAGCCATTCCGATGGTGGTGCCCCCGAAGGTTCTCCCTCTGCCCGGGCAAGAGAACGGGGGGCAGCTCAGCACCCAGGGGGTTTGGGGTGCCCAGCCCCACCCGGGAGCCCCCCCCTGGTGCCCCCAGCCCAGCACCCACGTCAGCAGCTGGGCGTTGTCGTGCTTCTTGCGCGCCCTCAGCGCCTTCTTCCACTGCAGGAAGGCCCAGAGCGTGGCGTTGGCGTCGCTGCTCACCGCGCACTGGTCCCGCTCCGTCCACACCTCCAGCCCGATCAGGGCCACCTTGATGTTCAGCAGCCTGTAGAACTGCAGGAGGGGACACGTGGGACACGTGGAGGGTCTGAGATCCCCCTCCCTCCCCAGTGGGCGTCACTGCTGCTGGGTGTTCATGTTTCCCTGTGGCTCTGTGACTGCAGAGCACACCTGAACCAAATCCACCTGCAAGCACGGGCTCCACAGGCGTGGGCACAGGAGCCAGTCAGGGTGGCACAGTGACACTCAGTGGCAGCTCCTCAGTGTGTCCTGACACTCAGTGACAGCTCCTCAGTGTGTCCCTTCTTATGACACTCAATGGCAGCTCCTTAGTGTGTCCCTTCTTATGACACTCAGTGACAGCTCCTCAGTGTGTCCCTTCTCTGCCAGCACCGATCCCAGGCAGGGGCCAGCGAACGCTTCCCTGCTGAGCTCAGCCCACAGGTCACAAAGCCCTTCCCACATGCTCAGAGAACTCCTGAATTCCCTGATGGGTGGCCAAGCCCTGGCACAGCTGCCCAGGAGAGTGGTGGAGTCCCTACCCCGGAAGGGATTTAAAGCCCTGTGGATGTGGCACTTGGGGACATGGTCAGTGGTGGCCTTGGCAGTGCTGGGGAATGATTGGACTCCAAGGACTAAAAGATCTTTTCTGACCTTAACAGTTCCATAATTCTATGATCCTTGCCCTGCTGGCACAGGGACAGTCCCTGAGGGCCACACAGGGGTCTGGCAGGTCCCTCACCTTGTCCACGTAGTTTACGATCTCCACGATGCGCTGCTTGGTGTGGCCCAGGTTGAGGTTCTGGTTCCTGTACTGGAGAGAGGTGAGGATGGGGAAGGGTCACGGGGTAAATCCAGAGTGGAGACAGAGAGGGACCCCAGTTTTCTGCCCCCCAGCGCTCACCAGGGTGTGATCAGCAACGATGAAGAGCTCCATGTACTTCATGGTCCTCCAGGCATCTCTCCTGGCCTGCAGGCAGACACAGGGCTCAGCAAAGGGGGGCAGCCCTTGGCTCTGGGCACCCTCCAGATGCCACAGAGCTGCTCAGGAGGGACAGCTTAGAGGGGAAACTGAGGCACAAGGTGACAGAGAACATTTGAGTGGCTCCAAATGACCTCACACCATGTCCCACACTGTAGGATGCAGCACCAAGATCCAATTTACCCGTGAGGATTTACCTGTGAGCATTTACCCCAGTGGATTTACCTGAGTGGATTTACCCGTGAGGATTTATGCCAGTGAATTTACCCCAGTGGATTTACTCAGTGGATTTACCCATGAGGGTTTACCCATGAGGATTTACCCATGAGGGTTTACCCAGTGGATTTACCCAGTGGATTTACCCCAGTGGATTTACCCACGAGGAATTACCCAGTGGATTTACCCCGGTGGATTTACCCCAGTGGATTTATCCCAGTAGAATTACCCAGTGGATTTACCCCAGTGGATTTATCCCAGTAGAATTACCCCAGTAGAATTACCCCACTGGATTTACCCTGGTGGAATTACCCAGTGGATTTACCCATGAGGATTTACCCGAGGGTGCTGCGGCTGGAAGAGCTGGGCGATGCCAGCAATGGTGCTCCCGAGGTCCTGGCCGTGCCCACAGGTGCCCCCTGGCATGGGCAGGTGCTCTGCTCGGTGGATGAGGTGGAGACCGGGCTCAGGGGTCCCCAGGGGTCTCAGGTAGTAGCTTGTGTTGCTGCTCAGCACTATGAGGCCACTGGAAATGGGAGCAGCCCCAGTGGCTCCTGTGGTGCTTCCACTGCGGCTCCCCCAGCCCCTGAGGCTCCACTCATGGCACATCAGCCTGGTCCCCACCCGAGGTGGCAGCAGGGACAGGAGCTGGGGGGTTCTGCTCAAACAGCTCCAGGGGCAAAGAAACCCTGGGCACCAAAACCTGCGCCCGTCAGAGCACGGAACAAAGCTCCCTCTGGGACACCTGCTCTGGGGAGGAGGGACCTGCCCCCTCCAGGGATAAAAGTCCTGGCAGTAAGCTCGTGCTGCCAGAAATGTGGTCCCTGCCCCAGCCTGCCCAGTCCTGGGGTTGGGTGAAGGATGGGAGAAGGAAGAAGGACAAGATGGGAGCAATGGGAAAATCAGCCCCATTAAGCATTTGGAGCTGGGCTTGCAGAGCACTGGTGCTGCTGAGGGTGGTCCCAAAGGAGATCCC
This sequence comes from Cisticola juncidis, assembly GCA_013400215.1. NCBI lineage: Eukaryota > Metazoa > Chordata > Aves > Passeriformes > Cisticolidae > Cisticola > Cisticola juncidis. The sequence continues at coordinate 109,976 of VXBR01008553.1, forward strand.
GGCAGAGAGAGGGAGCAGTGGATCCATCCCACCCTTTGTCAGCTCCACAGGCCCCCAACCCTGTGTTCCTCCAATCCTGGTTCTCCCATACCCTTCTCTTTCTTCCCATACCCTACTCCTGCCTCCCTACCCATTCCCCCCTGTCATTCCCTGTTCTCTTCCCCATTCCCTTACCCCCTGTCATCCATACCGTATTCCTGAGCAGGTGCTGAGCACCACCCAGGATCCACGGTGGCCGCGGACGTGGCCATGGTAGTGACAGTGCTCCTGGAGAGAGACAGGGGACACCTCCCTCAGAGGGCTGGGAGCAACAACCCCTGTGCTGATCCCAGAAAAGCCCCCCTGTTCCATTTCCCTTCTCCATTTCCCCTGTTCCATTTCCCCTTTCCCATTTCCCTTCTCCCTTTTCCAGCCAGGCAAGTGGTGTCCTGGGAGCAGGAGGAGCCGGGGTTCATCCCGGGACACAGCGCAGCGCCCGGCACTGGCAGGGTGACAAAAGGGGGGTGGGGGACCCGGGGAGGGTCGGGTGCTGCCCGTGTTTAGTCCCGAGGTGCTGTCCCATTGCTGTCCCCGGCCAAGAGCTGCAGGAGCCGGGCGCTGCCGCATTCCTGCTGCCACGGGTGCCGGGAAGCAGCCGGGAGAACTCCCACACCTGCACCAGTGCAGCTCTGGCTCCGTCCCGAGGGACAAACCCCGAAACACAGAGGGAGCTGCCCGGCACCCACCGTGTGGTTGGGGGTCACTGTCACGGGCTGTCCCTCCTGGCTGTAGTGTGTCTCCGTGTATCCTGGCGCCAGCAGCCTGCGGGTGAGCCAGGGTCAGGGGCCGGGAGCTGCTCCAGGGCTCCCGGCGCAGGAATGCACCAAGCCCGTAAGCCTGGAGCTGCCTGAGCCGAGCACACTGCCCTGAGCTCCTCTAAAGCATCCATGCATTGCCCTGAACTCCCCTGAGACATCCACACAGCCCCTGAGCTTCTCTAAACCAGCCACACATCGCCCTAAGCTCCTCTAAACCATCCACACACAGCCCTGAGCTCCTCTGAGACATCCACACATCACCCTGAGCTCCCCTGAGCCAAACACACATCCCCTGAACCATCCACACATCCCCTGAGCTCTGAACCTGAACCCACCTGAGCCATCCACACATGCCCTGAGCTCTAAACCTGAACCCGGCTGAGTCAGCCCTGTCCTCCCTCATCACCCCCGGCCAGGCTGAGCCACCCCCTGGTTCACGGCCAGCAGGGACAGGGATGTCAGCAGGGACAGTCCAATGTCCCTCTGTGCCTCAGCAAGGACGGGGCTGCCCAAATTGAGGTGTCCGAATTGCCCTGGGGTGCTGGTCTGGGGTGGGGCAGGGTGGCTGCCCTCCCACTCCAGAGACCCAGTGACAAACAGGCAGGGTGGGTGACAAACAGGCAGGGTAGGTGACAGCTTCTCCATAGGGACCAAGCCCTCCTTGGGATAAAGACCCCGGGAGAAGCATCCTGCTGGGAGGAGATGGGGTCAGCCCCGGGAGGTTTGGGGGTGTGACAGCCCCGGCACTCACTGGTTCCTCTCCAGCACCAGCACCAGCTCCTTGCCCTCGGCCGTCACAGCCACCTCTGCCCGGGCAGGCGCCGGCACCTGCAAGGAAAGGAGGGAGTGGGGTTGGCAAAGGTCCCTGTGCCCAGAATCTTCCCCTGCTCCCAGCTCCGGGTGCATCCCGGCCTCACCTCCCCGGGGTGTGCTCCCCCTCCTACACCCCTGCCCCAGGGGAAGGGGGTTTCCCTGGATTCCCAGCCCAAGGGGATAACAGAGGATCCACAGAAGACTCAGGGGTGAGGCTGCAAATCCCAACTCTGCTGGAGCTTCCCCAGGGACAGGCAGCAAGGGACAGCCAGGATGGGACCCGGGATGAGGAGCAGCGCCAGGAGCGTCCTGAGCAGGGTCTGTGCGCTCCGTCCCACCACGGCTTTGCCACTGCGGATGCTGGTCCGGGGTAAAGAGCCCATCCCGGGCAGGGTCGATACCCACGTGCACCCCTGGGGGAATGGAGATCACCACGACCCCCGGGCGCCGGATAAAGGCCGTTAAAAATTCCTCAAAACGCCGGGCACAGAAAGGATGCAGTGACTCAGCTTCCGGGGATGCCGATGCTTTTACTCATTCCCTCTCTTCCGAGGGTGTTACATGGGACCCTGGACCCGCCCCAGCTGCCCGGGACAGAATGGGCTGGAACCCAAAATGCCGCCCTTCCCCGTGTCCCCACGCCCAGCCCCAGCGCTGGGGACACCGAAAGCACGGCCCTGCCTGATGGCCATGGCCCGGACCTCGCTGAGGTCCCCTCAGTCCGTCCAGGAAAGACGCCGGGAGCCGGGCAGGCTGTCCCCACACGCTGTCCCCGCACGCTGTCCCGGCAGGCTGTCCCGCAGGCTGTCCCGCGGGCTGTCCCCGCACGCTGTCCCCGCAGTCTGTCCCCGCAGTCTGTCCCACAGGCTGTCCCCGCAGGCTGCAGCCCTCGGGGTCCCCACGGGACCCCATCACCCGACCCGGCCGTGCCCTGGTGATGGGGTCACCTGCCACCTTTCCCGGCTCTGGAGGGAACGGGGGCGGAGGAAGGAGCGGTCCCCGCAGGGCTTTGGGTGCCCGTGGCATGGCAGGGCCCCGCAGCTGGAGCACGAGGGATGCAGCAGGGAAGGGGCAGAGCGGGGCCATTCAGCGCTTGGGATGGAGCTGAGGTTAAATCCTGCTCCTCGCTACCTCCTGTGGAGCGGGCTGTGCTGTGGCCAAGCCCCCCACGCCCTGGGTGCTGAGGACATCGGGGGAGCCTCGGGTCGGCAGCCCCGGGGGACCCCACCCCACCACAAAAAGTTTGGGGTGCGGAGCAGCCGGGGGCAGCGCTGTGCGGGCGGCATTGCCGGGATCGTCCCGCACATCCACCGGAAGGGAGCCCCGGGGCTGCGCCAGCCCGAAAAGCGGCCCAGGCTGCCCCGGCAGCGCTGGGGCTCCAGTTCCAGAGGGGAGGGAGGCACCGCGCCCGCCAGCCGGGAACGGGGATGGAGCTGGGATGGAGCCGGGAGCGGGGATGGAGCCAAGAACGGGGATGGAGCCGGAACGGGGATGGAGTCGGAACGGGGATGGAGCTGGGATGGGGAGGAAGCCGGGAACGGGGGATGGAGCCAGGAATGGGGATGCAGCTGGAGCCGGGCTGGCTGAGGCCCCCTCCGCCTCCGGCTCCNGCGCTGGGAACAGGCGGTATTTTTGGAACATGATCTTGTACAAACATCGCTCCCTGGCCAAACATGGTCTGTACATTTTTCTTGCCGTTTCCCTCCTTTCCCCCCTCTTGCCCTCCCTTTTTTATTCCCCGTCTCTGATCTCCCCAACACACGGTCCCTGCAGCCCTCTCCTCCTCCTCCTCCCCGGTTTAGAATTCCCCAGCAATTACTCCTGCCTGACTCCGGGGCTGTTGCTGGCAGAGCGTTCTTTCCCAGCTGCTGCCTTAAAGGGCCCCGTGCGTGTCCAGGGTTATCCCAGCCCTGTACTCCCATCCCACCTCCGGGCTGCCAAAGGCTGGAGAACAAGCAGCTGCTGATGGGACGTGTGTCCCCTGACTGGGAGGGGATGCAACACAAGCTCTCCTCTTTCCCATGCCTCAGTTTCCCCTGAGAGCTCCTGGAGAGGCCGTGGGGAGCAGGGGATGGATCCTGGTTCCAGCTGGGATGGGCCCAGCATAGCTCCTGGAGGGAGCAGTAGCAGTAAAGCAGGGAGAGGGGAATGTGGGCAGCACTTGTGCCAGGCAGGAGTCCAACACCCAGCTCTGAGGCCAGGCAAGGTGATTGCACTAATTAAACACCGCTCATGGTGCCCCGGGGCTGGCAGGAGCTGCGCCCCAGGGGCTCCTGCCAAGATGCTGCACACTGGAAACGATCCAGGATTTGCTTCTTCCTGCACTCCAGCACCCTCCTGGCTTCAGCATGCTCCAGGTTCCAGCATCATCCCAGGCTCCAGCATCATTCCAAGGCCCAGCATCTTCCAGGGCTCTAGCATCATCCCAGCTTCCAAAACCAGCCCGGGCTGCAGCAACTTCTCAGGCTTCAGCATCATCCTGAGGATTCCAGGACAATCCCAAGTCCAGTATCATCCTGGGGATTCCAGGACATTCCCAACTCCAGCATCATCCCAGGTTCCAATATCAAAACCAGGCTCCAGCACTGTTTTGGACTCCAGTACACCCCAAGCTTCAGTATCATCCCAGGGCCAAATATCCTGGGCTCCAGCACCAGTCTGGGCTCCAATATAATCCCACGCTTCAGCATCATCCCAGGCTCCAGCACATTCCAAGCTCCAGTATCATTTGAGGGTCCAGCATCATCCCAGGCTCCAGCACTGCCATCCTGGACTCCAGCAACATCCCAAATTCCAACACCATCCTGGGCTCCACCATGACCCCAGGCTCCAGCATCCCCCTGGGTCCCAGCAATCCTCACAGGTTCCAGAGTTGTCCTGGGCTCCAGTCCCTTCCCAGGCTCCAGGATCCTCCTGGGTCCCAGCAATCCTCACAGGTTCCAGTATCATCCTGGGCTCCAGCATACTGCTGGGTCCCAGCAATCCTCACAGGTTCCAGTGTCATCCAGGGCTCCACTATGACCCCAGGCTCCAGCATCCCCCTGGGTCCCAGCAATCCTCACAGGTTCCAGTGTCATCCCGGGCTCCAGCCCCTTCCCAGGCTTCAGCATCCTCCTGGGTCCCAGCAATCCTCACAGGTTCCAGTGTCATTCCAGGCTCCAGCCCCTTCCCAGGCTCCTCCTGCTCCCTGCTCTCCTTTCTCCAGCATCCATGAGCAGAATGCCAGGCCTTTCCAGGGCTGCAGGAACCCCTTGTGCCAGCCCTGGCTGGATGTGCAGGTGGTGGCTCCTCTCCAGGACATCCCAGCACAGCCAGTCCATGGGGCTCGGCTGGAGAGGCTGGAATTCTGGAACTGCAGCTGGGATGGCTCTGCCCTGGCCAGGCCCCAGCCTCCAGGTCCAGCTGGAGTCTGGTTTTATTTTTCATTGATCAGAAAAACCTCAATACTCTTTGCAGAGGGCCAAGGGCTGAGCTGTCTTGCCCATTTCCTCACAGCTCCTGGCCATCCTCCTCACCCAGGCTGCTCCATCCTGCTGGGAAGTTCCTGCTGCAGGGGAGCAGGAGTGGGCTCAGGGAGCACTGAGATCCTTGGGATGTCACCAGTTAAGCCGAGTCCCAAGGCTCAGCCCCCATCTGTTCTGGCAGCTCCCACAGGCCCTGGGTCCGAAGGAAGCTCCCAGAGCCCAGATGTGTGGGGAGCACAGGGATGGAGCTCACCACGAGATGCTCCGTGGAGGATTTGCTGATGGGATTTGCAGCTGCTGGAGCAGCTCGGCCATGCCAGGGGCTCCCCAGGCAGCTGGATCCCAGCAATGAGGCTTTGAGGAACAGCTCAGGGATTGCATCACTTGGCCAACACCGGGAGCAGCATCCGAGACCTCATGGACGAGCCTCTCACACCAGCTGCCCTCTGGAAAAGCACCCCTGGAGTCAGGAAGCAGGGCAGTCCAGGGCCTGGGGGCAGAGGCAGGATTGGGATTGGTTCAAAACAAAGCTGGCAGGGTTTGCTCAGTCTGGCCACACCTCACAGGGGGAAAAGGGGAAGAGGGGAAAAGGGGAAGAGGGGAAAAGGGGAAGAGGGGAAAAGGGGAAAAGGAAAAAGGGGAAGAGGGGAAAAGGGGAAGAGGGGAAAAAGGGAAAAGGGGAAAAGGGGAAAAGGGGAAGAGGGGAAAAAGGGAAAAGGGGAAAAGGCAAAAAGGGGAAAAGGGGAAAAGGGGAAAAAGGGAAAAGGGGAAAAGGGGAAAAGGCCTTCCCTTCCCAGCAGGCAGCAGGGCAGGGAAGTGCCATTGGCACCTGCGGCACATCCCGAGGAGCCACGGGCAGCCTGTTCCTCCCTCCCTGCCCTTCCTGCTCCAGGGCAGGGCCAGCGCCTCCCCACAGAGTGCAGAGCCCGGCAGGGGCCCGGGATGGGCAGCAGGGATGGGCCCTGGCAGCAGGGAATGCTCCAGCTCTGAGCCCCAGCTCAGGGAGGAGCAGGGGAAGGGCCACCCCAGCACTGGGAGGCAGCGGCTGCTCCGGGAGCAGCCCGGGGTGTGAGGGGAAGCAGCGGCTGGAAGGAATCTCCAAGGGCTGTCCCTGCCCACGGGTGGGATGCCAGGAGACCTGCAGGGAAGCTGAGGAGCTCCGGTGCCTGGGCACTCCTCAGCTCTCAAGATCCCAGAAGGGTTTGGTGTGGAAGGGACCTTCAAGAGCAGCTCATCCCACCCCTGCCATGGCAGGGACACTTCCACTGTCCCAGCCTGCTCCAAGCTCCATCCAGCCTGGCCTTGGGCACTGCCAGGGATCCAGGGGATCCACAGCTGCTCTGGGCACCCTGTGCCAGGCCCTCAGCACCCTCCAGACCAGGAATTCCTTACCAAGATTCGATCCATCCCTGCCCTCTGGGAAACCATTGCATCAAGAACCACTCCTGGGAGAAAGCAATTCCCAAGGGAAAGGAAAGGCAGGGAACCGTAGGGGCTGAGCAGGCTCCCGGGGTGGGGGCAGGACACTCCATCCCCAGGGCTGGATCCCGGTGGGATGCCCGGGCCAGAGTGCTGGGTACAACACCCGTTTCCATCTCTGAAGGGCTGGAAAGGCCCCGAGGCAGCTCCGGCAGCCTTTGCTGCACATCGAGGGCAGGCGCAGGAGGAACGGGATGTGGGGCAGGAGGAGCAGGATGCGGGGCAGGAGGAGGATGTGGGGCAGGAGGAGCGGGATGGGGGTAGCAGGAGCTGGATGGGGGCAGGGCCAGGCTCCCGCCCCTGCCAGTGGGAGCTGATCGCGATCGGGGTCCCCACGCCCTCCTCCCGGCTTCTCCCGAATGACTTCCACGTGTGCCGGAGCCCGGGGAGCTCGGCCCGAACAATGGCAGAGAGGGGAGGCAGCGCCGGCCCACCCAGCGCTGCCAGCCCGCACACGATGGCACCGCAGGGCCACCGCCCTCCTCCTCCTCCTCCTCCTCCTGCCGCTGGCCCGACCTCGCTGCTGGGGGGAAAGGAGGAGTGTGGATGTTCCCAGGGAGCCCGGGCCACCCGGAGCATCCCACAGCATCCCGGGCAAGGCGAGGAGCAGCCCCAGGGCAGGGATGAAGGAGCCGGGGGTCAGCAGGCTGCAGCCCCTCATTCCCTGGGCTGGGATGTTGTCTCCCGGCAGAGCGGGCTGGTGGCATTCCCACAGGAATGTTTATTGCCAGGATCTCTGCTGAAGGGCAGGAGGAGACAGGGTGGGAACGGAACGAATTAAATCGATCCTAAAATACGAATGTCAGCAGTACCAGGGCAGAAAGGGCCGGTGTGGGGCTGTGTCCCATCCCCTGCCTGGCTGCCCCATCCTTCCCCCACAGAGCCTCCCCTCTCCCAGCCCCTCGCCCCTCCTTCCCTGCCCCAGGAACAGGAGGCTCCTTGTTCCCGGCTGGCTGGAGCTGGAGGCAGAGCAGATGCCAGGAAATACGGCAGGACCTGCGCAGCCACCCCAGCCTGGAGCCCCCCAAAACCCCCCAGCTGCGGTTCGGACCCCCTGGCACCGCTTGGGCACTGGGGCGTTGGCAGGAGCAGAAATAAACCTCCCCTGCCTCCTGTTACCCATCTCAAGTGGCTTCCAGGTTAAATTTAGCCAGATGGGGGCTGCCCGCCCGGGAGGGGACATTGTCCAGTCCGGCACAGCACGGCACGGCCCCGGCGGCTCCTGCAGGATCAGCCGGCCCCGGTTCACTGGAACGGGCATGGCCCGGCCCTCGCAGAACTGGGGCAGCGCAGCCCCTGCCAGGGCAGGCCCTGGGAGCACAGCGGGCTCCGCCTGTGGCATCCCCTGGGCCAGGAGGGCTCACCCTCACCTCAGGTGAGACGAGAGCCCCTCCCGGCAGAGCGCCGTTTTCCCCTACCTGCTCCTCCAGGCTGGCGGCTCTCCAGGCACGGCCCCCCAGCAGCCAGTGTGGGGTGACCCGTTCTCCATTGGACAGCGGCCCTGGGGAAGAGAAGCCCTTGTCAGCAGACCCTGTGAGAGCTTGGGAGCCCCTCCACAGCCACATCAGAGGGAACTGGGGAGGGGACAGAGCTGAGGACCAACATCCAGAGCCTGTCTCAGGTGTTTCAGGGGATGGACACCAGCATGAGGCACAAAACCAAAGCGTCACCCCCTCCCCAGCCCAGCCCCTCATCACTGGCTCAGCTTAGTCCTGGAAGGCTCCCAGGGGCACTGCCCCCTCCCAGGTCCCAGAACAGGGGCCTCAGTCCCCTGAATCTCCACCCTGGGGAACCAGCTAGCACGTGGGGGTTGTGGCTGCCCCTGGATCCCTGGCAGTGCCCCAGGCCAGGTTGGATGTTGGGGCTTGGATCCATCTGGGACAATGGGAGGTGTCCCTGCCATGGCAAGGGTGGCACTGGGTGGACTTTAGGGTCCCTTCCAGCCCAGAGTGCTCCATGACTGTGATTTGTGGGACGGGGAAGTGCAGTTCCCTCACCCCAAACGCAGCCATGCTGCAGCCAGAGCAGGAGCAGAGGAGCAGGGAGGGCTGTGGTTCATCAGGGATGTCTGAGCCCTCCCAGCCCCCCCGAGCAGAGCAACACAAGCCATTCCTTGGCTCCATCCAAGGCAGACAGACTTTCTAAGATTATTTTTTTCCTAAACAATGTGGCTGGATTTGACTGCAGCACAGGGAGCAGCCACTGATGACTTAAGCCTGGATGACAACGGAACAAAAAATTAAAATCTGAAGCTGCTGCAGAGAGGGGATGAGGCTGAACAAAAATGTCAAGGGTTGGGCCACCTTGCCAAGCCAAATGTTGTCAGGGAGAGCTTGGATGGAATTATCTTCCCCAGCAAAGTTATTTACTCAGAGTGGAATAACAGGGCTCAGGGCTCTGTAATTTTCTAGGCTTGTTTTGGTTCCTCCTGCAGCGATCCAGGGCTTTGGCTTGAGGGAAGACAGAGCCATTGAAAAGACAAAAGAAAAGCCAAGGTGGAGCCGTGGGCTGGGAATTGCTGCTGGAGTTGATGGGATCAGGTCACCCCGCCCGGCCACCTTTGTCCCCCGGGAGTGCCCGGCGCTATCGCCCGAGGTATTTAATCAGTTCCATTAAATATAGCAGGGAATCAGATTCCAGGAATAACTGCAGATAAGGGGTGGCACCATCCCAGCTTCCTTCTCCTCACCTCCCAAAGCAGGAGCCGGGCCCTCCACCACCCCCGCCACACACGAGCTCATTTTCCGTGGGGAAACCGAGGCACGGCCTCAGCCGCGCTGGGGGAGCCGCTCCGGAGGGGTTTGGTGCCCTCCCATTCCAGAGCAAAGGAATAAATCCCACTGGTTTTAATCCCAAAGGGAGGGCAGGGAGCTGCTGCCTGCCCCGATCCCGGCTCTCCCACGCCGGCAGCGAGGGGCGGCCGCTCTGTCGGGCTGGGCCTCGGGCCACGTCCCAAAAATCCCCCCGTCAGGAAACTGAGGTATGAGATTTAAGTTACGATATTTTAAATTTCCCACTGTTTTATTTGTGGTCTTTGCTGGGAATCTGAGAGACTCAGAGCACGAGACGGGGCCTCAAAAATCCTACTCAAATAAACCCAAATACAGCACAGAAAGGCTTTCCCACACGCCCCCCCCCTCTTGATTTCC
>VXBR01008555.1:22505-32571 GCA_013400215.1 Cisticola juncidis
AAAGAGCTGGAATGAGATGAACTTTAAGCTCCTTTCCAACCCAAACCATTTTGGGATCCCATGAAGCCCCTGGAGCTGATCCCAGTCCCCACCCAGCCCCATTCCCTCCATGGGGGTGGCAGGGCCCATTTGGGTTTGGAGAAGTGATAATTCCTGTGAAAATCCCACAGGGATGAGCCCCCTCCCTCCTTTCCTCAGATCCCCCTGGAGCTCCCCCTGTCCCCCTTCCCTGCTGTCCCTGTGGGATTTTGTTCTCAGGGCTGTGCAAACATTCCCAGAAAAGTGTCAGAGGCTCCTGGCTGTGCCCAGAGGAGATCCCAGTCCCATCCTGTGGGATGCAGGATGTGGATTTGCCAGAGGATGGGAAGCTGCCCCTGGATGGGATTCTGTGTTCCCTGCAGTGAGGGAGTCAATGACTGCATCAGGAAATAACTGATAATTTTCAGAGAGTTTTTTCTCCTTAAAAAAGATCATATTTCACATCAATATTTCACAGGCCTGCAGGAAAAAGCAGGATGCCTGAACAGCTCCTACCCAGGGAACAAGGCATGAAATCTCAACACCACCAGAGTTATTTTTACATCTTTTTTTCCTTTTCATATTGCATAAACGGTGACTGATTTTATGCCCCATGATTAATTTAGACACGGAATAATGGAAATCCAGGAGCACTCATCCGGTTCAGAGGGCCAGAGCAGATAAATAATGGATGTTTACATAACTGCAGTATCAATCTCAGCAACAAATGATTTGTAGGAAGTCAGCAGAGAATGGGGAGAGCTCGGAAATGCTCCTGGGAGGCAGCAGGAGAGCATTGCCTGGTGCTGCTCCTTGGATAAATCCCAGAATCATGGAATGGGTTGGGTTGGAAGGGGTTATTGGGATTGAAGAGGGTCACTGGGAGAGGTTTTAGAGCCTGGTTTGCTGCTCTGCTGTCGGAGTCCAGGACATCNGCATTTTGGATGTGGTTGGGTCAGGGGTGCTGTACATGAGGTGTGGGGCTCTCTGAGCCGCCCAGTCCTGCTCTGCTGGGGATGCCCTGCAGAGCTGGACAAGAACCATCCCAGGCTGCTCCAAACCCTGTCCAGCCTGGCCTGGGACATTTCCAGGGATCCAGGGGCAGCCCCAGCTCCTCTGGATAATCTTTAGACCCAACAAGAAAAATCTTTTAGCAAAAGTCCCTTCCAACCCAAACCACTCCACGATTCCATGACTGAATTATCCAGGCACTGCCTGTCACTGACCTGCTCAGGAACACATTGTACTTGATTTATTTTAACCAAATAGGAACCACCCTGACTTCCCTCTTTCCTCCAGAGTTGGGAGTTCTGCAATTCTTTTTCAGGAAACCCAAATCTGCTCCAACCCCGTGGTGTTTGCATATTTTAATACAGCTGAGCGAGGCGGTTCTGGACTCTTGCTGATGTGAAATGTCGGGGTAGGTGGTTATATAAATGTTATTTTTAGATGTGAATTAAAAAACCCACATTCCTTTAATGCTAACACAGTTTTCCCCCCTGCCAGCTCGCTGGAATTAAAAGGCTGTTTAGATATTCCAAGGTGGGATTGCATTTTTGCTTGTGGCATAACAATTGAGGCAGTCTGTGTTAATGGTTTGTTTTAGAGAGAGCCTTACAGGGCTGCTCAGCAATAATTTGGCTTTACCCTGCTCAGACCTTTCCTTATAAAATTTTTTTATTACCTGCACAGCAATTGAGGGCTGATGGGTTTTGTCCTGCTCTGCTGTGGGGACCCAGTCACGTCTCCACTTCTCCCGCTGGCTGGCGGAGGAAAATATTTAATTTGGAACGTTTTATTCAGCTTTAAACCCACTTCTGGGTGATAAAAGAGAATAATAAATAGAAATTTGGTGGGTGGATTTGAGCTGGTTGTAATCTCCTGTGGGGAAGAGGAGGGGCAGCTCCTGAGGGATGGGGAGAGCTGGATCCATGTGGAGCTCCTGGGGTTTGTCCTGCACAGGGATCAGGGAATGGGAACACAAATCCAGGATGGAGAAGCGATGGAGAGCAGCAGAGAAGGACCTCAGGACCTCATTTTTCTTCCTGGGGAGGAAAAATGCCCTGATATGAGAGATGGATACACCCTGACCATGAGGGACCCAGAGCCTGCTGTGGCCTGGGATGATCCCACAGGATTGGGAAAGGGATTGGGATTCTGCCCCTGTGCCCTGTGCCCAGCTCAGACCCCACCTGCAGGGCTGGCCCAGCACAGGAGGGACCTGGAGCTGCTGGAGAATCCAGAGGAGCCCTGGAGCTGCCCCAGGGCTGGACTCCTCTGGAGCCAGACTGGGAGAGCTGGGAATGCTCCCCTGGAGAAGGGAAGGATCCAGGAGACCTCTCCAGGGCCTGAAGGGGCTCCAGGAGAGCTGGGAATGCTCCCCTGGAGAAGGGAAGGATCCAGGAGAGCTCAGAGCCCTGCCAGGGCCTGAAGGGGCTCCAGGAGAGCTGGGAATGCTCCCCTGGAGAAGGGAAGGATCCAGGAGAGCTCAGAGCCCCTGCCAGGGCCTGAAGGGGCTCCAGGAGAGCTGGAGAGGGACTGGGGACAAGGGCTGGAGGGACAGGACACAGGGAATGGCTCCCAGTGCCAGAGGGCAGGGCTGGCTGGGAGATTGGGAATTGGGAATTCCTGGCTGGGCTGGAATAGGTGAGCACAATTTCTTCACTGGTTTCCTTCAAATTGGGCAGTTTTAATCATATTTTTGGTACTTTCATCTCCTAGGCTAGAAAGCCTTGCAGTAAAAATTGATCAACTTTACCTTTATTTTTTAATGCTGAAATATCAAGTCCTGAGTGTGCTCAGTGAGATTTGATTGCTGCTCTCCCAAAATTCACTGCACAGGCCATGGATGCTGTTTTGTTTTGGCATTTGGTGCCTGCAGCCTGCTCCAGGCTGGCTGGAGGTTGGGATTTTCAGTCTGTTGGGGATTTTTCCATGTGATCCTCACCTCTCCCTGCTCAGGTTTGGCTGCCCAGGGGCTGAAGGAGATGAACAGGAGGATGGAGAGGGGCTGGGGACAAGGGACAGGACACAGGGAATGGAGGGACACAGGGACAGGAGGGACACAGGGAATGGAGGGACAGGACACAGGGAATGGAGGGACAGGACACAGGGACAGGGACAGGACACAGGGACAGGGACAGGACACAGGGACAGGGACAGGACACAGGGAATGGAGGGACAGGACACAGGGAATGGCTCCCAGTGCCAGAGGGCAGGGCTGGGTAGGATTTTGGGAATTGGGAATTCCTGGCTGGGAGATTGGGAATTGGGAATTCCTGCCTGGGAGGGAGCCCTGGCACAGAGAAGCCGCTGGAATCCTGAGGAGGCCACAGAGATGCTCCAAGGATTGGAAATTCTCTCTCTGGAGACAAAATATGCAGCAGCCAGAGCAGGCCATGGCAGATTTCCTGTGCCCATTACACCTGGGATTAATCCATATTTATTCCCTGTGGAATTCACAGTGGATTTGGAATTTGCTCTGTGGTGCAGCCCTCTATTATCCCAATATTTCACATTTCCTTGGTGGGTCCCTTCCTGCAGGGAGGCTGATAAATGACAGTCTTTCTTTTTCTCTTTCTCTGGTAAATTTTAAGAATTTCTGTGGTCACTGGACAGGACAATAAATTAGGATATTGTTAAATAAATTAATGAGGTGTCAGGAGCCCAGAAATATTCCCATGGCAGTCCAGCCCTTTAGCAATGGATTCCCCCACACTCCAGACACATTTCTCCTATTTTAACAATTATTTAGGGAGAAATAATGATTGGTTTCTGAGTCCATAATCCATCCTCAGCAGCTTAAGTTAATATTTAAAAATCTTTATGAGATTAAGATATTAATTTCCCCACACTGCTGGCTGTGGGTTTGTGATGCTCTGTGTGCACTGGGTGTGATCCACATCCACAGGGTCATTTTAAGTGGGGGAAAAAGGGGAGATAAAGGGATTTGTTGGTCTTGTGTGCTCATTAAGAGTAAGGAGGGTGTTAATTGGGATGTTAATTAGTGGGGGTTTTGTAGGACATGCCTGATTGGCTCAGCACAGAGCGGCCACTGATCCCATCAGGGAATCCAAACCCTCTCCCAACAGGTGAATTCTCTCTTCCAGGACATGGATTTTTTCCAGGACCTGGAATCATTCCTGGGATCCAACCCAGAGCCCGTGGGGAGCAGGGAGCACAAATTTAACCCGAGAATTTCCTGAGGCAGCTGCCTGAGCTGGGACCATGGACACAGGGATAAAACAGGAGGGGATTCAGCCTTGGGATTGCTCAGTTTTTCCTCAGGAAGACACAAGGAAATATTTACCAGAGGCTTTGGAATTGTTTCTGGTCTCATCCAGAGGCAAGATTTAAAAATTAAATTAAATTCCCATCTAGGCTGGCTAAAAATAGTCTGGAGGGGGTGGTCTGGCTTTCAGGTGATGGAGGCTTTAAAGGAATTAATTCCTGGAGTGAGAATTCTGTGTTTATGTGCTGGGATGTGACTCCAGGGAAATACAAGGGCCTTGCCTTTCCAAAGCATTTCGAGCTCCTGGGGCTGTGTTGGCACAAAGTTTGTCCCTGCTGGTGCCATCCCTTGGGGCTGGGACGGAATAATGAGAATGATCATCAAGCTGTTAATGCAAATGAGAGCAATTAAGGCAAATTCATGGGAAAAGTGTGAGGACAACTGGAACAAACAACACCTCCAGCTCATGACTAAACTGTGAGGACGCTGCAAGCCCCCAGCCCAACTGTGCAACTGAAAATTCCAGGATCTTGTGCTCCTGGAATTATTTGGGAAATTATTTCTGCTCCTCCTGGAGAAATATCCCTGGCCGAGCAGGTTGGGCTTTCTCAGGGTTGCTGTTCCCTGAGATTCTCCTCGGGGTTGCTGTTCCCCGGGGTAATCAGGTTTTCAGTCTTCTCTTTGCCCTGAGTGTTTCACACCAGAGCCAGAGCAGACAGGCTGAGTCCAGCAGGGTTATCAAGGCTGTTTATTCTAAATTATCTCAGTTCTGTCCCAGCTCTGCAGGGCATCCCCAGCAGAGCAGGACTGGGCGGCTCAGAGAGCCCCACACCTCATGTACAGCACCCCTGACCCAACCACATCCAAAATGCACTTTTTATTGACAGAATTGTACCAATGCCCACTGCCTATGCTAACATGGCATTTCTACTCTAAACCAATCTCTAAAATCCAACTCAGCCAAAGATGGGGGACGAGAGCAAGAACAAGGAGCACAGGGGCCACTCCCCAATTCCTCCAGCTTGTCCCTTCAGCCCCAGAGACTGAAAATCCCAGATTCTACATTTCCATTCTAGGATCAACTAAATCCTGCTTATTTTGAATTCTCTCAGCTTGTGATTCTTCACACACTGTGGGCATTCAGTGCCATGGCAGGGATCAGAGGCAGTGTCCTCCTGGGCTCTGTGTGAGGCTCTGACCCCCCTGGACAGACCCCAGAGCCCCTGTCCTGTCCCCAAACCCTGCAGGGTGGCCACAGGGATGTCCTGGGCTCTGACAGGCCCTGGGTGGGAGGGAGGCTCCAGCTGACACATCCCACTGCCATTCCAGAAGGTTGGGGAAGTGTCCCCAAATCCCAGCTGGAGGGATGAGTCTGTTTGGATGCTCTGTGTTTGCCTTGGCTGAGCCAGGGGGACAGGGGAAGATGCTCTCCAAGTCAGGGATTTCCTCTTCTCCTGCCTTTAATTCCAAGCCTGTGCTCATCCAGGAGCAAAATTTTCCTCTGTCTAATTAGGGAGAAGACAAGGTACCCCCAGGATTGGGAGAATTAATCTGCCCTGCTGATAAGAGAAAGGATTTGACCATAATTGTGGAAAAATAATTTAAATTCGGGGTTAAAGCCCAGCAAGTGAGGCAGGAATTCTGATGGGATTTTTCAGTGGGGTGGGAAAGCTTCAGGTGGCAGGAAAGGGATGCACAGAGGAACTGCTGGAAAAGGGACACGGGAAGGAGTCAGAAAATGCAGGGACACAATGGGGGAAAAGGCAAAAGGGCTGAGAACAAATAATCAGTGTGGAGCAAATCATGGAGAAAGGGAGGAAAAATAAAGGGGATGGCAGCCCCCAGAGGAGATTTTAAATCAGACTGAGAGGAGAGGGAGCAGCTGCCCCAGGGGAAATCCCAGTCTCTCTTTTCCCAGTTTTCTCATGGGCATCACTGGGGTCCAGCTCTGCAGGGAAAATCCTCCAGCCCTTCAGAAATACACGGGAAAGGAAGGCAGGATTCATAAAAGGAGAATTTTCCCTCTCCTGGCTCCCCAGGTGACATTTCCCTCCCTCAGGGATCAGGGGCAGGCAGAGATTTTCTGCCTGTTCTGAGACACCTTTGCCTGCCTGTCCAGCACCAGTGAGCTCTTCCCACTTTTCCCATTATTCCCCTTTTTTTCTGCTGTTTTTTCTCCTCTCCTGGAAAACCAGGCAGCCTCGTGCTCCTTCAAACCAGGCATTTTTGGAAACCCTCTGGCTCTGGCTGGGCTCTTGCAAAACCAGTGGGAGGCTGGGAACCTCCCCACTCTGCAGCGCTTGTAAAATGTTTGAAAAGGAGAATTATAGGGAAAAAAAAGCCCTGGATGTACTGAAATAGCCACCCACAGCCTCCCTGAGCACAATAACGGGATGCACTAAGTCATTCCCAAGACAGTTTTTGCTGGGATAACTTGGAGATAAAGGGAAATGATTCAATCACCTGTTATTTTGTTGTGTTTTGTTTTGTTTTTTCCCTCATCCCGGCCAAAACAAAGACCAGGGAATAATGGTTTGTCCAAATGATGCAAAAAGGAGGAAGGGAAATGTGCAGGGTGACCTGAAATCCATCATTTCCTCCAGGGTGAATCACAATTCCAGCCTGCACACAGCAGGGCTGGAATATTTGGGAGAGGTTCTGCCAGCCAAGGAGGCCAATCCCAGTTGTGAATTCCTCATATTTGGATTTTTCCAGCTATTTCCCAACACACAAATAACAACAATTCCTGCAGCTCTCTGTGCTCCCTGTCTCACACTGGGCTGGATCATCATTAAAGCAGATTTTGTTTTCCTCCTGCCAATGCCATAGGGCTGGGATCTGCCAAGAGGGACAGATAAAAGCAACAGAAATAATTGGGATTTAATTCCCAGAAACAATGAAATACCCTGTAAAGAGCAGGGATCCACAGGGAATTCCCACATGGAAAACAAGACAGGACAAGAGGGACATTGAGAGGCTGCAGGGAAGGGAAGGGAGCTGGGGAGGGAATGGAGAATTCCTGAGGGAGCTGGCAAGGGGCTCAGCCTGGAAAAAAGGAGGATCCAGAAGGGGAAAGCTCTGCAGCAGAGCCCTCCTCAAACTTCCCTCACGTTTTCTCCCACTTTTTGATTTTCCCCTCATGGAAAGGGAGACCCTGAGAGGCTGGAATGGGTCCAGGGAAGGGAAAGGAGCTGGGAAGGGACTGGAGAATTCCTGAGGGAGCTGGGAAGGGAATGGAGAATTCCTGAGGGAGCTGGGAAGGGAATGGAGAATTCCTGAGGGAGCTGGGAAGGGACTGGAGAATTCCTGAGGGAGCTGGGAAGGGGCTCAGCCTGGAGAAAAGGAGCATCCAGAGGGATCTTTTCCCTCTCTGGGATTCCCTGACAGGAGGGGACAGCCGGGGGGATTTGGGCTCTGGGAACAGGGACAGGGACAGGAGGAGAGGGAACGGCCCCAGGCTGGGCCAGGGTGGATTTGGTGGGGTTTGGAGCTGTTTTCCCAGGAGATTCCTCAGCTGGATTTAGGAATGACTAGGATGGCTCTCAGGAGGACATTCCATGATTCCTGTCCCTGGATCCAGGCTCAGGAGGACATTCCATGATTATTGCCCTGGATCCAGGCTCTCAGGAGGACATTCCATCATTCCTGGATCCAGGGTTTCCTCTCTCCATGATTCCTGCCCCAGGCTCTCAGATGACATTCCATGATTCCCACCCCTGGATCCAGGGTTTCCTCTCTCCATGGTTCCTGTCCCTGGATCCAGGCTCAGGAGGACATTCCATGATTCCTTCTCCCCTGGATCCAGGCTCAGGAGGACATTCCATGATTCCTGCCCCAGGCCCTCAGGAGGACATTCCATCATTCCTGGATCCAGGCTCAGGAGGACATTCCATGATTCCTATCCCTGGATCCAGGGTTTCCTCTCTCCATGGTTCCTGTCCCTGGATCCAGGCTCTCCTCCTCTCCATCATTCCTGGATCCAGGCTCAGGAGGACATTCCATCATTCCTGCCCTGGATCCAGGTTTTCCTCTCTCCATGATTCCTGCCCTGGATCCAGGCTCTCAGGAGGACATTCCATCATTCCTGGATCCAGGCTCTCAGAGGACATTCCATGATTCCTGCCCTGGATCCAGGTTTTCCTCTCTCCATGGTTCCTTCTCCCCTGGATCCAGGCTCTCAGGAGGACATTCCATCCTTCCTGCCCTGGATCCAGGCTCAGGAGGACATTCCATCCTTCCTGCCCTGGATCCAGGCTCAGGAGGACATTCCATCATTCCTTCTCCCCTGGATCCAGGCTCTCAGGAGGACATTCCATCATTCCTGGATCCAGGCTCTCCTCCTCTCCAGCATTCCTGGATCCAGGCTCTCCTCCTCTCCATCATTCCCACCCCTGGATCCTCCTCTCCATGCCCATCCTGCAGCAATGTAGGTCTCTGCAGCACCACTCATTTCTCACATCTCTGCAAATCCAGAGCTCTCTGCTCTCCTTTCATCCTGGATGAAAGGATCTGTGTGGAGCTGATGTGGGAATGACGTGAGCGGGGCTGGAATTAACTGGAGCTGCTCCCGGGGGCCAACCCAAATCCCAGCCTGGCCTTGAAAAATCCCAAATTCAGCTCTGGGCCCTGCCTATCCAGGTCAGCTCGGGGCCCAAATCATTCCCTGTTTAAAATGAGAGATTTGAGCTCCTCCTGGCAGGATTTTTTCTGAACACAAGGAAAATGTTGATTTTTTAAACAGCAGGATGGATTTTTTTGGCTGAGCTGCCTCTGGGGGCTGGGGTACAGGACATGGATAATTCCCCAAGGAAAGGCTGCCCCACACTTCCTGGTGCTCATCCAAACCGGATTGTGATGCTTTTCCCTTCAGGAGAGGTTTGCCAACTGTGCCAGGCAGGTTTAAACCCGAGTTTAGGCAAAGATTTTTGCCCCAGAGGGTGCCAAAATGGGAATGGTGACATTCCCAAGGCTGCCAGAGCTCCTGGAGAGCTTGGACAGCGCTCCAGGGATGCCCAGGGTGGGATTTGGGGGTGTCTGTGCAGGGTCTGGGCTTGGATTTATGAGCCCTGTGGGTCTTTTCCAGCCTGGGATATTCTCTGATTTTTTTTTAATGCTCAACCAGCCCGGAATGGAGCAGGGAATCCCTCCTGGATCCCTCAGGATGTCAAATCCAACCCTACAGCTGAACCTGCAGCAGCTCCAAGGACCTTCCCCTGCTCCAAGCTCAGGATTTAAAAATAAATGAGAGCAGCAGCAGCACAGTCAGATGCACTCAAAATCACCATCAAACTTGCTTTTGTATTTTTTTTTTTCCTTAACTTTAACCCCTGGGTTCTGCAAACAGCACTGACAAAACTGATGGCTCCTCTAAGCTGCTCTCTTTTTAAATTATTATTATTATTTTAAGGGTAAAAATAGTGGTTTAATGTCCTTTTGAACCAGAGGAACATCTGGCTCATCTCTGAGACGCCTTGAGCCAGGGGTTTTTTGGATGGGCAAGGATTTTATTTCTCCTCTCCCGTGTGATCCTGCAGCTCCAGCTCACTGCCATCTCCTCACCCTTTGGAATCTGCCTGTCCCTGGAGCCCTGTGATTTATCTGTGATTTATCTGTGATTTATCTGTGATTTATCTGTGATTTATCTGTGATTTATCCTGCCTGGTGCTCGCTTTGACAAAGTTCATCTTGGGGAAATGTTTGAGCAATCCAAGTCTGGGGCTCCTGTGCCTCTCAGGCTCCAAAGCTCCTCGGTTTCCAGCTGCTGCCAGGGGTGTCCGGGCCAGCTGGAGAGAATTGAAAGGAAAATTAGGGAAAAAA
>VXBR01008558.1:8073-19982 GCA_013400215.1 Cisticola juncidis
AAAAAGAATAAGAATAAGAATAAGAATAAGAATAAGAATAAGAATAAGAATAAGAATAAGAATAAGAATAATTCTGGGAATTTTTCAACATGGAATCTTTTGGTATTCCAAGCAGGCAGTGCTGGTCACTCCAAACAACTTCCTGACATTCCAGAGAGGAAAAAGAAATGAAAAAGAAATTAAAACGAAAGTAAAGAGAAAGGGAAAAGGAAAGGAAAAAGAAAGGGAAAAGGAAAGGAAAAAGAAAGGGAAAAGGAAAGGAAAAGGAGAAAGGAAAAAAAAAGGGGGAGAAAAGGAAAAAGAAAGGAAAAGGAAAGGAACAAAGAAAGGGAAAAAAGGAAAAAATAGAGAAAGGAAAAACAAAGGAAAAAAGGAAAAAGAGAAAGGGGGAAAAGGTAAAAGAACGGGAAAAAGACAGGAAAAAGAATGAGGAAAAGAAGGAAAAGGAAAGAAAAAGGAAAAAGGAAAGGAGAAAGGAAAAAGAAAGGAAAAAAATGAAAAAGAAATGGGAAAAGAGAAAGGAAAAAGAAAAGAAATAGTAAGGGAAAAGAAAGGAAAAAGAAAGGAAAAAGAAAGGGGAAAGATAAAGGAAAAAGAAAGGAAAAAGAAAGTCTGGAAGTGTTTTCCCACCTTCCCTGCAGAGGGAATGGGCTGAACACATCCCAGGCTTTGGGAATTTCTGGATCTGGGAATGACCCGGGGGGCTGAGTGGAACAAATCCGCTCCAGAGGANAGAAAGGGAAAAGGAAAGGAAAAAGAAAGGGAAAAGGAAAGGAAAAGGAGAAAGGAAAAAAAAGGGGGAGAAAAGGAAAAAGAAAGGAAAAGGAAAGGAACAAAGAAAGGGAAAAAAGGAAAAAATAGAGAAAGGAAAAACAAAGGAAAAAAGGAAAAAGAGAAAGGGGGAAAAGGTAAAAGAACGGGAAAAAGACAGGAAAAAGAATGAGGAAAAGAAGGAAAAGGAAAGAAAAAGGAAAAAGGAAAGGAGAAAGGAAAAAGAAAGGAAAAAAATGAAAAAGAAATGGGAAAAGAGAAAGGAAAAAGAAAAGAAATAGTAAGGGAAAAGAAAGGAAAAAGAAAGGAAAAAGAAAGGGGAAAGATAAAGGAAAAAGAAAGGAAAAAGAAAGTCTGGAAGTGTTTTCCCACCTTCCCTGCAGAGGGAATGGGCTGAACACATCCCAGGCTTTGGGAATTTCTGGATCTGGGAATGACCCGGGGGGCTGAGTGGAACAAATCCGCTCCAGAGGAACCTGGGAATGTTTCAGCTCCTTTTGAAATCGGGAGCAGGAAGAGGATCCATGGAAATCCCAAGGAAATCCCAGCTCCCTGCAGGGCATTTCCTGCATCCAGAGGTTGTCCCGGCATTCCAGAGCAAAGAATTCCCACTTGCTCCTAATTCACGGCTCCGGGCTGGGATGATTTATTCCCGGGAAGAAGCTGGGGGCTGGCACTGGGAGCTTTTATGGGAAGCATCCAAGGCCACCATTTTTCCAAGGATTATGGGTCCCCTCAAAACATTCCAAGCATTTTACATGGGAATTCCGGGCTGCAACTGAGTGACAGCCTGGAGAGCTCCAGATCCCAGGAAAACTGAGATCCCACACCAGGATCCCTCCTAAGGAGGGAATTTTGTGGTTGTTATTCCCAGATGGATCTGGCTCTTCCATCCCCAGCCTCAGGAATTTTTTTTCCCATGGGAGAAACCATGGGAAATCAGGAATTCCAATTCCATGAGAGGGGAGCAGTCATGAGACCGATGGGGTTTATTCCTAAAGAAGTTTTCCCGTGTTCCCTCCCTGGGAGAAATCCCAAGATTTGCAAATTCCCAGGATTTACATCAGGATAAAAATCAGAATTCCCATCCCAGTCATGCCCCGGTGTGGATAATTTGGGATTAAGGATTCCTGTAGATGTTGTTTATTCCATGGATCCTTGAAAATTTTCCTTGGGACAAACCAAGGAGAAGCTTTAAGGTCCTTTCCAAGCCAAACCATTCCCTGATTCCTGATCCCAGTGTTCCATGAGATTTGGAATCAGTGAAGATTTTTTTCCAGGGACTGAGGGTGGTGCCAAGGCTGGGGTGGGATGGGGAGGATTTCACTGGAGAGACGCAAATCCCGGGATCTGGAAGGGCCAAAATCCTGAATAAATGAGGGGAAACAACAGGATGGAGTCATGGAATCATGGAATGCTTTGGGTGGGAAGGGAACTTCAATCCCATTCCATGGGCAGGGACACCTCCCTCTATCCCAGGTTTCTCCAAGCCCCAGTGTCCAACTTGGCCTTGGATATTCCCAGGGATGAGGAATCCACAGTTTTTTGGGGAATACCTATGCCAGGGCCTCCCTTCCCACTTCCAGCCAGGAATTCCTTCATCCCCTCTGCCCTTCAGCCCCTTGGAGCTCTCCAAGCTTCCCCAGAATTCCAGGAACATCCCGGCTCCAATCCCTTCATCCCTTTGGAACAAGAAGGTGCCAGATAGGAGCAGACCAGGAGCTGCTGCTCCAAGGGAAAAAAATTCCAGCCTCGTCTCCAGACACCTTTGGGGCTCCATGAGATTCCTGGAGAAGGTCCTGGGAATTCCATGTGTTCTTCTCACCAATCCCATGGGACTGGAATTTTACCGGTGTTCACTCATGTCTGGATCCAGGAGGCTGCTTTTTCCTTGGAGGGCAGGAATCTGGTCCCAAACGTGGATTTTCCTGGGATTTGGGAACTTACAGCCCTCCGGGTTAGGTGGGATTTCAGGACAGAATGAGGAAAGCAAGAAAATCTTGGGGAAAATTCCTGGAATTTTATATTTAGCTTTACAAGGAACAGGGTACCAGGAAAGCCAGAGCAACCCCATGGATGTAAGAACTGGTCTCCTTGGCATTCCCAAAAAACTCCATCAATCCCAAATAAGTCTTTCCATCACCAAGACCAGGGCAGGATAAACCAAAATTCCCTCCTCTCTCCCGGATTCCAGGGCTGGTGTTCCCACTTCCAGCTCGGATTTTCCTCTCCATGCCGTGAGACGCTCCGAGGTGTTAATCCTTTCCTTCCATCTGATTTTCTGGAATAACCATTCCCAGGCCAGCTGTGAATCCCTGGAAAGCAGCTGTTTGCACCCCTGGATGCAGCTCGGAAGAGGAGCTCGGATCCAGCTGAAATTCCTGCCAGAAAGATGGGAAAAGCCAGCAATTTTTTTACCGACACAGATTCCTGAATATCTGGGATATAAGGCCTCCCAAAATTCTGGGAATGTGGCAGCCCAGGAGTGGGATGGGAACGGGGAAATTGGAGTGGAATATTCCATTGTGGAAAAGAGCAGGCATTGTGAAATCCCTGTGGTCCCAGGGAGATCTCGGAATGCTGATGGGAATGGGAAAAGTGGGAAAGGGGAGACTGCAGCTCCCACCCAAGGGAAAACAGGGAAGGATGGCTTAAAAATTGGGAAACTCCTGGGAAACAGGTGGGAAAGCAGCAGGAGTTGGGATTTACATCGGGGCTGGGATTTGTTGATCCATATCTGAATATTCCAGGATGGAATTCCCAGGACAGTTTCACTCCTCACATCCAATATTCCTGCTGCTTTCCATGGATCGGGGATTGGCACTGATCCTGCTATTCCCTGGATCAGGAATGTGCACAGATCCTGCTGCTATTCCCTGGATCAGGGATGGGCACAGATCCAGCTATTCCATGGATCAGGGATGTGCCCAGACCCTGCTATTCCCTGGATCAGGGATGGGCACAGATCCCATTACCCAGGAATGTCCCCAGACCCTGCTGCTCTCCATGGATCAGGAATGTGCCCGGATCCCGCTCTTCCCCCATGGATCCCACCCCTGCCCACCCCCCTGTTCCCTGTTCCAGCCATCCCACGATTTTCCCCAGACCATTCCCAGACCAGCCAATTCAACAGGAAACTCCGCTCTTCCCGTCCCTCTCCCGCCCTCACACCCGGCCTGGCAAAGGACGGGATTTTCCCGCCCACTTCCCGCCCTTCCCTTTCCCAAGGCCTTTCCAAGCCCTCATCCCGCTCGTCCTGGGCGATCCCGAGGGCTCCCTGTGCCTCGGCCTGTTCCCCATTAAATCCCAACCCTGCCTCATTAGGGAATGAGGGCTGGAATGACTTAAATCCATGGAGCGCTTCAATCCCACACCCCTGGCTGCAGGATACTCGGGAAAAGTGGGAATTTTTCCCACTGAGGTGAGACCTCACCTGCAGAGCTGCTTCAGTTCCCAGATCCCATCTTCAGGAGGAAGTTGGGAGCTGCTGGAGCAAATCCAGAGGAGCCCCGGAGCTGCTGCAGGGCTGGAGCCCCTCTGGAGCCAGGCTGGGAGAGCTGGGAATGTTCCCCTGGAGAAGGGAAAAATCCAGGGAATGCTCAGAGTCCCTGGAGGGGCTCCAGGAGAGCTGCAGAGGGACTGGGGACAAGGGATGGAGGGACAGGACACAGGGAATGGCTCCCACTGGGAAAGGGGAGGTTGGGCTGGGATCTTGTGCAGGAATTGCTGCCTGGGAGGGTGGGGAGGGGCTGGGCTGGAATTCCCAGATTTGCTGTGGCTGCCCCTGGATCCCTGGCAGTGCCCAAGGCCAGGTTGGATCCACCTGGGATGGTGGGAATTTTCCCTGCCCATGGATTGGGCAAAGCCCTCCTATCCCGCTACATTCCACGATTCCAAGATGACTTCATGGACACCATTCCTGATCCCTGGAGCCTCCTGCCCTTTTATCCCAGCAGAGCTCCCACTTCCCTTGGTTTTCCATATGGGATCGGCAGAGCTGGGGTTAAAACATGACTTTCCAGGGATCCCTGTTTTTCCACAGGCTCTGCTCTAATTCTTCACATTCCTGGCCATGGTTAATGCCCTAGACCTCTGGAATATCTCCATTCCTGAATGGAATCACCAACCCAATCCAAGGCTTTGTGAGAGATAAATCCAGGAATTCAGGGATGGCTCCCAGTTTTAGCTACACCATTGGAGTGTGAGGGTCTGAAATCCAACAAGGTCTGGTGTATCCGGGCAGGAAAAATTCCCACTTTTCCCGAGTATCCTGCAGCCAGGGGTGTGGGATTGAAGCGCTCCATGGATTTAAGTCATTCCAGCCCTCATTCCCTAATGAGGCAGGGTTGGGATTTAATGGGGAACAGGCCGAGGCACAGGGAGCCCTCGGGATCGCCCAGGACGAGCGGGATGAGGGCTTGGAAAGGCCTTGGGAAAGGGAAGGGCGGGAAGTGGGCGGGAAAATCCCGTCCTTTGCCAGGCCGGGTGTGAGGGCGGGAGAGGGACGGGAAGAGCGGAGTTTCCTGTTGAATTGGCTGGTCTGGGAATGGTCTGGGGAAAATCGTGGGATGGCTGGAACAGGGAACAGGGGGGTGGGCAGGGGTGGGATCCATGGGGGAAGAGCGGGATCCGGGCACATTCCTGATCCATGGAGAGCAGCAGGGTCTGGGGACATTCCTGGGTAATGGGATCTGTGCCCATCCCTGATCCAGGGAACAGCAGGGTTTGTGCCACTCTCTGATCCAGGGAATACTAGGATCCATGCCTATCCCTGATCCAGGGAATATCAGGATCTTGGCACATCCCTGATCCATGGAAACTGCAGTATCCTGGCACATTCCTGATCCATGGAATAGCAGGATCTGTGCCCATCCCTGATCCATGAAACAGCAGGATCTGTGCACATCCCTGATCCATGATTAAGCAGGATTTGTGCACATCCTTGATCCATGGAATAGCAGGATCTGTGCACATCCCTGATCCACAGAATAGCTGGATCTGGGCACATCCCCAATCCAGAGAATAGCAGGATCTGGGTATGTCCTTGATCCATGAAATGGCAGGAACTGGGCACATCCCTGATCCATGGAAAGCAGCAGGATCAGTGCCCATCCCTGATCCATGGAATAGCAGGACTTGTGTCCATCCCCCATCTATGGAATAGCAGGATCTGTGCCCATCCCTGATCCAAGAAACAGCGGGATCTGTGCCCATCCCTGATCCATGGAATAGCAGGATCTGTGCCCATCCCTGCCCTAAGGAACAGTGGGATCTGTGCAGCTGAGGGGGACCGAGGGACAGAATTCCCACCTTTCCTGCTGCCCAGGCCGCGGGATCATCCCAGGACTCGCTCCGGGCATTCCGGCGGCCGTGCCGTGCCATCAATCCCGTCATTAAAATTCCCCCTTTTCCAGCTCCGAGCGTGTCAGCGCGAGGCGGCCCCGCGGGATTCGGGATTTACGAGGTGCCGAAAGCCGCCTCATTCCCATTGTCCGGATAATCCATAAAAAGCTCCGACACTCCCGGGGAGTTTTGCAGCTTGTCCGTGTTCCTGCGGGCCAGATGCTTTCCCGGGAATCAAAGGGATGCAGGAAGACACGGAATTCTTCTTTTTCTGGATGGGGTTGGAGAGTCTGGGATGTGGTTTGGATACAAACAGCAGGGGAAAGCAAAGATTTCATAAATACTGGAAAAAGAAATCCTTAAAATAAGGAATTATTCCATCCAGGCATTTGAAATGTTCCATGTTTTGAAGGATTTTTGGAATTTTGGGTGCTTGAGATGTAGATACAGGTGCTGAAAATCTGAGGGGGAAAAGGGAGGATTCCAATTTTACTGTGAGAAAAGGGAATTCTTTGTTCAGTCCCCACCAGCCTGGGATGATCCAGCAGGGCCTGGACTTCTCCCAGGATTTTCCTCTAAAATGAGGGATCTTAAGTGTGTCCATCTGGGAAAAGCACCTCCAATCCAGCCAAAACATCTGGATTTTGTTTTGGAGTTTTTCTTTTTTTGTTTGGATTTTGTTCTGGACTTTTTGAGAAGCGCTGGATCCTGCTTCTCCTGTGACCTCTCCAGCACTTTTAATAATCATGGAATGGTTTGGGTGGGAAGGGATTTTAAGGATCATCCCATTCCCACCACATCCGTGGGCACAGACTTCTCCCACCCTCCCAGGGTGCTCCAACCTGGCCCTGGGCACTGCCAGGGATCCAGGGGCAGCCACAGCAAAGCTGGGAATTCCAGCCCAGCCCCTCCCCACCCTCCCAGGCAGCAATTCCTGCACAAGATCCCAGCCCAATCTCCCCTTTCCCAGTGGGAGCCATTCCCTGTGTCCTGTCCCTCCATCCCTTGTCCCCAGTCCCTCTGCAGCTCTCCTGGAGCCCCTCCAGGCCCTGCCAGGGTCTGGCAGCTCTCCCTGGAGCCTTCCCTTCTCCAGGGGAACATTCCCAGCTCTCCCAGCCTGGATCAAGAGCAGAGAGGCTTCAGAATCCTGGAATATTTGTGTGGAAAAGAACCTTAAATCCCACCCAATCCATGGGAAGGGACAACTTTCCCTATACCAGGTTTTTCCAAATCCCAACCAGCCTGGCCTTTGGCACTTCCAGGGATCCAGGGGCAGCCACAGCAAATCTGGGAATTCCAGCCCAGCCCCTCCCCACCCTCCCAGCCAGGAATTCCTTCCCAAATTCCCATCTATCCTCACTTCCTTACTGTTTAAATCCAGTGATCCCAAGAGGAGCCCCTTGGCTCCCTTGACCTCCTGGCCAGGGCTCCCTGATGGATCCATTTTCCATCACCACCAAAAATCCAGAGTTTTTTAGGAACCACAGCCCTGCGGAATTCCAGGACATCCACCAGCCACAGCTTTCCAAGGAATTTTCTGTGAAGGAGTCTCTGGTCCTGCAGATTCCTTGATGGTTCCTTAATTCCTGTGGATTCCAAAGACATTTTGGAAAAATTCATGAGTGAATCCCAGTTTATCCCACTTTTCCAAGCAGGGCCATGTCCCATTCCAAAGGAAACAGCGAAAGACTTCTCCAGAAAGGGGAGGGAAACTGAGGCACGGATGGACATGGATCAGCTCCTCTTGGAAGTGTGGGATCCTGTTCTCCCAGGGCTCTGGGATTGGATCTCCCAGGAATCCTGGAAGATCGGGATGATCCAGGAGTGGATTCAACTCCATCCCTCCAGATTCCTGGGAGAAACCTCCCGGCTCCCCTGGAGCCTGGCAGGGGTTGGAATGGGATCTTCCCATCCCTGTTATCCCAAACCACTCCACGATTTCCTGCCCACTAAAACTGCTCCTTCTCCAGGGAGCTGGGAATGATGGATGGATCCAATCTCCCAAAAAAGTGCGAATAATTCATTCCCCTTCCCTCAGGAACCAGAATTCCCAGTGTTCCCAAACTCCCCCTGTTCCTTAGGATCTCCAGGGATGCCCCAGGACAATCTGGAGCTTTTGGATGAAACCAATCCCTTTTAAAAAAATCTTTTTCCTGTTTTTTTTTTCCACTGGAAAACCCGAAAGATTTCAAATCCTGCATTTTGCCGAAATTCCCTCGGAATTCACTCCCGACTTTTCCATGGAGAGCTGCAGTTTCAGCTTTCCGGGATGAGGGCTCCCATTAAGGATTTAACTCCATTCCCTAAGAAATCCTTGACAGGACAAATCCTTTGGCCCCTTTTGTCCGGTTATTCCCGACTCTGGAATGACTCATTGGAATTGGCAAACAGGAATCGCTCTGTGACCAATGGATTTTCCCACTTGGGAGAAATTCTTCCTTGGAATTCCCACTAAAGCGCCTCCAAACATTAATTCTCTCCACTCTGGGACTCTTGGTGGACTCTCCGCCTCAGGAAAAAGGGGTTTTCCTTACCTTTAACTCCTTTTTTCCAGGTTTTATTTCGGGAATTCATGAGTTTTGGTGTCTTGACCGTCTCTTTATTCCCAAGAACTGGGAAATTCCAGGTGGAAAACACAATCCCCAATTCCTTCGGGATCCAGGTCCAAGCCCTTCTGTGTCCAGAAGAACTGAGAGGGTTTTATTCCAAAATCCCAGAATATTCCAAGCTGGAAAGGAGCCACTTGAGGATAACATGGGGTGAACCCGTCCTGAACCTCATTCCAGGTTTGGAAAAGTTGGGATAAACTGTTCCCGTTCCACGTTTTCCTTCCATCCCAACTCCTTCCACTTTGGGACATCCCGGACAATCCACGGGCCAAAACCTGGAAAATAAAAACAACAAAATAAGAAACTCATCCCAAAAAAACCCCACCCACGGCTGAAGCCATTTTCCTCCCGGGAATTCCCGGAACAGCTGGAAGTTGATTCACAGGGAATGAAAACCTTCGGATTCGGGAGGTTAAGCAAACACCACCCAGGTTCTCCTTGGCTCCAATTCCAGGGAAGGAATACAATGGAATTGTTCATCTTCCCATTCTTTTGGCTCTTTACCAAAGCCCAATCCCACTAAATCACCTCTTTTCCCCCAGAAATTTGGGATTCTGCTCTGTATTAACAACAGCAAGCATGGATGGGAATCGGGATCTGGATCTGGGTCCAGATCTGGAAGTGGTGGGAAGCCCCCTCATGGAATGTGGCTGTTGGTAGGGTGGGAATCTCATCCAGGGAATTTTTCTGGGACATCAGGGAAAAAGGGCCAGGAAAGTATGGAGAGAGACTGAGGACAAGGGATGGAGGGACAGGAGACAGGGAATGGCTCCCACTGGGAAAGGGGAGATTGGGCTGGGATCTTGTGCAGGAATTGCTGCCTGGGAGGGTGGGGAGAGGCTGGGCTGGAATTCCCAGCTTTGCTGTGGCTGCCCCTGGATCCCTGGCAGTGCCCAAGGCCAGGTTGGACACTGGGGCTTGGACCCAGCTGGGATATCCCTTCCCTTCCTTTCCCTTCCTTTCCCTTCCTTTCCCTTCCTTTCCCTTCCTTTCCCTTCCTTTCCCTTCCTTTCCCTTCCTTTCCCTTCCTTTCCCTTCCNTCCCTTCCCATCCATGAAATTCCAGGAACAGACTGTTTTCCCAAAGCCAAAAAATCAGATTCCTCTGCACCATCTCCAAACAAAGGATCTAAATCCTCCCATGGTGAGAATCCCAATGGATCGGGATTAGATCCCGATGGATCAACACCAAGGAAGCCTGGATGGGGATTCCGGTGTTTCCCGGGTTTGGGATTTCCATCAAAACTCTTTTTGGAGCAACCTGGAATATTGGGAAGTGTCCCTGCCCCTGGAACCAGATGGAATTTTCCCACCCAAACCATTCCATGAATCTCCGATTCCATAATATTTTACAGCCAATGGAAAGATGGAAACAATGGGAAAAGAGGGAAAAATCCAGGAAGATAAAAAACAATTTTTTTTTTTATTATTCTCTCCAGGTTTTATTTTAGCAGAAATATTCCCTCTGTTTTCTTGGAATTTGGAAGGAGGAGGTGAAGCTAAACTTGGGTGGGCGGGAATATCTGGAATAAATATTCCCACTGGGATCATCATTCCAAAATTAACTTTATCCATGGAGAACAAGGAGCTTTAAGGAGCTACTTAAAAATCCCTGGAGCCAAGACCTCACTTCCATCCCATGATCCAGGCCCTTCCCACATTTTCTGGGATGCAACACAACCATCCCCGCTGAAATCCCGGGATTAATGACAACCACATTTGTTTCCAGCAGGGATAAAAAAGCAGCAATCCCAAAAAAACCTCCCAAAAATCGGGATGGGCTTCCAACCTGTGGGTGTTTGCTGGACCTGCTGATCCGACGGACAAACATTCCCAAAATAATGTCCTGCTGCTCCCTGGAGCATTCCCGGGAACAAAGCGTGCGATCCATCCGTGCTGCAGGGCAGGGAAGGGGTGGAGCTGTTCCTCCTGGATAAACACGGCTGGAAAACATCCAGGGGCGGGGGGAATAAACCTGGGGAAAAAATTCCATGGGAAGAGGAAGAAATGGAAAGAAGGAAGTGGTCAGGAGTGGAGGGAAAAATTCCGGGGAGTGGGATTGGATTTTGGAGAGTGGGATTGAGTTTTGGAGAGTGGGATTGGGTTTTGGAGAGTGGGTTGGGATTTTGAAGAGTGGGATTGGATTTTGGAGTCTGGGATTTGATTCTGGAGTCTGGGATTGTATTTTGGAGAGTGGAATCGGGTTTTGGAGAGCAGGATTGAATTTTGGAGTCTGGGATTGGGATTCTGGAGATTGGGTTTGGGATTTTGGAGAGTGGGATTGGGATTTTGGAAAGTGGAATTGGATTTTGGAGAACA
This sequence comes from Cisticola juncidis, assembly GCA_013400215.1. Lineage (NCBI taxonomy): Eukaryota > Metazoa > Chordata > Aves > Passeriformes > Cisticolidae > Cisticola > Cisticola juncidis. The sequence goes on from VXBR01008558.1 coordinate 19,115, forward strand.
AACAGGGTCACACTGAGGAGTGCTTTGTCCCCCAAGAATCCAAGGAATCATGGAATGGGTTGAGTGGGAAGGGACCTTAAATCCCATCCCATTCCCACCCCATCCATGGACAGGGACACCTCCCATATTCCCAGGTGGATCCAAGCCCCAGTGTCCAACCTGGCCTTGGGCACTTCCAGGGATCCAGGGGCAGCCACAGCAAATCTGGGAATATCCATGACTTTTCTCCATTACTTTTCTCTCTGCCACTGAGCCTCTCCTGGCCGCTCCATCCATATTGTCCATCCCAAATTCCCTTTTTTTGGAGGGGGATTTCCAGCCTTTCTGCTGGGCTCCATCCCTACAGCAATCTCGGGACATTCCGCTGTTTTCCCTCCTGGTCCCATCCCGGCCTTTGATGTGAAATCCCCTTTTCTAATCTCTCCGTTTTATGGGATTTGCCCACGTTTCCCTTGGATTCTGCCCAGGACATCCCATTCCGGAGCAATTCCCAAGCTGACACTGGTGCTCTGTGGGTTCTGGGCCCTTTCCCAACTCTTTCAAGTCGCCTCTCCAAAATTCCCGCTATCAGGATTTTATCACTGACATCACATTCCTGATGGACATTCCCGACATTTAACAATCCCACCGGGATCGCCTTTTTCCTGGAAGGCTCTTCTGAGGCAATTCTGCTTCCAAAGGGACTTTTCTTCATCCCAGATTCCAAGAAAAGCTCTGGAAAGGATTCACTTCTTGCTGCCTTTACAGATTTGGGGATCCACAGATGGAGAAGGAATTTTTTTCCCATTTTTATACAAAAATAGGGATAAATCCACTTAATTCCAGACAGGAACTTTACCTCCAAAATCCAAATTTATTAATATAATAT
>VXBR01008558.1:20849-35224 GCA_013400215.1 Cisticola juncidis
TTTTTTTTTTTTTTTTTTTTTTTTTTTTTAACCTGCAAACAAATCCAAACTTGGCCTGGAATTTTCGGGAGCTGGACCAATGATCCTTGTGGATCCATTCCAATCCATGTTGTTCCATGATCCCAAAAAAGAAAGCAGTTATGGAATTCGCTGCTGTGTTTTGCCAAGAAATCAAACTCCAGGCTGGTTTTCCACCCCAAATCCTTTTCCGCTTTTGGGATCAGAACAGCTTTTTCCCAGTTAATTGAAGAATTGATGGATCAGATCCATCAGAGCATCTCCATCAAAAATTCCAGCCCTTGGAAAAAAGAAGGAATGCTGGGAAGGTGAAATAGATCCATAAAAAGTTCTGGAGGGGGAAAAATAAAACCCCTGGAAATCCATATTGGAATCCATTCCTTTCCCGCCATTTTTATGGCTGAACATTCATTTTTATTAATTCCAACCCAAAATATTCCCAAAAATTCTTGGAAAATCGCATTTCCTTCCCTGGGGAAATGCCAACATTTTTCCTTCTGTTTTAATTCCCAGTTGGAAGCGGGAAGTGAAAATCTGAAGCTTTGTGGGAAATGGAATTTCCAAAAAAACTCCGGTTGGGAATAGCGGAATATTCCTTGTGGATAGCATGGAGTTGTTTGGCTTCATTTTGGTGGGAATATCTGGATTTGATAACGTTGGATTTGGACAATCTTGGAGATTTGATTTGAAAAAATGAGAATGTTTCCCACCCAAATCCATCAGAAAATGAAATATTTTAAGGAATTCCTAAATGTCAAAAATTCCTACAAAATTTTTAAAAAGTGGGAATGAGCCTGTGGGAAATCCTAAAAATAAAGGAAAAGTTGGAATGGCAGATTTAAGGTGGAGAGAGGGGTTTGGACAATTTTTGTGCGGAATTTCACGGAAATGAAGCCACATCCACAAAATATTTGGGATTCACGGATGCAGCGGTTGCCAATGGAAAAAAAAACAGGAGAACAACAAATTCCGAGGGCTTAAAACCCTGGAGAGTGCAGGAAATCCCTGTGGGAAGCAACATTTGACCAATTCCAGGATAATTCAAGGAAAAACCTTTCCCACCCCACTCCACTCTGTGGCTGTGCCGCTCCTCAACCTTCACTTGGCCTTTCCCAAGGGAATTATTCCCAGGAAACCTTGGACACTTGGAATGGAGATCCAGCACTGAGCTCCAGCACCGCCACCCCTTGGAAAATCTCCACTTCCAGCTCCTTTTTCCCTCCTGTTTTTCCTTGGAACAGCCCTTTCCTGTTTCCCTCTTGGAAGCACTAATTATTCCCAGCTCCCTTTTTCTTCTGGGAGCCCACGGACACGGAATTGTTTTGGTTCCTCTTCCAAGATGGGATCTGCCACGTGGAACCTGCGGATTTCTTTGGGACACAACCACCAATTCCAGATAAATCTCATCCACGGGATCTTAATTCCTTTTTTCCCTGATTTTCCCAGCTTGGAATTGCCAGGGAGCTGCAGCCACGTACGGATATCACCAGGTCTGCAACCATGGGATTTTTTTTTCGTGCTTTCAGTGATTTTTATCCATGGATTTGGGGCCATCCCTCATTCCAAGGATATGGAAATCCAAAATCCAAGGTGGCCTTTGGAAAAAGATCTGGCCACCACCAGCTCCGCCTCGGGATAAACTCATTCCAAGGAAAATTTGCAAGAAATCCCAAATATTGCAACAAATCCATTTTCACCGGAGGCTCCGTGTCCCAAACAACTTGTAGGGAAGCAACAATTCCCTCTCTGCTGTTTCCCGACGTTTCTCCGGGTTTGGGAAGAGAAATCTCTCCTTGTTCCCTGCAGTTCTTCCTCAGGGATGGATCCACGACGTCGGCACTGGGGAATGCGTTTGTGTTTCCTTGGAATTCCGCCCGGAGCCACCGCAAATCCTCCTGGATTGGGTTCAATCCACGCTCCAGGCTGGGCCTGTCAACAAATCCTTGATTTTTTTGGGAGGGGAGAATTCTGCTCCGGGTCAGTCTGGGAGCAGGAGGAGGGGGAGGTACTGGAGAGGGAATTCTGGGATTTGCCATCCAATTGGGGGCCATCTTGGCCCTCTTCCCAAACCTTGAGGTGTTCCCAAATCCTGCGTCTCTGGAGAAACCACACCACCAATCCCTGCCCAGCTTGGATATGAGAATCCCAAGGATTCTTGTCCCAGGGACACCTCCCACCATCCCAGGTGGATCCAAGCCCCAGTGTCCAACCTGGTCTTGGGCACTACCAGGGATCCAGGGGCAGCCACAGCAAAGCTGGGAATTCCAGCCCAGCCCCTCCCCACCCTCCCAGGCAGCAATTCCTGCACAATTTCCCAGCCCAATCTCCCCTTTCCCAGTGGGAGCCATTCCCTGTGTCCTGTCCCTCCATCCCTTGTCCCCAATCCCTCTGCAGCTCTCCTGGAGCCCCTCCAGGGGCTCTGAGCATTCCCTCCATTTTTCCCTTCTTCAGGGCTACATTCCCAGCATTCCCAGAGCAGCGGGGCTCCAGAATCCCAAATTTTTTGGGGTTGGAAGGGACTTTAAATCCCATCCCATTCCCAGCCCATCCATGCTCAAGGACACATTCGAGTATTCCAGGCGGCTCCAAGCCCCAATGTCCAGCCTGGCCTCGGACACTTCCAGGGATGAAGAAGACTTTGGGATCAGTGGGATGAAGAGCTGTCAATCAAAGCTGACCCCCACAGGAGCCTCCTACACCCTCCAGGCCCTGAACGTGCTCCTGGCACAGCAAAATTCCTGAATCCAGGAATTCTCCCGACCTTTAATCATCCAGCAGCAAATCAGGGAGGACGAGGGACACCAGCAGAGCCTTCCCTGTTCCAGGGACACATCCCAACCCCAAACACCTATGGAAAACCAGGGATAAATTCCCAGGTTTTACCCCCGAAATTCACTCTTTTTCCAGGGTGGAAAAGCCACCGTGCAGAGAACAGTGAACATCACCTCCAACAAAACCCATGGATCTGCTCCTGCTCCGAGCCCTTCCCTCTCCCTGCAGCTTTCCTGTGGTTTTGGCTGCCCCTGGAATTTGGCAGGAGCCGCAGGCGCACTCAGACACGGAATTGAGCCGTTCCCAGCACGGCCCCGGGATGACAGGAAAGTGCCTGTGGATTTATTGGATAATTAAGGAGCCGGGCACGTTGGGAAAGGGGAGCGGGGAGGTGGTGTCAGTGACTCAATGGGTGGCAGAATTCCATGTGCCGCTGGAATAACGAGAGGGAGAAACGGCAGAGACAGAACAAGGCATTGTCCCTGCTCCAGGGGCTCCACAAGGCACCCGGAGCTCTCCTTTGGATTTTCATCCAAGGAAAAGGTGTTAACCTGTTCCTGCACCTCTGTCCTGAATGTTTTCCTACTGGGATGGGGCGTTTCTGCTGCTTTTCCATGTTTTTTTTTTTGAGTGTTGTTGTCCATGGAATGCTGTAATTGTCCATTGTACCTGGCGTGAACAATCCTGAACACCCCAGGGCTCCAAGGCATGGAATTCCAGAGGGATTTGGGATGGAAATTACTTCCAACCTCTGCCATGGGCAGGGACAGTTCCCACATTCCCAAGTGGATCCAACCTGGCCTTGGGCACTGCCAGGGATCCAGGGGCAGCCACAGCAAATCTGGGAATTCCAGCCCAGCCCCTCCCCACCCTCCCAGGCAGCAATTCCTGCACAAGATCCCAGCCCAATCTCCCCTTTCCCAGTGGGAGCCATTCCCTGTGTCCTGTCCCTCCATCCCTTATCCCCAGTCCGTCTCCAGCCCAAGGCATTTTCCAGTTTTGGGATACTCAGGAAATGTTGGTTTGCAATTGGAAACAGAACCTTTCCTCAGCTCACCTTTGGAATTTCGGGTTCCCAGCAGCAGCTCTGGAGCTCCATTGAGTGCTGTAGTCCCATCCCCAATCCGGTTCCTCAGCCAGGCTGCAGCTCTCCAAGGATTTCCACAATCCTGGAATTCCTGTGATGTTCTGTGATGGATCAGAGAGAAGAAAGACACAGAAGAGGCCCTGGAGCTTCTGCAGGGCTGGAACTCCTCTGCCACAGAGCCAGGCTGGGAGAGCTGGGAATGTTCCCCTGGAGAAGGGAAAAATCCAGGGAATGCTCAGAGTCCCTGAAGGGGCTCCAGGAGAGCTGCAGAGGGACTGGGGACAAGGGATGGAGGGACAGGACACAGGGAATGGCTCCCACTGGGAAAGGGGAGATTGGGCTGGGATCTTGTGCAGGAATTGCTGCCTGGGAGGGTGGGGAGGGGCTGGGCTGGAATTCCCAGATTTGCTGTGGCTGCCCCTGGATCCCTGGCAGTGCCCAAGGCCAGGTTGGATCCACCTGGGAATGTGGGAATTGTCCCTGCCCATGGAATGGGATTTAAGGTCCCTTTCCCACCCAACCCATTCCATGATTCCATTCCCACCCTCAAGGATAAAGAAGGGATGAACCCTCCAATGTCCCTTAGGGGAACACTGAGGTGCCACCTCTGTCTGGGATCATCCATAAATTCTGTTTTCTTTGGGATCAGGCTCTGTTTGGACCAAATCCCTTTCAGCCAAAGCCGAGCTGGGAACACGAAGGATTTTTTTTTCTTTTCCTAGAAATGTTCAGTGCTTCCCGGTGATCCCTCGGCTGCCAGGAGCTGAATTCCGGGCCTGAATTCCCTGTTTCTCACTCTCCAAACACTTCCCAGCTCCCGGCTGTTAAAAGGAGCAGAGCCACTGCAGTGGCGGCTCCAGGGAAGGTGAGAATTTGGCATCCAGGGAAAGAAATGGATTCGCTCCCAGTAAACCTCTCCACGGAGCCTTTTCCATGATGCACGGCAAATCCAGGGATTAATCGTCCCGGAGGTGTCCCCTGGGTAAATTCAACTCCAACCAGGACACAGAGAAATAAATTCACAAATTTTGGGGGTTTTTTTGAGCTTGGAATTTTTAATTCTGCTTTGGGATCTGCTCTACAGTAAAAGGCGGGGATTTTTCCAACTTTTCTTTCCAAAAAGATACCTGTGGAGGGTCCACCCTTGATCCAGAATTCCGGGAAGGGTGGTGGATCCCAGAGGATTGGTGGTAAGTGAGTTTTGGTTCCTGGGGAGGATCATGGGGAGGAGCAGAGGATTCATCCAGGGAGGAAAAAAAAATATCCTGGCTGTTGGATTGGGCATGGAACAACATCCATGGAACCATGGAATGGTTTGGGTGGGAAGGGTTCCTTAAATCCCATCAATTCCACACCATCCATGGCAGGGACACCTCCCACTGTCCCAGGTGGATCCAGCCTGGCCTTGGGCACTGCCAGGGATCCAGGGGCAGCCACAGCGAAGCTGGGAATTCCAGCCCAGCCCCTCCCCACCCTCCCAGGCAGCAATTCCTGCACAAGATCCCAGCCCAATCTCCCCTTTCCCAGTGGGAGCCATTCCCTGTGTCCTATCCCTCCATCCCTTGTCCCCAGTCCCTCTGCAGCTCTCCTGGAGCCCCTCCAGGGACTCTGAGCATTCCCTGGAATTTTCCCTTCTCCAGGAGAACATTCCCAGCTCTCCCAGCCTGGCTCCAGAGCAGAGGGGCTCCAGAATCCTCGAATGGGTTGGAAGGGACCCTAAATCCCATCCCATTCCAACCCCATCCCTGTTCAGGAGCATCTCCCACTATCCCAGGTGTCTCCCAGTCCCGATGTCCAGCCTGGCCTTGGACATTTCCAGGGATCCAGGGACAGCCACAGCAAATCTGGGAATATCAAGTCGCCATTAACGGGTTCCGGTCAATCCCTGCTCGGAAATCTTTTCCTTTGAGTTTTGTGTTTGGAGCCCATCAGGACCCCCCAGATCTCCCAAAACCTCCGGAACGAAGGGAGCTGGATCCAATCCCGGCCTTGTAAAGCCAGTCTGGAATAGATTAATCCAACCTTCAGCTCATCAATGAGCAGGACGTCGAATTCCTGGATCTTTCCCAAACAACAGCTCACGGGAAGCATCCCTTGCTCCAAGACATCCCTGGTTTTGATTTTGTGGGGAAAGGATTGGCTGAGGTTTCCCAAAAGAACCCCATTTTTCCTTGTCCTGCTGAAATATCCCTCCTTCCAACACCTCCTTCCTGCTTTTGATTCCAGCTGGGGCCGGGAAACACCAAAGAAGCCACAAAACGGGAAGGAGGAGGGAGGAAAGGAGCGAGATCAGGGAATCCTGGACCACAGCAGACATTCCCGGGATGACCTCATTTTATGGATCCATCGTGGGTGTGCCAGTCCTTCCATCACCCCTGGAAGGGCTGGAAGATATCCACGGCTTCCCTTGGGACCTGGAAAAGGTGGGAAGAGGCAATGAAGTCGTGGGGTGGTGGAGGAAACTTTTCCTGAATTTGGGATTGGATTGGAGACCCACCCTGGAGTCTCCTCATCCATGATTTCCTGAGCTGCTCCTGCCATTCCCAGAGAATTCCTCCTAATTGAAACAGACCTGGGGCTTTTTCCATGGATTAAATGGGATTAACCATTTTCCACCTCTTTTCCAGCTGGCCCTTGGGTCTGGATCTTGTGATGGATCCTCACGGAATGTGGAGGTGCCTCTGGTGTTTCATCCCAAGGAAAAGATGGAAAACACCCTGGAGCCACCCTGAGCACAGGGAGAGCCACAGGAGAGGTCCCAAGGGAGTCCCACCTGGAATTTTGGGATACAGGGATGCACCAAGAGCTGCCCTGAGCCAAAATTCACCTCAGCAGACCCAAATGTGGGTTGTCCCACAGGAGGCAGAATTCGGAGCAATTCCAGGATTTTCCCATCTCAGTCAGGTGGATTATTCCCAATATGAGGTTGGAATAATCTCTGGGTGCTGAACAAACTCAACCTGTGGATCATGGAATCATGGAATGGGTTGGGTGGGACACCTCCCACTGTCCCAGGTGGATCCAGCCTGGCCTTGGGCACTGCCAGGGATCCAGGGGCAGCCACAGCAAATCTGGGAATTCCAGCCCAGCCCCTCCCCACCCTCCCAGGCCCAAATATCCCAGAATCCCAGAAATATTTCATTTGGAAAATCCCTCCAGGATCATGAAGTCCGAGCTGTTTCCAACCCCACCTTGGCACTGAGTGCCACATCCAGGAATTCCTTGGATACTTCCAGGGATGGGAACTCCAAACCTCCCTGGGCAGCCCATTCCAATATCTAAACACCTTTCCATGATGAAATTCCATCTGATTCCCCACATCCTTTGGCAGGATTTGTTTCAAGTCCTCTTGAGCTTCACAGAAGACAAAAAAGCCTCCAAAGAGGAATTCCAGCTCCATCTCTTCCCAATGATCCTTTCCTGCCCGATTCCCGAGCTTCATTTTTTCCCCTGCCACGGAGAAAACACAAAAATGAGGAAAAGGGGGAAGAAAATGGATTTCCCAAGGAGCAGGAAGAAAAATGGGAGAGCTCATGGTGGATTTTGGGATGGAGGGGCTCCAAGGCCGGGATTCCAAGTTCATGGAGAGGCCGCTGGCACTGACCCCAGTCTGCAGCTAATTCCATCCAGAAACTCCCTGGAAACCTCCGCCAGCTCCGACGGATCTCCGGGATAACGTGAAGCTCCCCCGGAAGATAATGGGAAAAATCTGTTCCAAATCCGATGCACCTGTCGGATTCCATAAAGGCATTCCCGAAAAAAGAACCCCAAGGGATGCAAATGCAGGGGATTAAATTATGGGATCAAATCCTCCCATCCCAAAAAATCCCCTGTCCTTGGCATCCCTGGTTCTCCGGGAATGGATTTTCCCATTTGCATCCCGATTATTACCCCACCGTGAGGAAAGAGATGCTTCCCTCTGGAATGTGGTGGGAATTGGGATGAGTTGTTGTGGGATTTCTGTCCCCCCTCCAGTGGGTGGTGATGAAATCCAAGTTTGGCTTCCCGACTTCCCAAAAACCTGGAATGCTTCGCGTCTGAGTTATCCCGAGTTTCCATCTGGAAAAGGAGGAAAAGGCAAAAATAAGAAGAATTCCCAGTGGTTTGGGAAACCTCAGGATAAAATTCCCACTGATTCCCTGCAGTGACTCCTGGAAAAACAATAAAAATTAGGGATCAAACACATCCAAACTGGATCATCCCTTCCATCTCTCCACGGATTCCTGCCCCACTGGAAACCATTCCCAACCCGTCCTCCTGGAAACCATTCCAAGCCCAATGGATTTCATGGAAGGCTTAAATTCCCCATCATTCCAAACTCATTATTCCATGCTTGGAACGATGTTCCCCTCCACATTCCCTGTTTTTAAACCATTATCACATCCAAGCTTTACTGGGATCTCCCATTCCAACCAAAATTGCAGAAATCCAGGATCCAGCACACGATCCATGGAAATCTTTCTTCCAGGAGAGGGACTGGGGACAAGGGATGGAGGGACAGGACACAGGGAATGGCTTTGAATCAAATTAAAGGACAAATTCAAAGTAAAATTAAAAAATCCATCATCCCATCCCTGACTGATTTTGTCACATCCCTGATTTTTTTCCGGGATGCTGCTCCAGATCCCGTCTGTGCAGCAGGAAGCGGGAGCAGGCTGGAAAAATCCAGGAATAAAGCTGGTAGACAGAACAGCAGGGGAAAAAAAAAAAAAAAAAAAAAAAAGGATAAAAAAGGAATTTCCACCCCCCCATCCCACTGTTTTTCCCGGAGTTTTCCTCTGGTTTTACACCTTGGAGTTGCCAGATGCCTGCAGGCAGTGCAGATTCCAGGGAATCATTAATTCCAAGGAAAGTTTTCCCTCTGTTCCAGCTTCCAGTCCCGTGCTGGTGTGCGACTGGACGGGGAAATTTGGGAATACATCCCTAAATCCACCCCAAAAATCTGTGGATGTGAGGCTTGGGATGTTCCCAGAATTCAACCGGCCTGGAGATGAGGGAAAGGAGCAAGGAATTTCCTTTGTTCCCAAATTTTAGGGATGGAACAGAACCAAGGAGAGACAAAGGAACCTCCTCAGCTTCTCCCTCTGCCCCAGGATGTCTCGGGAATGTGCAGGAATTCCCTTTCCTCACCTGGAAAACCCAGCTGGGAACTCGTCCTTTTGCCTATGGAAGCTGCACTTCCAAGAGAACATTCCTGGAGAAATCGGGATTCCCAGAGCCAACGGCGCCTGGAACATCCCCCAGGCTCTCCAAGGCCTCAATTCCACGTGGAAAAATTTTGGCTCGTGGAAAATTCCTTGGAAAAGTGGAATCCCCATTAAAATTTGGGCTGAATTTTAGAGGGGAAGGTTCTCCCACCACTTCCAAAAATCAGGATTTTCGGGTTAGACCCAGCCCTTGGAATTCTCCAGGAGCGACATCTCCTTTCCCAAGTTTTTCCCTATCCCTCTCCTCATTTTTGGGCTCCCAAACTGAGGAACTTCTGCCCTCCAAAATTCTCCCAGGTCCCTTCCCGCTGTTTGTCCAGGGATACTGGATACAGTGGGATAACAATGGGCGCTTCCCACCACCATCCCAGCTCCATAAACCTCCCCTCTTCCCAGAAACCGGGAAAAATTCCCTGAAAAAAAAACAACCCAAAAACCTCAGGATGTTTTCCGCATCACCCACTTGAAAGAGCCCAGATCACCTCCAAGTATTTTTATGGAAAGGAGTTTTTCCTCCCATTCCCGACTGTAAATCCCTGATGTTTTCCAGCTGTTGGCTCCTCATCCATGGAATGAAGGTGCCGGAGCAGCTGCTCCGGGCAGGTGGTGGCAGCTGCTGGATCAGGAAGAGCTGGAAGCGATTCCCAATCCTAACGGAGACGGTTCCTCATTAAACGGGAATTCCGCAGGCCTGGAGCGGATTTGCTTCCAGAGGCAATTCCTGCACGAGGTTTTTGGAAGCTTAAAGGGAATCAGGAGGTTTTTGGGAGTCGGGAAGGGGTGGGAGGCAGCAGTGGAGGGTGGATTTGGGGTGGGATTTTGGCAGAAATCCATGGATGAGGAAATAGCGGGAAGTCTTTTCCAGGCTGATGGAAGATGGTGGAAGACACGAGTCAGGGAATGAGGGTGGGATTGGGAATGAGGAAGGGAAAAGGCTGGAGCCACCTGGAGCTTTAGGAGTTTAGAGGAGGGGAAATGTTCCCTCAGGTTGGGAGAATCCAGGTGCTGAATTCCCTAAATCCCACCGTGGCACGGGGGGATCCCAGCCCACACCGACGGCTGATCCCGATTCTCCTGCACAATCCCGGGATTTAGGAGCCAGCAGAATCCTGGAATGGTTTGGAAGGGACTTTAAATCTGGCTCAATCCAGGGATACCTCCCTCTATCCCAGGTGGATCCAAATCCATCCAGCCTGGCCTTGGGCACTGCCAGGGATCCAGGGGCAGCCGCAGAAAATCTGGGAATTCCAGCCCAGCCCCTGCCCACCCTCCTGGCCAGGAATTCCTTGCCCACTTCCTTCAAATCCCAAAGGAGAAGAGGAATCTCCTCTCCTTTATTTTTTAGATCCTTCTTCCCTTTAATTCCTTGGAAAGGGCAAAGAGGAAATTATGGGATGTTTCCACGACGGAAAGGGAATCCCTGGAAAAGCTCTGAGGGATCCGAGCGCTCGGCATTCCATAGGGACCTGTCCCTGATCTTCCCTGATATCGGATCCGTGATCCCAGGTCCCAAACTCAGCTGGAAACGGGAATTTCTCCTTGGAATCGTCTTGGCTCCAGTTGTCCCACCGGGAGGAAATTTTCCAGGATTCTTCTCTCCCATCAGCCTTGGAGACTTTTTCCAACCTGGAAAAAACAATAGAAAAAAAAAAGAAAAAAAAGAAAAAAGAAAAAAAGAAAAAAAAAGAAAGAAAAAAGAAAGGGAAAAAAAGGGGGGGGAAAAGGAAAAAAAAAAAAGAATATCCGTGGAGAGGAAATTTTAGAGGGAATATTTAGAGGGAATCCTTGAAGGGGCAGAGGTGGAGGGATTTTCCAGGAATACAGGGATAACGGGTTTTTGGGAGCCTCGGGTGACACGGGCCGGGAAGGGGCTCCAGCCGTTACAGGTGGGATCTGACCCTGGAAAAACTTGGAATGGGAGATGAAGGATTCAGCTGATCCCAGCCTCATCTGCAGTGGAAGAGCTCCCTCTGGTGCCGTTAGGAATTCCCGCTTTTCCCGTTTTTTCTCCTTTTCCCCCCACTCTTTTCCAGGAAAATCACCTTGGCTGCTCCAGAGGGAAGGGCAAAGCTCTTCCTGATTTTATCCAGAGTCGGGAAAATCCAATTCCTCCTTGGAATATCCCAGATATCCATGGACACCCCAAGAGAGGCTGAAATCACGAATCCCAAAATCCCGAATCCCCAAATCCCAGGGAAAAACTCTCTGGGAAAGCAGGGCAGTGATCCCCACACCAGGGAATGTTCTGGAATTCCATGCTTGGGATCCATCCAGGGAATTTTATCCATGTCCAGCAGGATGGGAGCTCAGACTGGGAAATCTCCCAGCACCAAACCCTGTATCCCAATTTTTGTTTTCATCCCTGTCCTTTTCCAACAGGAGCTGGAGTTTTTTGCTGTGGAAGATGAGGGGGAAATCTCCAGAGAGGATTTTTGGGATGGAGCAGTTCCCGAGCTGCTTCCATGGCCACGGGATCATCTCCAAGGGCAACCTGCGGATTGAGGAGATTCCTGCCCTCGGAAGGAGGAGTTATCCAAGGGTTATTTTGGGATGCGGGGACAAGAGAAGTGTCCCACAAAAAGTCATAAATTAAAAGAGTTCTCAGGAGATTCCAGAAAAAACTTGGAGCCTTTTCCAGGGCCTGGAGGGGCTCCAGGAGAGCTGCAGAGGGACTGGGGACAAGGGATGGAGGGACAGGACACAGGGAATGGCTCCCACTGGGAAAAGGGGAGATTGGGCTGGGATCTTGTGCAGGAATTGCTGCCTGGGAAGGTGGGGAGGGGTTGGGCTGGAATTCCCAGATTTGCTGCCCCTGGATCCCTGGGAATGTCCAAGGCCAGGCTGGATCCACCCGGGAATGTGGGAGGTGTCCCAGGTTTGAACTGGATGGGATTTAAGTTCCCATCCCACACAGACCATTCCAGAATTCCACGATTCCATGAAAGATTTTTCTCTCCTGCAGTTCTTGGGATCCCCCTCGGATCGATATCCATGGGAATTATCCCATTCCTGTCTCTTTAAATCCCGGTCCCATCCACAGCCAGAACCATGGAATTTGTTCTCATCCAGCTCATTTCTCCCTGCCCAGGTAAAACAGGAATCAGGATATTCCCCCAAGATTTCTCTGAGCTCTCCATTCCCTGGACCAATCCAGAATTCCAGGTTTTTCCATTTGCTTTTGTAATCAGGAGAAACTTAATTTTAAAAAAATAAAAAAGCCGTAAAACCTGAAACAAACAAACAACAAAATCCAGTGGGAATTCTCAAATCCTCCTTTGCCAGGTCGGTTTTGGGAGGGAAAAAGGAATTTCCCTGGGATGGAGCCGTTCCCTTCCCCATCTGGGATGGATCCATCCCAAAGCCGCTCCCCGGGAGCACCTCTGATCCCTGCGGCTTCCCAGGCCCCTTTCCCGGCTATTTTAGGAGGGAATGTTTTGCCCAGCACCCCCACGGAGCTTTTCTGGGAATGGGAGGGAATAACCCAGGGCTTTGGATGGATGGAAAAGCGAAGGCAGAGCTCAGGGAATCATGGAATGGTTTGGGTGGGAAGGGACCTTAAAAACCTTCTAATTCCAGTGGGATGTGCGCCCTGTGTGGTTGCTTCCAGTTGGATCCGATCCCAAATCCTTGGAGCCTCCTCATGGTTAATTTTCCTGCCTCTGGAAAAATGAAAAGAGCTTTATTCCCTCCTGGAATTCTGAGCTAGACCGAGTGGAGCCCACTCTTTTTTTATTCCTGCACTTCCCACTCGCTCCATCTGGGCTGGGGCAGTATCTAAACCCAGCCTAAACCCAGCCTAAATCCAGGCCTAACCTCCCACAGGCCTGCATGGAAATCCCATGGAAATCCCATGGAAATCCCATGGAAATCCTATCGCCTGCCCCCTCACACCTGTGAAAATTCCTCCCTGGAATTTTAGCCCATCCTCGTTTCAAAGTGGTGGAATCCAAATTCCCGCCACACCCCGGGATTTTCCAGCCACAAAGAGGAAGTTTCACCATTCCCTCACCTGGGAATGTGGGATTGGGAGCAGGGAATGAAGCCATCATTCCTCACATTCCAGGATTCTGGAGCCCCTCTGCTCTGGAGCCAGGCTGGGAGAGCTGGGAATGTTCCCCTGGAGAAGGGAAAATTCCAGGGAATGCTCAGAGTCCCTGGAGGGGCTCCAGGAGAGCTGCAGAGGGACTGGGGACAAGGGATGGAGGGACAGGACACAGGGAATGGCTCCCACTGGGAAAGGGGAGGTTGGGCTGGGATCTTGTGCAGGAATTGCTGCCTGGGAGGGTGGGGAGGGGCTGGGCTGGAATTCCCAGCTTTGCTGTGGCTGCCCCTGGATCCCTGGCAGTGCCCAAGGCCAGGCTGGATCCACCTGGGAATGTGGAAAATGTCCCTGGTTGGAACTGGCCAAGCTTTAAATCCATCCCATCCCAAACTTTTCTGGGGATTCTGGGAGAACAGGGATATTTTTGCTCTCCCAGAGCTGTTCCCTTATGCAGCTGCTCCGAGAGGACGATTCCGGATCCGTTCCATGCCAGAGGCACCGGAGCAGCCACAATTCCCTCCTTCCCCTGCCTCACCTGGCTGAGCCTCCCGAGGGCCTGGAGAGCCTCCTGGGAAAACCACTCCGGGAATTAATTCCGAGCTGACCTTTATTCCACGACAATTCCCGCGCTAATTGCGCTCATTCCCGCTTCCCGAGGCATTGACGGAGGAGCCGCTCTTCCTACGGATCAAGAGGGAAAACGGGAAGAATCCTCCAATCAAGGACTTTTCATCCCAGCTCGGCTCAGGATGTCTCTGCTCCGTGGGTGCTTTTCAAGGGCTCTTCCGAGCCCTAGATGGATTTTTGTCCCATTTTTAGGGAAAAGAAGCGATTCCCAAAAAATCTCAAGAGCCTCCGAGCAGCTGCGAGTGCCTGAGAGGTTTTTTGGATGATGAAATAAAACGAAATAAAATGAAATAAAATGAAATAAAATGAAATAAAATGAAATAAAATGAAATAAAATGAAATAAAATGAAATAAAATAAAATGAAATGAAATAAATGGGTTTATTTCTGGCCAAAGGAGGGAGGGGGCTCGATGAAAACCGCTCCGAGCGTTTCTCGCTCCCAAGTTTTCCCTTCCTGCTTCCCGGGTATGGATCTGGGTTTTTGGGATAGGACAATGCTGAGAATGCCCCATAGAAGGGTTTTCCATGCCCATCCCAGCTTGGGATGGGATAGGATAACAGGATGGGATAATGGGATGGGATGATGGGATGGGAGAATGGGATGGGCTGGGATGGGATAAA
>VXBR01008558.1:35358-71757 GCA_013400215.1 Cisticola juncidis
GATGGGATAAAGGGATGGGATAAAGGGATGGGATGGGATAATGGGATGGACAGGTTCTGCTCCGGGGTGTGAACACAGATCCATCTCGGTGTGGGAATTCTGAGATTCCCTGGATGTGCTGTTTCCTTTTGGGAGTTCAGCTGCTGCGGGAGAATTTTCCATATCCCTCATAAAATCATGGAGAGCTTTGGGTTGGGAAAGGACCTTAAATCCCAACAATTCCACCCAATCCATGGGCAGGGACACCTCCCTTATCCCAGGCTGCTCCAAACCCCGTCCAGCCCAGCCTTGGACACTCCCAGGGATGCAACATCCACAACTTTTCTGGGAATGATCAACCATGTATCCCACAAAAACATTTTTTTCCCCTTTCCCCCTCCCCTCATTCCAAACCCAAACCTTCTCCAGGAAAACAGGGATCCAAAATATTCCAGCATCTCCATCCCTTCCACAGACTATCAGACAAACAGAAGCCAGGCTGGGAATAACCAGGAAAACAAGGAAAGGCAGGGAATGTGGATTTTAGGGAAAACAAATGTTATTTGTTTACCATCCCCACCAATAAAATTCCCGACATGGAAATAATGAGGGGAGCAGGGAAATGAAATCTGAGCTCGTAAAAAATTATGAGGCCAGAAACAGAAGGATTGGAGAAGGGAAAAAAAAAAAAGTGGAAAAACCAGAGGAGTTTTTTGTCTCCAGCCGGATTTTTTTATTTGGGAATTAACTGGGGTCGCGTCAGGGCATGGAAATCCCATAAAGCGGAGCAGAGACAGGGAAAATCCTCCTGGAGCTGGACTGGGGGTGAAAAAGCAGGAAAAAGGTTGTTGGGAAAGCTGAGGATTTAGGAAAAAAAAAAAGAAAAAAAAGAAAAAAATTTTAAAAAGGAAAAATAAAAGAAAAAAAAAGAAAAAAGAAAAAAAAGGTTTTAAAAAAGGAAAAAAAAGAAAAAAGAAAAAAAGGAAAAAAAATGGAAAAAAAGAAAAAAGAGAAAAAAAAGGAAAAAAAGGAAAAAACGGAAAAAAAATTTTAAAAAAAGAAAGGAAAAAAAAAGAAAAAAATTAAAAAATATTTTAAAAAATGGAATTACAGAAAGGAGCAGGGACAGAAAGAGGTCCAGGATTTTTAAATCCCAAAATCTGGCAGGAACAACTGGAGCCCAACAGCTGCTAAAAATAACTTCTTGTTCCACAGGGATTTGATCATGGAGATTCCAAGTTTTCCTAAGGATTGGAAGACTCCTGTCTGTCCTTCCAAGGGATTTTGGGATGAAATCGCCATTTTCCAGTGGAATTCCCACACTTGGAAGTGCAGGAATGAGGATTGGGTGCTGGTGGGATTTCCTTTCTCAGGCCCTAAAATGGGATGTGGATCCCTAACTCCTGGAGAAAAAGCTGGAAAAGCTGGGAAATCCTTTGATTTCCAGAATTTTCGCCTAATTTTTTGTTGGGATTTGGGATTTTAGGGTGGGGAAGGAGACCTTTTGTTTAGGGTTTCCTCCTTTAATTTAGAAATGTGAAGATCCCAAATCCATCCCAAGCTCCATCAGTGCTCCCAAAAAACCTTTTCCAGAGCCCAGCTTTTCCCAAAGCTCCTCATGGATATTTCAGGAGCAGAGATCAGGATTTAGGGTGGCCGCCCAGGGGATGCTCCGGGTTTTTTTTAGGAGCAGGATGATTGGAGAGATGGAATAGCTCAGCTGGGGGAAAGGCTGGGAATGCTCCCCTGGAGAAGGGAAAAATCCAGGGAATGCTCAGAGTCCCTGGAGGGGCTCCAGGAGAGCTGCAGAGGAACTGGGGACAAGGGATGGAGGGACAGGACACAGGGAATGGCTCCCACTGGGAAAGGGGAGATTGGGCTGGGATCTTGTGCAGGAATTGCTGCCTGGGAGCGTGGGGAGGGGCTGGGCTGGAATTCCCAGATTTGCTGGGGCTGCCCCTGGATCCCTGGCAGTGCCCAAGGCCAGGCTGGATCCACCTGGAATAGGTGAAGATGTCCTTGGATGAGCTTTTAAGTCCTTCCCATCCCAAACCATTCCATGATCCCGCTTTTTTTGGGACCAAATAACCTCTCCAGAGGTGCCAATGTCACCAGGGAGCTGCTCCTGCTCCCAAAATCCGGATGTTCCAGATCTGATGAGCTCCAGGTGACCCTTCCCAACCCCATCTGGGTGAATCCCGATCCAGGGGCTGAGAAGGACCCATGGAATGAATTCCCAGTGGGAATCTGACCTGTGGATGTGGAAGATTCATGAAGCCACCGGGAGTCTGGTGCTTTTTGGGGCAAACATCCCAAAAATCCTTCCCAGTATCCCACCCAGCTCTGCCCTCCAGCAGTAGGAAGCCATTCCCAGTTTCCCTGTCCCTCACTGGCTACAATCCCATAAATCAGCTCTTTTCCCACAAAGCTGCACATTCCAGCAGAATCCGGACACAAAGATCCTTTCCCGCCTCTGGATCCCACCCCGTCTTCCCAAAAATCTGCTTTGGGGTGCCCCTCTCCCGGTTTTTATATCAAGGGAGACCCCTGGAACTCCAGGGATTTACATGAACAAATTCCTGACAAATTCCATCCCAGATTTTCCCCCAGGGCACAGGGCTCCATCAGCAGGCCCCCGTTTTTCCAAGGAAAAATCCTGGATTTTATCTCACTCCCGGAATTCAATCTCACTTGTAAGTGGCTTCCAGCTAAAACCAGGAACGGGAGAGGAGGATTTCCAATCCCTTTGGGAATAACCTGGCTCAGGGTTATCTCCTGGGATTTCTCCCCTTCCCAGCTCCTAGGGGGACAGAATTCCCTCCTTTCCCTCCCTCTGGAAGAGCAGCTCAGTCTCCTTTTCCACAGCTTCTATTTTTATGCCTCCCGAGGCTGTGGAATAAAATCCCCGAGCTGGAAAAGCGGGAGAGAGGGAGCCAGGCAGACTTTGGGCAAGGAAAAATCGCTTGGAAAATCAATTCCAGACCCGGAGCGACCGGGATGAGGGAACAGCTGCCACCACCCCGGCCCCGAGTGCATCCAGCTGTGCCAGCACCCCCCTCCTCCCTCACAATTCCCACCCTCCCCGTGTTCCCAGAGCCAGAAAAAAACCGGGAATAGCCGTGCTGACAAGATGGATGGGCTGCTGCTGCTTCCCGGCCTCTGGAGAAGGAATATTTTTGGGAGTCGGGAATGTCCTGACGGCTCAGGGTTGTGATGTCACCATCAGCTGATGGATCCAGGCTTCCAGAGGTTCAGGAGGGCAGGCTGGAAAAGGCTTGGAGCAGTCTGGGATAGGGAAAGGTGTCCCATGGAATGGGGTGGGATTTAAGGTCCCTTCCCATCCAAGCCAGTCTGGGATTTTAGGATTCTCTGATTTTTCCAAACTTCCCAGCGGGTGGTGCTGAAAGATCCCTGGGAAGCCAACTTGGATCGCATCCCCCTGTTCCCTCCGGGAGCACCTGAAGCTCCTTCCAGGCCTGGAATTCTGCACCTGGGAGAGCTCAGACTTGGAATTCCAGAAGGGTTTTGGTGGGAAGGGACCTTAAATCCCAAAGATCCAACCCCATCCATGGGCAGGGACAATTCCCACTGTCCCAGGTGGATCCAGCCTGGCTCTGGGCACTGCCAGGGATCCAGGGGCAGCCACAGCAAATCTGGGAATTCCAGCCCAGCCCCTCCCCACCCTCCCAGGCAGCAATTCCTGCACAAGATCCCAGCCCAATCTCCCCTTTCCCAGTGGGAGCCATTCCCTGTGTCCTGTGGAAATGGGATGGGGAGAGGAAGGTGCTCCAGAGGGGCCTGGATTTAACACATTCCCAGTGTCCAAGGCCCAGCAGTGGGAGAACAATTCCCCGGAGCAGGAGCAATAAAAGGTTACAAGCTAGGCCTTCCCACCTGGCCAGGAGAGGTCCTTTGATGTTAATCCATGGATTTCACACAAATCCTGATTGGAAAAGCGGCTGCCGGGTTTTTCTCCGGCTCTGTGGGGTGCGGAGAAGCGGAGCTGTCCCAATTCCCGGCTGCTGGTGGGATCCTTGGAGCAGAGAAAGGTTGGATTTGATCCACTAGGGAACCACCTGATCCAAGGGATTGGTTTGGGAATGTGCTGGGAGCTGCGTGGAGCCGATGAAGGAGGCGGCTCCAAGCCCCAGGTGGGTCCAGCCTGGCCTTGGAAATTCCCAGGGATCCAGGGGCAGCCACAGCAAATCTGGGAATTCCAGCCCAGCCCCTCCCCACCCTCCCAGGCAGCAATTCCTGCACAAGATCCCAGCCCAATCTCCCCTTTCCCAGTGGGAGCCATTCCCTGTGTCCTGTCCCTCTATCCCTTGTCCCCAGTCCTCTGCAGCTCTCCTGGAGCCCCTCGAGGGACTCTGAGCATTCCCTGGAATTTTCCCTTCTCCAGGGGAACATTCCCAGCTCTCCCAGCCTGGCTCCAGAGCAGAGGGGCTCCAGAATCCTGGAATGATCTAGTTTGGAAATGACCTTGGATCCCATCCTATTCCACCCCATCCATGGGCAGGGACCCCAATATTCCAGGTTTATCCAAGCCCCAGTGTCCAACCTGGCCTTGGACACTGCCAGGGATGAGACTTCCACAACTTCTCCGGGAATTCCATCCCAGCCCCTCACCCACCTCACAGCCAAGAATTCCTTCCCAAATTACGGAATTGGGACCGTTTTTGCTCATTCCATCCCATTGCTCCCAGTTTTGAGCCTTTGGAAGAAGGATCCCCATCCCTGTTCCCAGGAAATCCATTCCAGGGAAATCAAAAACCGGATTTCCCCGTACAACTTTTGGCTATTCCAATCCTGGAATTCTGGATGTTCCTCCATTACCTCCGGGTGCTGACGATGCCAATATTCCTAGAAGGGCTTTTCCACCATCGGGATGTCGGAGCAGGGAATCCATGTTTGATATTCCAAAGAGTTTTTTTCCATCCTGCATCCCATCATCCGTATTTTTTTTTCTCCTGGCTTTTATTCCCTTTTTTTCAGCATCCATTGCTCAGCTCCCTGGGTATAAAAATAAACAGCTGAAATCCAAGCCCATTCCCGAAAAGTGGCATTTAATGGACTCCAGAGCTCCAGCTGCTCTCTTGGCGCTTTAATGGGAAGCAGAACTCCTGGAATGAGCCAGCCTGGAATGTCTCGTCCGCCCACTGGCACACCAGGAGTGGAATTCCTGCTCCAGACCCTCTCCAGCCTCGGCTTCTCCTTGGAGCAGGCAGGACTTGGACACGAAGGTTTTGAATTTTTCCACGGAATCCAGAAGTTTTCCAAGGGGAATTTTCCCAGTGAGGAGAGGGCGGGGAATTCCAATCTCATTGGAATCTGGGATTTGGTTCTCCGTCAACTTGTGGCTCCCCATCCCTGGAAGTGTCCAAGATCAGGCTGGAATGGACTTGGAGCATCCTGGAATAGCAGGAATGGGATGAGGTCCCATTAAGGCTCCTTCCCTGAGCCATTCCAGGATTCCCTGATCCTGTGACTTGGGAAGATGAAGGATCATGGAAAAATTCCAACCTCGAGGGAAGGTCAAGGCCCAACCTGACCTCAGCTGCTGCTGGAATAAAATCTGGGAAGCATCCACAGCTCTTTCCGTTCTATTTTATCCCAAATTTTCCTTTGGGTTTTCCTGCTTGGCTGGGAGTTATTCCCAACTCTTTTTTGGTTACGGATGGGTTCAACAAACCCTGGGAATTCCAATTTCATCCCACACAGAATCTCCCTTCTCCCAGACATCCCATCTCTCCTTCCTGTCTTTTTTCCAGCTTTTTTTTCCTTGGCCAATTCCCTCCCATCCAGTTCTGTGGGAAGGCTGGAATTTCCCAAAATTAAATATTTGGGACCATTTCCTGAGCCAGTTCCTGGTTGGGATGGAGGTAGGAAAGAGGGAATGATCCTCTCCAAGTTAATTTTTTTAGGACTGAGAACTTAAAAATTAATTAATAATAAATTAACTGATTAAGATGAATTAACAGTAAATTAATAGTTAATAATTAATTAAAGTCTTCAACTTCTCCAGGATTTCCAGAGCTCAGACCACGAGGGAGATGATTCCAGGTATCTCCATCACCCACAAAATTTGGGATTTCTGTTATTCCTTAAAAAACCAGCGCTGGAACTGAAGGGAATTTCCGTTATCCTATGGGAACGGGAGCATTTTTAGGGTTTTATCCTTGCAAAGGAAATCATGGAATTCCACAATCCCTGATTATCCACACAACTGGAAAAAAGAAATAAGATCCAACCTGCCTTTGTGTTATTGTTCTGTTTGTTTTCCCTCGGATTGTGCAATTCCTTAAAAAAAAAAACAACGGGAATGATCTGGAGGCGCCTGACTCCGATTTGTCCCAGTCCCTGGGGTGAGGAGAGGGATGAGCTCTTCCCAGAATTCCAGCACGGAGAGCTCCAAACCTCTCCAGTGACCTCCCTGTCCCTCCCTGGAGCCGCCAGGAGGCTCCAGGGCCATTCCCGCCCTTTGGAAGTGACTCATCCCGATTGTTCCCTGCCGTCCATGGATGAATCCAGGCTTTGTTTCCCAGCCGTGGATTTGCCAGCGGATGATTCCTTCCCGCTGTTTTCCTTGGCAAAGGGGAATTGTAAATCCCTGGCTGATCCCGGGATTTCTTTTTCCCACTTTTCCGTATCCATCAAACCCTGTTTGTCCTTATTGGCTCGGGACACAAGCACAGCAGACTCCAAAGGGTGGAAAAACAAGGATAAAGGGAAAAACAGGGATAAAAGAGGCTTCTCCCTCCTTCACCGGCCCCAGGAATTCGGTCCAGTCACAGCGCCCTGGATCCATGATTTTCATAAACCTGGGATTAGGCTGTTTCCAGGGAAAACCCCCTGGAGATCCAACACTGAGGTGTGAGGATGGATGGATTTCATTCCCATGAGTTCTGAGAAGAAGGAGAAAGAGGGAAAAACAGGCTGGATTTGGGAGAGCTGATATTTTTTTGATTTGTGAGGCTGTAATTCCCGTCCTTTCCTGGGATGCTGGACTTGGATGGGGCCTGGATACAAACCACAAAGGGAAAAGGTGGAGAGGGTGGAGGGAGAAGTGGGGAAAGACCAAAAAAAGATGGGAAAGCAAAGGGAAATGGCCCCATTCCAGCTCAGCCCCTCCCCACCCTCCCAGGCAGCAATTCCTGCACAAGATCCCAGCCCAATCTCCCCTTTCCCAGTGGGAGCCATTCCCTGTGTCCTGTCCCTCCATTCCTTGTCCCCAGTCCCTCTGCAGCTCTCCTGGAGCCCCTCCAGGGACTCTGAGGATTCCCTGGATTTTTCTCTTCTCCACAATCCCGATTTTCCCATTCCCACTCCCAAGGCGAGCCGCGATTCCATCCCCACAATCAAAACACCGGGAACGGGAATGTTTCAGAGCATTTCTTTGGGAATCACAGTGCTTCGGGCATTATTGCGGATAAGGCAGGCACGGGTGATCCAGAACAAATTCCAGCCAATTCCCAGAAGCCACAGGGAATTCTTTCTACAGCTTCCACCTGGATTTGGAGGAGACACAACCAGGCCTGGAGCCGGATGTGGCTCCTCAGGGAAAGAGAATGGGATGGAGTTGGTTTTCCTGGATGTTCCAACCTGAATTTACCCCCTGGAATCCCACGGGATCCTCTTGGCATGGAAACTGGACAGGGAGCAGGGAATTCCTTCTGGAAATCCCTGTCTTCATGGAATTGGATGCCCTGGATCCTTCCCTCCCATCCCTGCTGACCCAGGTTTGCCAGGGGAATGCTGGGAATAAAACGGGATTTCCCACTGGAAGTGTCTCCGGAGTGAATCCCAAACTTTCAAGCCCAGGCATTCCACAATCCCAGGTGGCTCCAATCCTTGTCCAAGCTGTCCTTGGACATTCCAAAGGATTGTCAATCCTTGTCCATGGATCAAATCCATGGATGGATTTGATTCCTTGTCTTTCTGGGAGAGACTGAGGTGTTCCTGATGGGATAGGGGATGGACATCCCACCTGTGGCATTCCAAGATGGATCACACACCCATTTGGGGCTCTTGGCTCCAAGATTTTGGGTTGGGATCATGGGGAATTACACCAGGATGGAAAATCCCAGAATCCCTGCAAATCCAAGAGATACCAGACCTGAATTCCCACCCCGGATTCCAGGAGAGCACTCAGGGAATTCCAGATCGCCTCTGGCTGGACCCTGAGGGAAAAGGAGCCGGGACCAACATTCCCACAAAACCCCAAATTCCCAATCCCAGCAAGGGCCAAACAGAAGCAACTTTTGCCCTCGGCTCCTCGGATCCTCCGGGATAATAAAACCTCTGGAAAACTGGAGCGAATCCCGGTGGTTTGATGGCAGCTATAAACAGGGATGGGGGTGGGAAGGGATTTTAGGGAAAAACCGGAGGAAAACAAAGCTTTTAACGATGGAAAATGAAACTTTCACCCTGGGACGTGCAAATCCGGAGCCGACTCTGGAGCTCCAACTTTTGGGGAAAAGCCACGGATCAGCCAAAGCCCAGCAGCAGGGATGGGGTCATAAATCCCTGCAAATCCCTAAAAATCCCAAAGCTGTGCGTTTTCCATGTGGAAAACACGGAGAAGGAGCTGCCCAGTGCAATCCGGGAGCTGTTCCAATGAGAATCCCGGGATTTAATCCCCCACGGATTGCATCCCAATCCAACAGAGCAGTTGGGCTGCTTTTCCCTGGTTTTTTTTAAGGCTTAAAATCCCGGCTGGAGCGGGGCAGGAGCTGCCATCAGCACAGTTTGTCCCGGGAAATTGATCCCTCGGGATCATTTTTCCTGGCTCCTTGGAGCAGCCAGAGCTCCAAGGAAAACGTGGAACCAAGGATGAGTCTCATCCTGCTGAAGGGAGGGTGGGAAGATCCCGAATCAGCAAACGTGCAGGAGCAGCTGGATATTAATGGGATTTTTCTGGTGGAAAAACGGGAGATGATTCCTTGCAGGATGAGAATTTGAGGATTCACATCCTCCCACCACTGGAAAAGCCTGGGAATCATGGGAATTGTGGAATTATGGAATCATCCAGGGTGGGAAAGACCTCTGAGCTCAAATCCAAGGTCACCAATCCATCATATCCCACGGGATCATCCCTCCCCAGGGGCAGGAGCAGGGAACAGCAAAAGCAGGAATGTCCCAGCATTCCCATCGGATCTGTGGGAGGCTGATCTGGGTGTGGATCATGGATCTTTTTGGAAAACAAATCCCATCCCGGGATAAGTTTTTCACTCCATTAATGCCTGGCAGCGGGGACTATGGGCTGGGATGTTTTCCATAAGAATCCTTGGGAATATAAGGGAAAATGGCTGATTTTAAAGGAATATCAGCAAGGCTCATCCCAGAGAAAAGGAGGATCCGGAGGGACCTTCTGGCTCTGCACAACTCCCTGAGGATTTGGAACCAGGTGGGATTTGGGATCTGATCCAGGGAATAACAGGAAAAGAGGGAATGGCCTCAGGCTGTGCCAGGGGAGGCTCAGGGGGAACAGCAGCAGGAATTTCCCTATGGAAAGGGAGCTCAGGCCTTGGAAGTGCCCAGGGAGATTTGGAATCCCCATCCCTGGAGGTGTCCATGGAATTCCTGGATGTGGCACTCAGTGCCAAGGTGGGGATTGGGCACAGCTCAGACTCCATGATCCCAAAGGTCTTTCCCAACCTCAGGGATTCTGGGATTCTGCAAATACTGACACTAAAAAGGCCAAGAATTCCCAAAAAAAGTGACTGGAAGACAGCGGGAGAGGAGGAGATCAAAGCCCAGCTGCTCCTGGGATCCCTCTCCCGGTTGGAATGGGAGACAGGTGGGATTGTGGGAAAACCAGCTCCAGAATTCCATGATGGAACGCAAAGGCCTCAAAATCCAAGGGAAAATTGGATTTTGAAGAGCACCAACCCCAAATCCCAGGTTTGACACCGCAGCCTTTCCCATTTCCACAATTCCAGCTTTGGGAATGCCATGTGTCAATCCCAGGGATTTCGGCTTTCCAACATTTTCCATAGGTTTCCAATACATAAATGGGATAATACAGGGAAAAGGGAAACTGAGGCTGGATCCGAGAACAAAAAGTGCTCGGAATCCGTGGGATCCGCTCAGGCCAATCCCAATCCTGGCAAATCCCAAATCCCGCCCTGATGATCCACTGCACATTCCCAGTTTACAGATGGAAAGGTCCATTCCCTGCTCCCTCCTTGGATTTCCACTGGAATTTGGGATTTACCAACCAGAGCAGCGGGAAAACTCAAACACAGCACAGAAGAGGCTGGAAAATCAGGAATATTTGGGTGGAGGCTTTGGCTACGTGACACTTCCCGGGCGGAATTCCGAAGGGGAGCGGAGCCTTTGGCAGCAGCTGGAGGCCTGGATGAAGTTGTTGGTTGTTCCTTCTCCGCTTCCAGAGGCAAAATTCCTTCCCAAAATTCCCAGGCAGGCACGGGAGCAGCTTCAGTTGAAAGGTTTCACCAGTTTCATAGCAGCGTAGTTCTGGAAGGATGGAAAAACACGGGAATCGTTGGGAAAATGAGAGAATGATTAGAAAAATGAGGGAATTATTGGAAAAATGAGGGAATGAATCACTGGAAGAATAAGGGAATGATTGGGAAAACATAGGAATCATTGGAAAAAAGAGGGAATGATTGGAAAAACATGGGAATCATTGGGAAAAAAGAGGGAATCATTGGGAAAATCAGGAAATCACTGGAAGAATAAGGGAATGATTGGGAAAACATGGGAATCATTGGAAAAAAGAGGGAATGATTGGAAAAATGAGGGAATGATTGTGAAAACATTGGAATCATTGGGAAAATGAGAGAATGATTGGCGAAATGAGGGAATCTCTGGAAAAATGAGAGAATCACTGGAAGAATAAGGGAATGATTGGGAAAACATGGGAATCATTGGAAAATGAGGGAATGATTGGAAAAATTAGGAAATCTCTGGATAAATATGGGAATGATTGGGAAAACATGGGAATCATTGGGAAAATGAGGGATGACTGGAAAAATTAGGAATGATTGGAAAAATTAGGAAGTCACTGGAAGAATAAGGGAATGATTGGGAAAACATGGGAATCATTGGAAAAAAGAGGGAATGATTGGAAAAATGAGGGAATCACTGGAAAAACATGTTAATCACTGGAAAGATGAGGGAATTGTTGGAAAAATTAGGAAATCACTGGAAGAATAAGGGAATCATTGGAAAAATGAGGATATGATTGGGAAAACATGGGAATCATTGGTAAAATGGGAGAATGATTGGAAAAATGAGGGAATCATTGGAGGAATAAGAGAATCATTGGAAAAATAAGAGAATTATTTGAAAAAATGAGGGAATCACTGGAAAATGAGGGAATGATTTGAAAAACATAGGAAACACTCAAAAAATGAGGGAATCATGGTAAGAATAAGGGAATCATTGGAAAAATGAGGGAATTATTGGAAAAACATAGGAAACACTGGAAAAATGAGGGAATGATTGGAAAAATTAGGGAATCACTGGAAGAATTTAACAAGCACTGGGAATCATTCCTGGATTTTGGTTCCTCTTCCCAAAATTTTATAAGAGAAATTCCCACCTCTTCAAACCCTTGGAATAAATTTGGCCCCTCCCTCCAGCACCTTCCCAGTAGAAGCATTCCCAGTTTCCCCTGATTTGCTGGATCCTCTGGATCCTGCTGCTCCTTCCCATCCTCTGGGATTCCCACAAATTTCATGGATTCATCACCCAAACCCCTGGCCTTGTATCCCTACAGCTCCTTTTTCCAAGATCCCACAAAATCCAGGACATCACCTGCTCTGCCCCTTTAGAAAGAGGTCCTGGGCCATTCCCAAAGCCACACTAAGATTTTTCTGGAATGTAGAGTTTTCCAGCAGGAGGAGGCTTCTCCAGCCCCAATCCCATTTATTCCAAGGACAAATCCAGCCGGCATCTCCATGGAATTTTGCCAAAGGCAATCAAGGCAGGCAAAGCTATCCCAGATTTTTTCCCTCTGCATCCCAGAAAACCCCAGGATCTCTCTCACTGCCAGCACTTTGTGTTGCTGAGGGCACTCCAGGAATGCCCCTCCCAGTTTTTTTTTGGGATCTCCACCATTCCTGATTTCATGGAATTGTTGAGGTTGGACAGGAGCCCCACAGCCCTTGTTCATCGCTATCCACATCCTCAAATCCCACATCCGGATGTTTCTGGAATAATTCCATGGATGGGAATCCCACCACTGCTCCAGGACACCCCTTTCCATGAGGGATTTTCCTTAATATCCAACCTACAATTCCCTTGGAACAACTGGAGGCCATTCCCTCTTGTCTTCCCTGGGAGCAGATCCCGAATCCCAAACTGGCTCCAAACTTTCAGGAGAGCCAGAAGGTCCCCCCTGATCCCTCTTTTCTCCAGGATGAGCCCCTTCCCCACCTCCCTCATCTTTTCCAGCCCCTTCCCAACTTCATTCCCATTCCCAGACACACCCCAGCCCCTCCGTATTTTTTTCCCAAATCCCAAAATTCCTCCCTTTTTAACCCACTGTGCTCCTCAGCAGGGAATTTTCTCTCTCCATGAATTCCTCACCCCCCTCAGACCTCGGCCAATCCCTGTCCCCTCCCTGGGCTCCGTACCGGGAAGGCGTAGACGAAGATTCCCAGGAAAAGCAGCAGGATGAGGAGGAGGAGGGCCAGGAGCAGCCCCCACTTGTAGCGGCGCCACAGGATGAACCTGAGGGTCTTGTAGGGGGACGTGAACCACAGGAACGAGGTCTCGGGACGCCTGGGAAAGGGAAAGGGAGCTCCCCTCGGAATTCCGGCCTCATGGATCCCCCATCCCACTCGCCTCGTTGCAGAGCGGCCTCGAAATCCCAGTGGATCTGTGATCCAGGCCAGCCTCCCAATCCCACTGGATTCATGGTCCAGACCAGTCTCCTAAATCCCACTGGATTTATGCTCCAGGCCAGCCTCCCAATCCCACTGGATTCATGGTCCAGATCATCCTCCCAAATCCCACTGGATTTATGGTCCAGGCCATCCTCCCAATCCCACTGGATTCTCAGTCCAGACCAATCTCCCAATCCCAGTGGATGGGTGGCCGAGATCAGCATCCCAATCCCACTGGATTCTCAGTCCAGACCAATCTCCCAATCCCAGTGGATGGGTGGCCGAGACCAGCCTCCCAATCCCACTGGATTTGTGAACCAGGTCAGCCTCCCAAATCCCACTGGAACTGGGATCCAGTCCAGCCTCCCAATCCTGCAGGACTGGTGGTCCAGACCAATCTCCCAATCCCAGTGGATGGGTGGCCGAGATCAGCATCCCAATCCCACTGGATTCATGGTCTAGAGCAGCTTCCCAATCCCACTGGATTCTCAGTCCAGACCAATCTCCCAATCCCACTGGATTCTCAGTCCAGACCAATCTCCCAATCCCACTGGATTCTCAGTCCAGACCAATCTCCCAATCCCACTGGATTCTCAGTCCAGACCAATCTCCCAATCCCACTGGATTCTCAGTCCAGACCAATCTCCCAATCCCAGTGGATGGGTGGCCGAGACCAGCCTCCCAATCCCACTGGATTTGAGATCCAGACCATCCTCACAATTCCACTGGATCTGAGATCCAGACTGACCTCCCAATCCCACTGGATTGGTGGTCCAGACCAAACTCCAAATCCCAATGGATGGGTAGCCAAGACGAGGCTCCAAATTCCACTGGATTCATGGTCCAGACCAGAATTCCAATCCCACTGGATTCATGGTCCAGACCAGTCTCCCAATCCCACTGGATTCATGGTCCAGACCAATTTCCCAATCCCACTGGATTCATGGTCCAGACCAATTTCCCAATCCCACTGGATTCATGGTCCAGACCAGTCTCCCAATCCCAATGGATTCATGGTCCAGACCAGTCTCCCAATCCCATTGGATTCTCAGTCCAGAACAGTCTCCCAATCTGATTGGACTGGTGCTCCAGACCAGCTTCCCAATCCCACTGGATTGGTGCTCCAGGCCACCTTCCCAATTCCACGGATTTGGTCCTCCAGACCTCCCTCCCAGTCCCCACCAGCTCAGAGCGGATCCTACCAAGATCCAAACCCAGTCCAGCCCAGTTCCCTGTGGCTGGAAACCCAGAATTCCCATTTGGAATTCCATGCCCTGGTGGTTGCTTTTCCCCCCGGGATGTTCTTACTTGGGATCCTCCAGCCTGGGGTTCATGTTGGGCTCATCCCGGCCCATCCCGGCCGGACGCTCCTCGTGCTCCTGCTCTGCCACGATTTCCAGAGTCATCTCCAGCTTGCCCTGAAAGGGTTAAACAAAAACAGATTTATTATCCCAAAAAAAAAGGGATGGAAAATAAGGATTAGGGGAAGAAATTATCCTTTGAGCAAAATCAAGCCACTCCCAGCAATGACCATGAGGATCCTGGGATTCCAGAGATCCTTTTACCTGGAGATATTCCAGAAAATCCCAAATCCCACTGACACCCAGATTTGGGCTACCACAGAATCCCAGGATCACTGAGGCTGGAAAAACCTCTGGGATCAACTCCAAGATGGGACCGACTATCATCCACATCCTGTCTTTCCCAATTCCCCGATTCCCGATTTCCCTGGAAGCAGCTCAAGGTTTTTTTGGTTGAATGACCCAATTCCCTGCTTCACCTGCATGGAACAGTCAAAAAAACCTGGAAGAGGAACCCAGATACCTTTAAAATGATCACTGGGACAGCTGGAATTTTTTCCTGGTGTTTAGGATGCAAAATCATTGGGAATAGTCGTGATACGGAGCCGAATTTGGTGGCAGCACATCCCAAAAACCACGGTGAAAATCCCACAAAACCTGAACATTCCTCTGCACAGCCCCCAAAAACTTCCAGCCAACCACAGATGGCCTGGCTGGATCCACAAAATCCCCAGCTGGAAACGGAATTCCTTGCCCTGGCTTGAGCTGAACAAAGCTTTCGGGGAATTCTGGAACGGGTTTGGATCGGGAAGGAATTTAAAGCCCATCCAGTGGGCAGGGAAACTTCCAATCCTCATCCAACCTGGCCTTGGACGCTTCCAGGGGTGGGAATTGGAGGAGAGGATCCAAGGAAAATCATGGAAAAGCCCCTTTACCGCCAGGATCTGGTGCTTGTCCTGCTCGGCCACGCAGGGCCACCAGCCCTTGACGGATTTCTGCTCAAAGAGGGACACGGAGGACACGGAACCTTCCAGAAGGTCCAAGGAACATTTTTCCGCCGTCTTGGCAGGCTTGGGCATCCTGTTGAGATCCATCTGGATGGATCCTGCCGGGAAGAACGTTCCAAGTGAGAAATCTCGGTGGGATAATCCTCAAAACATGGAATTTTCCCTGATCCCATGGAGTCTGGGCCACCCCAACCATCCCAATCCCAAATTCCACTATCCCAGGTGGCTCCAAGCCCATCCAACCTGACAATTCCAGGGATGGAGCATCCACAGCTTCTCAGGACATCCTGTGCCGGTTATTTTTTCCCTATTTTTTTGGGGATGGATCCCAAAATTCCCAACTCACCCAAATAATCATCGAAGGAGAACTTGTCGTTGTCCCAGATCTGCAGGATCAACTGGGGTGGGATCTTGTTTTCCGTCTTGTCCAAGCTCCAGAAGTGTTCCTAAAATCCCACCGGGAAAGAAACCACGGAAAAATGAAAAAGAACTGAGCAAAGCCTGGCTCTGAAAATCCTGGAATTCCTGGGGTGTCCTGCTCTGGAACTGCAGGAGCACAAAAACTCTGGAAAACTCTTGGATAAGGATAATCAGTGGGAAAAGCCAAGATGGTTCTGGAAGGAGTTGCCAACAATTTATGCCTAATTTAATGACTTAAATCAATGTAATTAATTTTATTTAAATAATTTAATTTAATTTAACTTAATTTCATTTAATTTAATTTAGGAAAATGCTCCATGGGATCCCAAACAGGATCCTTAGGAGCACCAGAAATTCCCAGAATTCCAATGAGGAGAATTCCAATCTCCCTCACTGGTGAAGAGAGCAACGAGCGCTGAGCACCAGCGCTGCCAAACTTCACCTTCCTCCTAATTCATGGAAAAATATGGGATTGACACCTAAATCAGAACTTCTGGCAGAGAATTCCCAAGGATCCTTTTCCTTCTGGATCCACCATGGCTCCAATCTTCTCCCAGGCCTGTCACAGAGACCATCAGACACCCACGGCTCCTGAATTTATTCAGGGAACATGGACATGGAAAGGAAGATTCCAGCACTGCCAGGGATCCAGGGACAGCCACAGCAAATCTGGGAATGCCAGCCCAGCCCCTCCCCACCCTCCCAGGCAGCAATTCCTGCACAAGATCCCAGCCCAATCTCCCCTTTCCCAGTGGGAGCCATTCCCTGTGTCCTGTCCCTCCATCCCTTGTCCCCAGTCCCTCTGCAGCTCTCCTGGAGCCCCTCCAGGGACTCTGAGCATTCCCTGGAATTTTCCCTTCTCCAGGGGAACATTCCCAAGTCATCCATCAGTTCTGCACCCCAGAGTATGGAATATCCGCTGCCTGGGAAGCGGCATCCATGTCACCATTTCCGTGTGTGAAACCAGGAATTTTTTCCAACAGGGATCTAACACCACTGTTGGGATGCCTGGGAGTTAGGACTAAGAATCCCAGAATCCCTGAGATCCCTTGGAAAAGCCCTCCAGGATCAGCGAGTCCAAGCTGTGCCCAATCCCCACCTCAGCATCCAGGAATTCCTTGGACACTTCCAAGGGTGGGGATTCCAAAGCTCCCTGGGCATTTCCCCTTTTTCCCATTTAAAAAATTCCTCCTGATGTCCAAAAAGAAATGTTGGGATAAAGGAGAAAGACAAAATCCCCCCAAAGCCGAGGGATAGTTGGGAATTGTTATCCCTGGCTCCAGCAAAGAGGAGGAAAATCCCAGCAGGATTCCTGACACTTCTCCGAGGGTGTCCCAGCGGCAATTCCTCCTGGAAGTGTCAGGAATGGCGGGATTTAATTAAAACCAGGAAACCCCGGCGTTGTTCATCCATAAATTCACCCCCAGACTCAGATTCGCTATTTTCTCCGATATTAAATTATGGAAAAGGAGGAAAAACGTGTCGCATTCCATAAGGAACATAAATATTCCAGCCAGGAGTCCGTGGGGCGCTCCAATCCCATTGGATTCACTTTAAGAGATCCCCCAGGATGGCTCTGTTTCAATTTTTGCCCAACTTTGGGAAAACGTGCCAGGAATTTTGCACTGGAGCATTTTACTGATGCATTTGAGGTATTGGATAATCCAGAAATCCCAAAGGAAGTCCATGGAAAATTCCCTCTCTCCCCTCCGCTGGTTGCAGTGGGTTGGGGGGGATGTTTATCCATGGGAATTTTTATCCAAGGGGATTTTTCCCAGCTTTTGCAGCCGTTTTAAATTAAAACCACAAAAAAATGGAAAGAGTTGATGGCAGTTCTTCCCTGTCCCAGAAACTGGGGAAAGAAGGGATCCACAGGGATATGGGAGCCATGGATCCATGGATATCAAAGCTGCCACGACCTCATGGAGGGGCTGGAAAATTCCAGGGTGGTGGAAGATCCATCTCCGAGGTGAACACCACGAGCTCCCTCGGATCATCCCTTCTTGGAAAAATCCAAGCTTGGATTTCCCTTTTTGGAAAAATCCATCTAAGCTTGGCTTGGAAAAGGTGGAAATATATGGAATTCCGGACTGGTTTGGGCTGGAAGGGACCCTCAAGACCATCTCATTTCCCGGCTGGAATATTCTCTGGAAAGGAAACTTCCACAGGCTCTATGTCCTCTCTTCCTCCCAGAGAATCCCTGGCTCAGAGGTTGATCCCATCATTCCCACATTCCATGGATGTGTCCGTGCTCCAGGTGCATCCCATGCTCTCCCTTCTGGGTTGATGTTTCTTGGAATCAACCTTGGAAGTTCCAACTTCCCCAGGATTTGTTGGAATTTCTCATCATCCCACCCACGCAGAGCCGAACTTGAGGAAAACCCCGCCTATCCCAACTGGATCCGTGTCCCTCGGGATAACGAAGCTGGAGGAAAAGTTGGATGGGATATTGGGAAGGAATTCCAGGCTGTGAGGGTGGGGAGGAGCTGGGATGGAATTCCCAGAGAAGCCATGGAAGTGTTCAAGGCAGGACAAGGGGGCTTGGATTCACCTGGGATGGTGGAATTTGTCCCTGGATAGGATTTAAGGTCCTTCCCATCCCAAATAATTCCGTGATTCCATGGAAGTGCTGGCAAACCCAGCAGACTTTGGGATCCCAGCTTCCCTCCTTCCTGAAAGGTTTTCTTTTTCCTTTCCCAAAAAAAGGGAAAACAAAACCTCAGCTCTGCATCCCAATCCCTCAGAACAACATCCCGGCATTCCGGGGATGGCTTCGGTGGGAATTCAATGCTTCACCTCTCCAAATTCCCTTTTTTTTAAATGGAAAAAATCCCTTTTTTAAATGGAAAAACACCATAAAATATCATTTTTTATGGAGCAAAACCTCCCTGCTCTGAGCCCTGCCAAGCTGGGGACATCCAGAACTCCACTGGAAAAGCAGGAAAAGGAGCAGGGAATTGGGAAGGGGGAATTTGATGCCGAGTGAAGTTTATGGGGTCCCTTTTGAGGCAGTGTGAAATTCACTTCCATGATTAAATCCCAATATTCCCTATAAAAACAACCCAGAGAGTGAAATTTATACCCTGGCCTTGTCCAAGCCATGGGGGAAAAAAAGGCTGGAATTATTATTTTGGGATTTGTTTTCCGAGTGAGGGTTCCGAGTGAGGTTCAGGGATATTTTATGGATTCGTGTGGATAAAGCAGCGAGGGAAGGCGGGAAAAAAATCAGCTCAAATTCCCGGGAAAGCTGGCAGGGCTCATTTCTCCTGGAATTTTGTGAATGTGCTCCAGAATACAATGGAAGAAATCTGATTTTTGGGAAGAAGATTGCTCCTGAAAAGTCCTGTTTGGAATTAATCTTGCGGGAATTTGGGAGTCCTGGACATGCAGAAAATGGTGGCACCCAAAAAAAGCAGGGAAAAGGATGGAAATTCCCAAGGAATGCTGAGGAAACTGTTAAAAAAAGCATTTCCACGTTTTTGGAAGAGCTGTCCTAAAGATGGGAATGTTTCTCTTCCATGAAAATATTTTAGAAACTCGGATTGGGGGAAATTCGTCTCTCAGAAGAAGAAAAATCTTTGTAACATTAATGCAGCCAGGAAAGTTATGGAAAACCATCCCAAAGTGGTTGGAAGGTTAAGAAAATCAGGAATAAGAGTAAGAATCCTGGATTTTCCCTGGGTTTCCCTGGGTTTCCCTGGATTTTCCTGGATTTCAAGGCTCCCAACCACCCCAGGTGCTCACATCATTCCAAAATATCATGGACACTTTCTTATCCAGAGGCATCCCTGATTTTTGGGGGGAAGAGCCTTTGAAACCTGAGCTGGGATGATCCATGGAGCCCCAATGCAGGAATATCCAGCTATGGAATTCCCAGCATGGGAAGGACCTGGAGCTCTTGGAGCAATCCAGAGGAGGGACTATGATGGTCAGAGGGACAGAGAAGCTCTGCTGGGAGGAAAAATTGGGAATGCTGGGAATGTTGCCCTGGAGAAGGGAAAATTCCAGGGAATGCTCAGAGTCCCTGGAGGGGCTCCAGGAGAGCTGCAGAGGGACTGGGGACAAGGGATGCAGGGACAGGACACAGGGAATGGCTCCCACTGGGAAAGGGGAGATTGGGCTGGGATCTTGTGCAGGAATTGCTGCCTGGGAGGGTGGGGAGGGGCTGGGCTGGAATTCCCAGATTTGCTGTGGCTGCCCCTGGATCCCTGGCAGTGCCCAAGGCCAGGCTGGATCCACCTGGGATAGTGGAATTTTTCCCTGGATGGGCTTCCAGCTCCCTTACCACCCATTCCATAATTCCATGATTCCCAATCCATGCTCCCAGCACCTCCAGCACGGAGCAAACAAAGGAAAACCATTGGAAAACTCCTTCCCTCCCTTCCCAGTGGGGCACAGGTGGTTTCAAGCAGCTCCCAACTCCCTGCAGCCACTCCCAACTTTTTGATTGGAATTCCAGTGCCTGCCCCTTCCAGCCGGGATTTTTACGGCTGTAGGGAGTTCAAACAGCACATGGAGAGATCAAAAAATTCCCGGAGCCGGGAATGCTCCGCCCGGCCTTCCCTTCATTATCCCGGCCTTTACAGAGGCCTTTTACAAGGTGTTTATTTTCGGATCCAGCCCTGGAATCCATGTGGTGGGAAAAGATTCCAGGTCGGCACAGCGGGATGGATTTGCTTAGAGGGGTTTATGGAGGGGGCCTCGGCTGCTTCCAGGCAGGATAATTGGGATGTAGCACACCCTGTACTTGGGATTTGTGGGATATGGAGCGTGAAATGGGCCCGGCTGGGAATTCTGTCAATCACTGGAACTGCCCGGGAAAGGACTTGGGAAGCTGGGAATTGTCTGGGATGGGGGATTCGCTCGGCATCCTCCTGGGCGAGGGGATGGTTCCGTGGAAAATGAGATGGGATGGGGATCCTGGTGGGTTTTTGGGATACCAGTGGGTTTTTTGGGATCTTGGTGGGTTTTTTGGGATCCCAGTGGGTTTTTGGGATCTCAGTGGGTTTTTTGGGTTCTCAGTGGGTTTTTGGGGATCTCAGTGGATTTTTTGGGTTCTCAGTGGGTTTTTGGGGATCTCAGTGGATTTTTTGGGATCTCGGTGGGTTTTTGGGGATCTCAGTGGATTTTTTGGGATCTCAGTGAGGTTTTGGGGATTTTTGGTGGGTTTTTGGAGATTCCCATGGGATTTGGGGGGATCCCAGTGGATCCCATTTCAAGCAGGAATCTTTGGGCACCTCATATTCCATGAATGCTGAGGCTGAGCCAAAGCAGGGAGCAGGGAGCACGGGATCATGGATCAAGGTTGGAAAATCCTCCAGGATCATCCAGTCCAAGCTGGAATCGATCCCCACCTTGGCACTGAGAGCCACATCCAGGAATTCCTTGGACACCTCCAGGGATGGGCACTCCAAACCCCCCTGGGCAATTCCAATCCCTGACTGCCCTTTCCATGGGGAAATTCCTGCTGCTGTCCCAAATCCGAGCATTCCCAAGGGATGAAGGCTCAGGATGAGGCGGATGAAGGATTTTAGGCCTCCAGGGAGGTTTTTATCTTGGGATTTTCCCTGTTGTCCACAGACCACAAGGAGCCAAAAATCACAGGAACATGGAATGGTTTGGATTGGAAGGGACCTCTAAGATGATCCAGTTCCATTCCCTGGATAGGGAATTCTCCATTGGATTATGTTAATCCCTTTGATCTCCAGGGAAGGAATTTGAATTAATCCATCTCCTCTCTTGTTTGGTGTCCAATTTTCCCTATTTCCCATCATTTCCAACTTTTCCATGGTCCAGCTACCCCCTGTGTTATTCCATGCACCCGTCCCAACCCCATTCCTGTTTCCTTCCATCCATGCAATTCCCATGAACTGATCCAAGGAGCATCAGGAGGAATGAAGGGATCAAAATCCCATCCAAAAAATCCCATCCACTCCAGCTCCCAATCCCATTCCTATTTCCTTCCATCTGTGTAATTCCCATGATCCAAGGAGCATCAGGAGGAATGAAGGGATCAAAATCCCATCCAAAAAATCCCATCCACTCCAGCTCCCAATCCCATCCTCTCCCTGAATCCAAAGCTCTTCTCCCAGTGGCGCATCCCAACCCATGTTCCCATCAGGAATTTGGAGGCAGCTCCTTCCTTTCCCCATTTTGAGCCTTTTTGGGAAGTTTGGGCATGGCACAATGCCCATTATTCCATGCTGGAAAACAGAGGTTCCCACCAAACCATCCCCATGGAAGTGCCATCTCCAGCTTTGGAATATCCCTGTTATCCAAGAGCATTTGGACTTTTGATCCAATATTTTTCCTGCTCCAGCCTGGATGAATCCTTCCCAGAGGGATCAGAGTCTCCAAAATAACCATCTCTAATTCCAACCCCATTTTGCTTCCAAACGCGGATTTTTGAACAAAATCCCCAAAATTTTGCTGTCAACACCACAGAAAGGCCGAGCTTTGCACAGCTCTGCTTGTGAACACCCAAAATTCCCGTTTACACCCCAGAATTCCCACCAGGATGCAGGAATTCCATCCGGGAGCTCTCACCTTCTTGGCCACGTGGCACATCTGCTCTGCCGGGAGATAATCGAAGGGAAAAATGAATCTCCAGTTGAAATTCCCTTCTCCTCCCATGGATCTGTAGTGCACATCCGTCCTCTGCTTGTTCTCCTCGTGCCCCACCAGCCACCTGCCAGGGATCAAACAGAGCCCATGGAAAACCGGGATCACGGCCGGGATTTGGGATCTTGCTCCGTGTCACGATGTCCATGAGTGGGAAATGGAATGTTCTGGATCCCAGGGGCTGCTGGGGGTGGGAAAAACCTGGAGATGGGAGAGGGAATGCAGCAGTCCCAGAGATGGGAAATCAATCAGTGCTGAGGTAAAAACTCTGGAATTCCAGATGTGTGGAATTGTTTGGGTGGGGAAGATATTAAGGATCATCTCATTCCCACCTCATCCATGGGCAAGGACAATTCCCACTATTCCAGTTGGATCCAGCCTGGCCTTGGGCACTGCCAGGGATGCAGGGGCAGCCACAGCAAATCTGGGAATTCCAGCCCAGCCCCTCCCCATCCTCCCAGGCAGCAATTCCTGCACAAGATCCCAGCCCAATCTCCCCTTTCCCAGTGGGAGCCATTCCCTGTGTCCTGTCCCTCCATCCCTTGTCCCCAGTCCCTCTGCAGCTCTCCTGGAGCCCCTCCAGGCTCAGAGTTCATCCCAGATCCTTCCTTTTATCCAAGCTGGACATTCCCAGCTCTCCCAGCCTGTCCATCACTTCTTGGGAATTGTTTTCCACTGCTTGACAGCCTTTACATGAAGAATTTTTCCCAGATATCCAATCTAGCATAGGCAGGTTCCAGCCCCTGTTCCAGAGGCAGCAATGGATGAAAGGAACACTCCCCACTGGATTCCCGATCCATAGGGCAGATCCTTAGGCACAAAAAGGATCCTTTCATCCCTTCCCAATAGGATTTTTCAGGAAGAGTTTCCTTTGGGATGGAAGATCCGGAAGCTGAGCAAGGTTTTACCCATTTCAAGCCTTGCAGGATTCTCCTGGATGCTAAAAATTGGGAAAGGGATCTCAGCCATCCCTGGATGTTCCCACTTTTCCAGCAGCACAGAATTTTCCAGATTTTTGGGAGCCCCAACAGGCATGGAACAGCTCAGCTGGAGCTGATAACCACAGACTTGATGGGAATACCAGGAAAGGCACACGGAATTCTGGATTTACAGGGGAAAAATTGGGATTGTAAACCAGGGATTTACAGTCTGTTCCCAAATCCCGCCTCTTCCTGCCCATAAATCCCAAAAAAAAGGAGCTCCCTTGGCTGGGACTGCACTGTCTGACACAAAATAAATCCTAAATGGAGTCGGGAAGGGGAAGGGAATGTGCCGGAGGAGCTTTTTCCAAGGATAAAGGGAATCCCAAACAAATGAGCCATGCAAAAAATCCAGGCAGTGAGCATGGAAAAAATCTGGGAGAGGACCTGGGAATGAGGAGACAACGAGCTCCTCCCCCAGGCTGCTCCCAAATCTTATCCCACTATGGGAACATCCAGGCATTCCAAGGAAAAATATTGCCATGGGATCATCCCAGAGATCCCAGGGAAAAGGCTGTGAGCTCAGCAGAGATGTGGCTGCCAAAAAGCTGGATCTAGAGATGGAGAGGTGTGGATCCAGAGTTGGAAAGTTATGGATCCATAGTTGGAAAACTGTGGATCCGTGGCTGGAGAGGTGTGGATCCAGAGCTAGAAAGGTGTGGATCCAGAGTTGGAATGGTGTGGATCCATAGTTGGAGAGTTATGGAATCAGAGTTGGAAAACTGTGGATCCATAGTTGGAAAACTGTGGATTCAGAGCTGGAAAGGTGTGGATCCACGGCTGGAAAGGTGTGGATCCATAGCTGGAAAGGTGGATCCATGGCTGGAGAGATGCGGATCCACAACTGGAGACATGAATCCAGTTGGAAATTCATGGATCCATAACTGGAGAGCCACAATAGTCCCTTCATCCCAGCAGGATCCAGGTCCATCCCAGCAGGATCCAGGTCCATCCCAGCAGGATCCAGGTCCATCCATCCCAGCAGGATCCAGGTCCCTCCCAGCAGAATCCAGGTCAATTCCAGCAGGATCCGGGTAAATCCCAGTAGGATCCAGGTCCACCCCAGCAGGATCCAGGTCCATCCCAGCAATCCCAACCCAAGGGCCACCCCAATTCCTTCCCTGCCGCTCCCGCGCCTCTGGAATTCCGGGATATCCCGGAGCAGGACGCTCACCCTTTGACGTAGATGTCGCTCATCTTCTCCCCAGTGATGCTGAGGTCATCCAGGATCACATCCTTGGTGTTCCAGATGATGCAGCGCAGGAAGAACCTGGAAAACCCCGGGAATAAAACCAGGACAAGGTGGAAAACTCACCCGCCTGGAAGCCCGGTTGTCCCACTGACAGATTTCCCTGCGGGAATTCCCTGTGGAATTGATCCCACACCTGTCCCTCACCCACGTGGGTGAATCCAGCCCCGCCTGAGGCTTCCAAGCATTCCCAACTCTTTTCCCAAAGAAAAGATGTGGAAAAAATGGGAAGTTACCTCTTGGCTTTCCGTGGAGTGACGTTGAAGGGGGGTCCGGGATGTCCCAGGGATTTCGGGAACAGATCCACCCACATCTGGAGCTTTCCCTACATGGAAAAACAGAGCCCTGGAACCTTGGGAGATTCCAAACCCCAGGGAGATCCGGGATCCTGGGCTGGGAGGGGAGGATTCCTCAAGGGAAAGGTGGCATCAGAGGTTAGCTGGAAATTATTTTAGGGATATTGGGAATGCGCGGATGGATGGAAATCCTGAGGAGCGGCTGAGGGAGATGGGAAAGGGGCTGGAGCACCAAGGAAAGCTGAGGGAGCTGGGAAAGGGGCTCATCCTGGAAAAAAACAGGGATCAGGGGGGACCTTCTGGCTCTGCACAACTCTCTGGAATGCTGGAACCAGGTGGGAGTTGGGATCTGATCCCAGGGAATAACAGGAAAAGAGGGAACGGCCTCAGGCTGTGCCAGGGGAGGCTCAGGTTGGACAGCAGCAGGAATTTCCCCATGGAAAGGGTGCTCAGGGATTGGAATTGCCCAGGGAGGTTTGGAGTGCCCATCCCTGGAGGGGATTCCAAGGAATTCCTGGATGTGGCACTCAGTGCCAAGGTGGGGATTGGGCACAGCTCAGACTTGACGACCTTGGAGGGATTTTCCAGCCTCAGGGATCCCAGGATTCTGGGAGAAGAATTCTGAGTTGGACTTTTAGACCAAAAATATAAAACTAAATGAAATGAAAACCAATTGAATTGAATTAAATCAAAACCCAACTGAATTAAATTAAACTTAAAAAACGGAGCATATCCCGAAGGGAATGACCACTCCCCATCCCTGGGAACACCCCCTGTATTCCAGGGCAGACATTCCCGGCAGGATTCTCCCCCTGGATGCCATTCCCAGGGCTCATCCCGGCGGAATTCCCGGCCCCACCTGCTCGATGTCCGGCTGGAGGGGGCTGTAGAGGCTCCGGGTCTCCACGTGCTCCGGGACCATTCCCTGCCTCCGGAGCGCTGCCAGCGCCAGCCGCTCCTGCGCCGGCCCCAGGTGCGGATCCGGGGGTTTTCCATCCTCTGCCAGAGGGGGAAAAACAAACCCAGTTCATCCCAGGAACAGCTGGAGCAGGACGGCCTCCATTCCCAAATCCGTCACTGCAAACCCTCCTGGGATACCATTCCCAGTGGGAAAAAGCATGGAGATCCTCGTGGGACCACCCCGCAACTGCCAGCCAGGGAAACAGGGCAAGGATCCAGCTGGATCCCATGGAAAAGGGAATCCAGTGATTGATTCCACTCCTGGATCCAGCTCTCCTAAAGTCACGGAATTCGGGATTCCCATCAACCCTCTGCCAATGTTCCCATTCCCAACAGTTTATCCCAGAGTTTAAAGCCATCCAGGATCTTCAGCTGGGCAGACAGGAAGGAGGTCCCGGTGGGATCCCATTTGTTCTCTGAGGGATTTGGGAATGGGAGGAGGAGGAAGGACATGGAGATGCCACCAGCACAGCCTGGGGGTTGTTCCAAGTTCCTACTCCGGTCCAAGTCCCTGCTCCAATCCCACCAGGATATTTGTGTCCCTCCATCCATGGAAGACCTGGAATTATCTCCTCCTCCTCACCTGCTCCACTCCAGACCCTGATCCTGCCACAAATGGGCCAAGATTCCTCAATAAGGGACATTCCTTCCTTTTCCTCTCATTCAGGATCCATCCCTCCATCCCTCCATCCCTCCATCCATCCCAGTACAGCCCATGGCCAACTCCTGGGTGGGCCTCGAAAATCCCATCAAAATTTAGGTGGGATATTGGGAATTCTTGGCTCTGAGGGTGGGGAGGGGCTGGAGGAGAATTCCCAGATTTGCTGTGGCTGCGTTTGGATCCCTTGGGAGTGTCCAAGGCCAGGCTGGATCCACCTGGGATAGAGGGAGGTGTCCCTGCCCATGGAGGGGGTGGAATGGGATCATCCTTATGGTCCCAGCCTAAACCATTCCATGATTCCCAAGTGCAGCTCCTGGGCCAGGCCCAGTGGGATTTCACCTCCTCCTGGGACTAAAACCTCTTTTTGTCCCTTAAAGCCGGGTTTTCCCAAAAAAACCCTCCTGTCCCAGGAATGCTGGGTGAGAGGGAGGAGCCATGAGCAAACAAAAAACTCCTCCCCGAAAATCCAGGATTTGTCTCCTCTTTGTAGAAGTCGGGTCGGGCCCCCGATTCCCACAAATCCCGAAAGAATTCCCAGGTCTTTGTGTGAGATATTGTCGCCCTCTAGTGACCATTCCCAAAATGAGATTCCAATGGAAGCGCTGCTCTCAGAACATCAGGTTGGAGCATGTCATTCCCAATCCAGGGGTTTTGGGTTTGGTCTGACTCAAGATCAACGTTCCTGGATTGAAGATCTGGATTCAATCCCAGGATTTAGGGCACGGCCAATTTTGGGAATGATTCAGAGGCAATGGGGACAGCGAGGAGGAGGATGGTGACAACGCCATCCCCCACTCCTGGTGATGTCTCCATCACATCCAGCTCCATCCTTTTCTCTGGAGCAGGGACACTCTGCCATCCCAAAGCATCCCTGGCACCTTACCCAGCTCGGAGAGGAGGAATTCCTGATCCCGGAAGATGATCCGGTCGGAGTGGTAGGTGGGGGGTTTGAGGTTGTGCTGCAGGGAAAACATCTGGAGCAGCTGGGAAGGGCGGAGCTGATCCCGCCACTGGTTGGGGCCGGAGCTGAAACCAAACAGAACCAGGGAATCATGGAATCATGGAATCAGGGAATGGGGTGGGAAAAGGGGAAAGTTCACCAGGGTCACAGGCAGGGACAGCTCCCACATTCCCAGGTGGATCCAGCCTGGCCTTGGGCACTGCCAGGGATCCAGGGGCAGCCA
Organism: Cisticola juncidis; assembly: GCA_013400215.1. Taxonomy (NCBI): domain Eukaryota; kingdom Metazoa; phylum Chordata; class Aves; order Passeriformes; family Cisticolidae; genus Cisticola; species Cisticola juncidis. The sequence goes on from VXBR01008558.1 coordinate 62,874, forward strand.
CAGCAAAGCTGGNCTGGCCCTGGGCACTGCCAGGGATCCAGGGGCAGCCACAGCAAAGCTGGGAATTCCAGCCCAGCCCCTCCCCACCCTCCCAGGCAGCAATTCCTGCACAAGATCCCAGCCCAACCTCCCCTTTCCCAGTGGGAGCCATTCCCTGTGTCCTGTCCCTCCATCCCTTGTCCCCAGTCCCTCTGCAGCTCTCCTGGAGCCCCTCCAGGGACTCTGAGCATTCCCTGGATTTTTCCCTTCCCCAAGGGAACATTCCCAGCTCTCCCAGCCCGGCTCCAGAGCAGAGGGGCTCCAAAATCCTGGATTGGTTTGGGTTGGAAGTGATCTTAAATCCTATCCCATTCCCACCCCCATCCATGGGAAGGGACACAATTCCCACTATCCCAGGGTGCTCCAAGCCCCAGTGTCCAGCCTGGCCTTGGGCACTGCCAGGGATCCAGGGGCAGCCACAACAAATCTGGGAATTCCAGCCCAGCCCCTCCCCACCCTCCCAGGCAGCAATTCCTGCCCCAGATCCCAGCCCAGTCTCCTCTTTTCCTGGGATGGGGCACCCACAGCTGCTCTGGTGGTGTACCCAGCACGAGGTCACCAGGAGACACTGGGAATGCAGCAGAACCTCCCTGGAGGAGAACCGGGATTCTGGGAAGCTTCAACCAGGACAACCCCCGGGACAACCCCTGGGACAACCCTGGCGCCATCCTGGCATCCTGGCCCCGGGAATGGCGGCATTCCAAGGAACCCACGTGCAGTAGGACTGGGGGAGGCCGCAGCGGGCGCCGTGCTTGGACAGGAACCGATTTTCCAGGTCCACCACGGTCTCTCCGATCTTCTCATCCCGGGACAGGAGGTCGTAGTCGTAGAGGGTGACCCGGAGATCCTTCTCCAAGGGCAGGACACAGCTCAGCTCGAACATCCTGGGAATGGGATAGGGAAAAGCTCAGGGAGAGAGGGAAGTGCTGCCGGAATTCCATGGGAATGGATCCGCACGCCCCGTCCCAACCCACTGGAGATGGGATGGGACAGAGTCCCGGAGCTTCAGCCCCGTCCAGGAGGGAGAGGGCGGGGCTGTGCTGGATCATTTTCCAAGGAATCGTGGAATTGTGGGATGGTTTGGATCGGGAGACAGCTCAATGACCTTCCCATTCCACGCATTCCATGATCTCAGGTGATCCAAGCCCCAATGTCCAACCTGGCCCTGGGCACTGCCAGGGATCCAGGGGCAGCCACAGCAAAGCTGGGAATTCCAGCCCAGCCCCTCCCCACCCTCCCAGGCAGCAATTCCTGACCAAGATCCCATTTAAATTCATCTCCCTCTCCATCTTGATTTATTGGGAATGTTTCCCAGCACTGGTGGCCTGGACTGGTGGGAGCAGCCTTGGAAAATCAGATGGATTTTCTGGGAAGCAGGATTTGATCCCTGTTTGTGCCCTTAGTCCTGGATTTTGGCAGTCTGGAGCTCATCCCTAGGGACAGCTCCGATGTCTGCAACAGGATCCAAGGAATGGCTGGAGCCACACCAGGGGAGGTTCAGGTTGGATACTGGGAAAAGATTCCTCATCCAGAGGGTGCTGGGGCACTGGAACAGCTCCCCAGGGAATGGGCACATTCCCAAGGCTGCCAGAACTCCGGGAACGCTTGGACCACGTTCCCAGGGACAGGGTGGGATTGTTGGGATTGTCCTGGGAAGGAGTTGGATCGATGATCCTTAGGGGCTTGTCCAACCCAGGCTATTCCATGATTCCCTGATTTTCTGGGAGAACAAAGCCCCACGGAGCTGAGCTTTCCTCAGTTTCCCTGCTACTTTTCCAGCCTCGCTGAACAACTTTTCCCAGGATACACCATTATCCTTGGAATTTCCTCCCATTTCTGAGGGAAACAACTCAATTATCCATGGATAATCCTTTCCCAGAATATCTGGAGGTGTCCCATTCCTCTCCATTCCTCAGGCATTGGATCAAATTTCCTGGATGAGAGGAATTTCCCCAAACTCCTTCCCATCAACGGGACGATCCCGATTCCTCCACTGCGGAATTCCCAGCTCAGAAATCCCAGGGACTGATGAATGGGAGCCAAGGGAATCCCGGAATAGATGGGGATGGGAGAAACCTTAAAATCCATCCCATTCCCAATCCCTGCCGTGGATTCCATTCCCACCATCCCGAGTTGCTCCCACCTGGAATTCGGTGTCGGAATGGGAAATTACGGTCGGCCCAGCACAATTCCCCCAGTAGGAAAAAATTCCCTCAATCCAAGAAATTCCACGGAATCCACACTTACTTCCCAAAGACAGGCTCCAGAGTGCAGGGAATGTAATTTTCCTGGTCGTTTATGGATTTCTTTCCCACGGAAATCTTCACGTAGGGATCACACTGGAAAAAAACGCAAAATTCCCGTGGGATTGTTGGATTGGGATCGACCTCTCCCAGCCCTACCCTTTTCCATAGTTTGTTCCAAATCCCATCCCTCTCCCAAATAAAATTATTCCGGGAATTCGGCAACAGTTTGGAAAATGGGGAATTTAATTCAAGTTGAATTTTTTTTGGAGAAAGGAAAAAATGCAAGGAAAAATCCAATTCCCACCTAAAAGGTTTTCCCTGGATCCACAGGGATGCACCATCCCAGTCACATCCAGGAATTCCCTGGGAAAAACACCCAGGCCGAGTTTTCTCATCGCTTCTCCCTGATTTTCCTTTTCCTGCTGATTTGGTTTTTTAAGGAATGGATGGGAAACAGCGCTGAGGGAATGGGATGAGCACAGGTATTCCTTGGGTTGGGATGAGCCTCTGGAAAATTCCCATCCCAGGGGAAATTTGGGATCAAATTTGGGTTGTTTGGGGGTTTTAAATGGAAAAACTCCCATTATTCTCCTATTTAATCCTCAGGATTTATTCTGGGAGATTTATAAGGAACTAAACACTTCTATTCCCAATCCATTTTTAAAAACTGGGAAAATTCAGAAGTGATTGGAATCTCTTCATCTATTTTTCCATACATTCCATATATATTTCCCACATTCCACATATTTTTTCCCGTATATTTTCCATCTGTTTTCATATCTGTTCATTATTTTTCCAGAAATTTTCCATGTGTATTTACTGTTTTCTCATCTATTTTTCCTCATATATTTCCCACAGCATTCCTTAAATTTTCCCCTCTTTTCCAGTGGAACAAAGAGACATAAAAAGGATTTTTCCCTTCCCTGAGTTTTGGACCAACACAATTCCCATTTTCCCAGAATTTTCCTTGCAGACCAGCAAACCTTTGCAAGAAGAAATTTTTGGGAAAAATGTGATTTTAATTCCTTCAGCACCGAAACACCAAAAAAAAAGCCCTAAAATAAAACCAAACCCAAAACTCATGGAACCAATCCTAAAAAATCCCAGCGAATAAACGAAGAGCTGGCTCCTGGAATTCCCAGATATTCCAAGGGAGACAGAAAACAGGAACAAATTACTAAGCTTGACAGTAAATTTGTACATTTTGACCCAATTTTGTCTCAGTTTTGTCTCAATTTTGACCTAATTTTGACCCAATTTTGTCTCAATTCTGACCCAATTTTGACCCAATTCTGACCCAATTTTGACCCAATTCTGACCTGATTTTGACCTAATTTTTTCTCAATTTTGACCTAATTTTGACCCAATTTTGACCCAGTTTTGACCCGATTTTCACTCGATTTTGATTCAATTTTGACCCAATTTTCACCTAATTTTGACCCAATTCTGACCCAATTTTGTCTCAATCTTGACCCAATTTTGACCCGATTTTCACCCGATTTTGACCCAATTCTGACCTAATTTTGACCCAATTTTGACCTCATTCTGAGCCAATTCTGAGCCAATTCTGACCCAATTTTGGCCCAATTCTGACCCAATTTTGACCTAATATTGACCAAATTTTGACCTGATTTTGACCTGATTTTCACCCAATTTTTACCCAATTTTGACCCAATTCTGAGCTAATTTTGACCCAATTCTGACCTAATTTTGTCTCAATCTTGACCCAATTTTGACCCGATTTTCACCCGATTTTGACCCAATTCTGACCTAATTTTGACCCAATTTTGACCTCATTCTGAGCCAATTCTGAGCCAATTCTGACCCAATTTTGGCCCAATTTTGACCCAATTTTGACCCAATTCTGAGCTAATTTTGACCCAATTCTGACCTAATTTTGACCCAATTTTGACCTCATTCTGAGCCAATTCTGAGCCAATTCTGACCCAATTTTGACCTAATATTGACCAAATTTTGACCTGATTTTGACCTGATTTTCACCCAATTTTTACCCAATTTTGACCCAATTCTGAGCTAATTTTGACCCAATTCTGACCTAATTTTGTCTCAATCTTGACCCAATTTTGACCCGATTTTCACCCGATTTTGACCCAATTCTGACCTAATTTTGACCCAATTTTGACCTCATTCTGAGCCAATTCTGAGCCAATTCTGACCCAATTTTGACCTAATATTGACCCAATTTTGACCTGATTTTGACCCAATTTTGACCCAATTCTGAGCTAATTTTGACCTGATTTTGACCTATTTTTGACCTAATTCTGACCCAATTCTGACCCAATTTTGACCAGTGGGGGCTGAGCTGTCCCTAGCATCCCCCAGGAGCCATCCCGGAGCGTTCCCGCCGGGATACCTTCCCGTTGGAATCCTTGGGCTGCAGGTCGAAGGCGCGGATGACGTAAACCCGGACCAGGCATTCCTGGAGCCCCCGCGCCGGGAGCTGCCGGAATTGCCGGGGCGGCGCCGGAACACGCGGATCGTCGGGAAGAGGGTAAATCCTGAAGGAACCCTGGGAAGGACACGGGAATTCAGGGAAGGTGGATCCCATGGGAGCAGGCTTGGAATAGCAGGAATGAATCGTGGGATTGTGGAATGGGTTGGAAGGAAGGGAGGTGGAAGCTCATCCCAATTCCATGGGCAGGGACAGGGAAAATTCCCACTATCCCAGGTGGATCCAGCCTGGCCTTGGGCACTGCCAGGGATCCAGGGGCAGCCACAGCAAATCTGGGAATTCCAGCCCAGCCCCTCCCCACCCTCCCAGGCAGCAATTCCTGCACAAGATCCCAGCCCAATCTCCCCTTTCCCAGTGGGAGCCATTCCCTGTGTCCTGTCCCTCCATCCCTTGTCCCCAATCCCTCCCCACCTCTCCTCCAGGGACCCTGAGGATTCCCTGGAATTTTCCCTTCTCCAGGAGAACATTCCCAGCTCTCCCAGAGCAGAGGGGCTCCAGACTCCTGGAATGGTTTGGGTTGGGAGTGACCCTAAATCCCATCCCATTCCCACCCCTTCCATAGGCAGGGACAGCTCCCACCACCCCAGGCTGCTCCAAGCCCCTTTCCAGCATCCCTGGACCCTTCCATGGATGAGGATGCCACATCTCCCACAATTCCCAGACTCTTTGGGATTTGGGATTGAAAAGGGCTTTAGAGACCTTCCCATTCCCAGCCCTGCGGACACAATTCCATGGGGAGAGGGCCCCATCCCACCTTGAATTCCCCCACCACCGAGGGATCATCGCTGGAATCCTGGGATCTCCCCCGGAACAGTTTGAAGGTGTGGCAGAAGTCGGAGAGGTGCTCGAATTCCTCAAGGTTTTCCAGCTCTGTCTCGTAGACCTGAGGAGGAAAAGGTGGAGCAGAGGAAAAAATTCCAACCGGATTCCTCAGTCCTGGGAGAATTCATCCCGCCGGGGAGAAGTTTCCGGGAATTTTCCCCCTTTATTTCCCTATGGAGCAGTGAGGAGTCGGAATTTGGGAATCCCACAATAAATTCCAGCCCATCCCAACGACCCAGACAAAGCCAAGGTCTCCTGGTAGGTTTTTCATGGATAGAGATCTTCCAGCTGGGAATATTTTCCTTAAAACCAAGGAAAATCGTCCCTATTTGGGAGTTTGTGTTGAATTTGGATTTCTTGTGCCTAAATCTTCCTCTTTCCCGAGGAATCCCTGATTTTCCTCATTCCCAAACAATTCCCAGGGTGGCAGTTCCCCACCCCCTCCATCACTTCCCAAGGGAAAATTTCCAGAAGTTTCTCCAAAGGATTTCCCCAAGGAAATGGAATTTCCCACAACTTGGGAAAATGTTTCTGGATTGTTTTTTTTTTTTTTTTTTTTTTTTTTTTTTTTTTTTTTTTTTTTTTTGAAGCCAGATGGAAAAAAAAGTCGAAAATCCCAAGGAAATCGTGGAGAGTGGAATTCCAAGGATCCAAACCCAACAGAAGCCACTCACCTTCAAGGTGTCAAATCCCTTTTCCAAGTAATTCCCACATTTTTCCCTCTCTCCCAGGGAAGCGTAAAATTTGCTCCACCAGTCGATGGATTCCTCCTCCTGCAGCCAGAAATCCCAAAGTTACTCATTTTCCACCAAAAAAGAAATCCCAGGAAAACAGCAGCAGCTCCCAGATTTGGGAAGTGGACACTGCATCGACCCCATCCCTGATTTCCAGGTTTTTTAAGGGATGCTCCCAGCCTAAATCCGGGTGTTACACCACTGTGGATATTCCCAAGAGGATTATTCCTCATGGGAAGATGAGGTAGAGCTCCAAGAAGAATGGTCCAAGATTTTGGAGCATTTTTAGGGAATTCTGGGCCACTCAGGGGGTGGTTTTCCTGGGATTTCCATGCAGGGAATGAACTGATTTAGCTCCAGTGTCGACAGCCTGAAATTCCCCAATTTTCAGGCTTTCCCTGGAAATTTTTGGGATTTGGGAGACAGGGATTGACTTCCCGCTTGTATCCCAGCACCTCCCAACCTCCCCATCCCAACAAAACCTGCGGATAAATGAACAAATCCACAACATTCCCATCCTTCCATTAAAACCCAACGGTGCTCAGGTCTCCGGAAGGACACAACCCTCGGATGAAAAAAAGTGGGAAAATCCCAAAAAACCCTCAGCTGTCACCACCTCCCATTGCCTCATCCCCAGTGCCAACCATTCCAACTCCAAGGACGCCATTCCAAGAGGAAAAACGGCCATTCCGGCTCAGTATTCCATGGATTTTATAGGAATCCCATTTTTTGAGATCACTTTTCTGGCAATCCATGAAAAACTCCTGGAGAATCCTGGTGTCTCCTTTCAGGAGGCCTCAGAATTCCAGCTCGGTGACCTCAGGGAGGATTCCAAATGGAGTTTTATTGGATTTATAGTTGAAGCCAACGGCTCGGGATTTAATGGAGAGACACTCGATTTAACTGGAATATTTTGGAGTGGAATATAATTTTAATTGGAATATAATTTTAATTGGAATATAATTGGAGAGAATTTTGGAAATTCACTCTGAAGCTTCTGCCACCTCTTTTTTCCCTTTTTTTTGTGGGGGAAAATCCCAATTTTTCTTTTGTCACTTCCCATTTTATCATTCCAAGGGCTCCATTCGGACATCGAGACATTCCACAGCTCCTTCCTTGTATTCCCGCTGGGATACAAGGAAAACACTTGGATTCATCCCAGGACTTACCCACAGAATCCTCTGCAGCCCCAAGGGAAAGAGCTGGATTAGAGATTTTGGCGGATTTTGACCGATATTCCAAGGAAAAACAGGGAAAACATAAAAAGGAGGAGAGGGGAGCAGCTGGAATGTTAACGGTGATGGACACGATTCCATTTGGGAATGGGAAAGCCACGGAAAGCAATGGATGGGCAAAGGATGGATTGAGGAATTTCGTTTATCCAGGGCTGGATAAAATTCCCTCCAGGTATCCCAAACCACCTCCGGGGGTTTATCCATGGCACTGAAAATCTCTGGGATCGGGATCTGCGCCCCCTTTCCAGCTTTTTCATGGATCCCACTGGGCACAACCCCCAGGTGGGAATCCCTTGTGGATAAATTTAACCTCAAGTGACCAAATCCTGGAATTTTCCTGGAGAATGAGCTTATTCCATGCTGGAAAGCTGCTGCCATGATTATCCAGAGTTTTCCTCTCTCCCGATCCTTGTCCAATCCCTCTTCCCTCTCATCACCCTGGAACTCCAACCTTTTCCCCAAGACGGATCCATAATTTGGATATCCCAGGAATATCCAGATTAATTTCACCCGATCCCATCATCCCATCATCCAGCAGCTCCGGGAAAAAAGCACATCTGGGGGGAGCAGAATTTCTCCTTTCTGGAAAAAATTCCTGCCTGGGAGGGTGGGGAGGGGCTGGGCTGGAATTCCCAGCTTTGCTGTGGCTGCCCCTGGATCCCTGGCAGTGCCCAAGGCCAGGCTGGATCCACCTGGGAATGTGGGAGCTGTCCCTGCCCACAGAACTGGGATGAGCTTTCAAATCCCTTCCCACTCAAATCATTCCTACAAACCCCGGCTGTGGAATTCCTGGAGTTTTCTCTGGGAATACTTTCCCCCCTCCCCAGCGGCAGTACCACGGGCTGGCTCCCAGCTGGGAATATCAGAACCATCAGGAATATTCCGGGGGGGCAGCTCTGGGATGGGAACCATTCCCAGGAGGGGCTGGGAATGATTCCCATTCCAGCCCCCAGGGCTCTTCCAAGGAACAGAAACCGGAGAAGCCGTGAAATGGGGGCTGGGAAGGAGCAAACAACCAATTATCCCAAATGGTTTACAGACATGGATTGCATGGAATTGGCTCCGCTCGGCCCCATTAGCGTGTCCCGGGATGGGGAAAGCAGCAGGAGCTGGGATAACGGGGGAGTAACAGGGGAGTAACGGGGGAGTAACAGGGGAGTAACAGCCTTGTGGGGATCCTTGGCAGGGAATGGAGGAGTAGAGGTGTCTGAGAGACCCTGCTGAGCTCCTCTCACCTGGGAATTGCCTGGGATTCATGGAATTATGGAATGGGAAGGGACCTGAAAGCTCATCCCAGCTCCATGGCAGGGACACCTCCCGCTATCCCAGGTGGAT
>VXBR01008558.1:80784-90840 GCA_013400215.1 Cisticola juncidis
CACTTTCAGCTCCCATTCCCGGCTCCCATTCCCGGCTCCCATTCCCGGCTCCCATTCCCAGCTCCCATTCCCAGCTCCCATTCCTGACTCCCATTCCCAGCCCATTCCCATTCCCATTCCCATTCCCAGCCCATTCCCATCACCTCGATGGCCGTGCGCTGCAGGACGGGTTTGATTCCCTGCGGGATCACGTAGACGTTGGGCTCCCGCTGGGGCGGCGGGTACGGAAGGTCGGAATCCGCGGACTGCCAGAGCCAGGAGGGAAAGGAAAACGTCAGGAAGCGCCGGGATGGGACACCAAACCCCATTCCCATCCCAGATCCACCCGGAATCTCCATCCTGGCCAAACTCATCTCTTCTGGGAAATCCAGGAGGGGAGAGATGAGGATCGGCGGGATGGAGGCGCCGGAAAAGTGGGATGAGCTCTTTGAATCCATCCTGGAGAAGATCCAACGTTCCTGAGCTCTTCCCAGGGAAATACGAAGGATCTGCTCTCCAAGGTTCAACCCTTTTTTAGGGAATGACGGGATGGAACCGCCTCTATCCCATCCCAGGATCTTGGCGGGATGAGGGAAGGGATGAAGCAGCAGCAGCAGCGGGTTCGTAGTTGGGAGATTCCCAAAAAATTTAGTGGGATCAGCACTGTGGGATTGGGGGATTGGCATCGCCTCTGGATCTGGGAAGGGCTGTGGTTCATCCCACACTTCATGGATAATCCAGAAATCCATGGGATAGGGCTCAGGTGAAACTACCCAGAAATTCTATTGGGATCATCCCAAATGTGGGAGAAATTTGCCGAGGAATTCCCAATTTGCCTTCCCGGAGGAGCAAAGAGGGAGCCAGAATTCCTCCCCTTTTCTTTTCCTGCATCTCCCAGAGCCCCCAAGAAGGCCGGAATGAAAGCAAAACCTCTGGAGATCCATCCCAGGAGCAAGGAATTCTCTCCCAGCTGGAATTTCAGTGGATTCAATGACGTGCGGGTGTGGTTTAGTTACGGGATTGGGGGAGGGATTGGCTCTCCAAAGGGATTTTCCACAGGGAATCATGGAATGGTTGGGGTTGGAAAGGACCTTAGGGACCATCCAAGGCCAACTCCCCTTCCCATAAAAATTCCAAGCTTTAATTTTCCTTGGGAATTGCTGGTTCCTGAGTCCAGCTGCTTGTTGGCCAAAGGTTTTCAGGAATTCCATGTGGGATCCCCACATGGAGCAGCCACTCCTCCATCCCATGATCCACGTGCTCCCAGTCCTGGTTAGTCCTGGCAGGGAATGGGAATTTTACCTGGGATAACCCAAAGGAGAAGGGAGAGCTGCAGAGAATTCCCACATTCCCTTGGTTACCTCTGGAACTCTAATTCCCAAAAAAAACCCCTCATTTCAGGCTGCTCAGGCCCAAAATCATGGAATGGTTTGGATTTTAGAGTTCAATCCTTCGGCAAATCCAACGGGAAATCCTTGGGAAAGCTCCTGCCCCATCCATCCTCTCCAGGATCAACCTGGATTTTAACCCTGCATCATTCCAGTTTTTTTTTTCCAAGTCCTTCCTGCTGCTCTCCCAGTGGTTTTCCAGGCATTCTCCTGGATTCCAGCTGAACGCCGGAGGATGGAATGCTCTGCTGGATGGATGGGAATGAGCAGGGAATGCTGAGGAGGGAGGGATCAGGACGGGAGTGGGGAAAAGCAATTCCCAGACAAAGCCGGCTGGAGGGAGGAAAATCCATGAAAATCCTGCTGGGAGCCAGGATGGGTTGAACAAGGATAAATCCGAGGGAATCCGGGTGGCAGGGAGCTCTGGATATCACAGATTCCAACCCGGATTGGGATCCAGGATGAGTGAGAAATCAACATGGATGAGGCCAAGCAAAAAAAAAAAAAAAAGGCTGGAAAAGATTCCCAGTTTATATGGAAGCTGGGATGGGATCCAAAGATAAATCCCAGAGTTTGGTGGGAATTTTGCCCCAAAAGGCCATTCCCAAAACATGGATTAAGGATGGAGCCAGCCTGGTCCTTCAGGAGAATCCATGATGTGCTGGAGACTCCAGCTGGCTCCAATCCTTGGGATGCAGCCTCGGGAATTTTGTCGGGATGGGGTTCCTGCAACCCTGCTCTCCCCGAAAGGCTCTGCCGAGATTTTCTCGGATTTTGGGAAAAGGGAAGGGAAGGGAAGAGAGCGATACCCATTGGAGGAGCCCCTCCGAGAGCAAGGCAGGAATGCAGAGCTGTGGAATGCCCCATCCCGGAATTCCGGCGGTGGGAAGAAACGGAGGGAAAAGAGGAGAGAGATGATTATGGACACACCCAACGGCAGGATGAGCTCCCAAGGGAAGGCGGCTCAGGTGGGAAAAAAATCTTGGAAAAATGTGTTTATCCCACCCAATCCAACCTTTCCTGGGAATGTGGCTCAGGCCTTTCCTAGCTCGTCTCCCGGATTTTGGGATTTACGGCTCCAAGGGCCACCGCAACATTCCAAGAGCTGTTCTCTTTCCCTGCCTGGAGTTTTCCCAGATCCCAACTCCACCTCTTGGTTCAGCCTGGGATCGGCTCCATGGGATGCACAGGGATAAAGCCTTGGGATCCTGGGTGTGGAATCAGAATCATGGGAATGACGGAATCGTGGAATAGTTTCCATTGGAAAACTCATCCCATTCCAAGGGCAGGGAACCCTCCACTATACCAGGTTGCTCCAAGCCCCATTCAACCTATCCCTGAATTTTTCCCGGGATGAGGGATGAAAATTTCCTTCGGAACAACTGGAACAGCCCAGCACATCCTCGACTCTTGGCGAATTCCCTATGGAAAGCTTGGAATTGGGATTTCCCAGGGAAAGCCCAGCATTCCGGCTCTGGCACGCCTGGGCTGAAAGGATGGGACACCTCATTCCAGAGGGTGAATGGATCCCAGCATTCCCGGCCATGGGGAAAAGCCCACGGGGCCAGGGCTCACTCATATTCCTGAAATCCTGATGCTCCCAGCTTGACCCATCTGGGAAAAAGAGGAAATCCCAAGGAAGGGAATGTGAACAATTCCAAAATTAAAAACAAGGAATTCCCAAAGACTCACCTCATCCAGGCTGGAGGAGAACTCGCTCTGGGAAAGAGGAGGAGAGGATGGAATTAGAGGAATTCTAATCCCTAAGCCCATCCCAAGGTTTGTATCTGCAGATGGAAACCAATGGGAATCATGGAATGTTTTGGGTAGGAAAAATCCTTAAATCCCTTTCCATGACCAGGGACAATTCCTGCATTCCCAGATGGATCCAGCCTGGCCTTGGGCACTGCCAGGAATCCAGGGGCAGCCACAGCAAATCTGGGAATTCCAGCCCAGCCCCTCCCCACCCACCCCCGCAGCAATTCCTGCACAAGATCCCAGCCCTGGAATTCCCTGGATTTTTCCCTTCTCCAGGGGAACATTCCCAGCTCTCCCAGCCCGGCTCCAGAGCCTTTGGAGTATCCCCATGGGATCCTCTGGATCTTGGAATGGGATAAATTTGCCCTGTCAGGAAGGAGCTGCCCCACTCCCAGTTTTCCTCATCAGCTGAGGAAAAGCGGAATCCCTGCAGGGGAATTCCTTCATCCTACAAGAATTCCCTGGGACAGGATGGAGGGAACGCTGCAGGGCTGGAAACGGGCTCCAAATCCCTGGGAAAGCTGGGAATGGTGCTGGATTTGCAAGGAGGAGTCGGGAATTACCTCAAATCCAGGGATGTGATGAACAGCCGGCTGCAGGGAGAGAACACAATTCCCGTTAACATTCCCAGTGCTGATTCCTTTTTTCCCAGCAGGGAAACTTCAGCACTTTCCTTTCCCAGCTCCAAAATTCCTGGACTCCCATCCAGCCAGGAAGCACCAAATCCACCAGGATGATTCCCACTGGGATCAAACAGTTCCTCTGGGAGCACATCTCATTCCAAGGCCTTTCCAAGGCTTTTCCCAGCTGGTTCTGAGGGAATGAGGAGGAGGAGGAAGAGGCCACGCATGGATATTGGGCCTTGTCCTGATGTTTGGACTGGAATTTCCAGGGAAGAGGGAATTCTGGGATTCCCATTCCCTGACAAACCTCGGGGCCGGGAGGGGAGAATGGGATTCAGGGACTGAGCTTCCCAATCCATGCCTTTTTCCTGGCACATCCAGGATGGAAAAGCTGGAGTGGCTTCAGCTCTTCTAAACCCCCTCCAGCAATAATTCCAAGGAAAGGGAATTCCTTAGGGATTTGGCAATTCCCAGCTCCCTCCATATCCCTGAGACTTGTTCATGGACAGAAGGATCCATCCAGCCCATCCCAGCTGGAATTCCGCAGCTTTCCATCGAGCCAACCTTCAACCACCTCTTCTCCCACCTGGAAAACCTCACCCTATGGAATCATCCCTCCAAAAGGGACGAATCCCAAATCCCTCCGGCTCTTCCCAAGGCACCAATGGATGGACTGAACCCTACACCTGGAAAAGCTGGACCCGGGGGATGAACTGGAATTCTGGAGCATTCCAGGCTCGGGGATGGATCTCACCTTTTCCCTCTGGATGAGCTCGAAGGCCGCCAGGAGCTCCCCGACATTCCGGCCGGATTTGAGGACAGGATACCAGGAAAGCCGGGGCGAGCGCTCCAGGCTGGGCCGGCAGATGCAGCGCCCCATGAACTCATCCGCACCCTGGAGAGGGAATTCCAGGGAATTGGGAACCGTGGGATTGGGAATCATGGGCACTGGGATCGTCCTCCCCATCCCTTCTACCAGAGAAATCCATCCCTCCCCCCTCAGCCAAAAATCGGGAGCATGGGATGATCCCGTTATGGGATGGGGCAGGAAAATCAGGGATTGGTGCGCACGGAGCCTCCGGTTTTCCAACTTCTCCCCGGAATTCCTAAGCTGGAAAAACAATTTTTTAGGAGTTTTGCCTTAGGAGGTCAAAACCCTATCCCAGATTTTCCAGAGCAGGAATTCAGAGCCTTCGGCAGCTCCTAAAAATCCCATTCCCTGCTCCGTATTGGGATCTTTCCTGCTTCCTGCTGGGAAAGGGGCAGGAGAGAGGGAAAAAGATTCCTGAGGTATTCCAAATGTTTTTAAACAGAATTCCCTCCTGCACTTGGTTTTCCAGTTTTGTTATTTTTTCCCAGCATGGTTTTTCTGGGAAAAACCTCAAGTTCCTGCCAGCAAAATTCCAAAAATTCCCCAAAATTCCATCAATCCCAGGCCCTTTGGACAGGGATCATTGGGATCTTTCCTGCTTCCTGCTGGGAAGGGGCAGGAGAGAGGGAAAAAGATTCCTGAGATATTTCTAAGCCCTTACAGAGGTGTATTCCAAATGTTTTCCAGCAGAATTCCCTCCTGCACTTGGTTTTTAAAGGGTTTTTGGTTTTTTTTTTCCCAGACCAGTTTTTCTGGGAAAAACCTCAAGTTCCTGCCAGCAAAATTCCAAAAATTCCCCAAAATTCCACCATTCCCAGGCCCTTTGGATACAGCAAACAGCAGAGGGCATTCCCCTATTTCCACGACTGCTTCCAGCTTCATCCCAAGGTTCTTCCATGAGGAAACCCCATCAGCTTTCCCGCTTTAAACAGCGGTGAGGACAGAGGACCTTTCCGGGAATTCTCCCCTTCCAGAAACATCCACCCCAAAGTCCAAACCACATTCCAGAGGCCAGGAATTCCCGTTGGGAACGGTCGCACTCACATAGGTGTCGTGGTCGTAGATTTCCACCAGGATGCAGGGGGGGTCCTCGGCCACTTCCCGAGGATTCCCGAAAATCTCGATCTCATGGAAGATCAGGGTCTGGTCCCACGTGGGGTTCAGGGTGTTCTTGGCCACCACCGACTTCTGGCTCTGGTGCAGGAAGGACACGATGGCGTAGGGATCTGCGGGAATGGCATTACAGAAACCGGGATTCAGGGATGGACCCCGGCTCTGGCTCCTCCCGGAATTCTGAGCCCCACCCAGTAGGATTTGGGAATTCCCAGCTTGCTCCGTCTTGTCCTCGGGTCTTGCCTGAGGAGGAAGGAGCTGCCTGGTCTGTCCCACATGGAATTTGGCATTCCAAGCCCAAACTTCCTGGTTTTCCAGGCAGTTTTCCAGCTGGAAAGGCTCAGTCTGGGAGATGGGATGGTTCTAAAGGTCCAGGGAAATCCTGGAGCTGTTTCCACAGCCTAAAGGGGCTCCAGGAGAGCTGGAGAGGGATTTGGGATAAGGACAGGACACAGGGAATGGCTTCCCACTGGGAATGGGGAGGTTGGGCTGGGATCTTGGGCAGGAATTCCTGCCTGGGAGGCAGAGGAGCATCCCACACATCCCTGGATGCAAATTCCAGGAACATCCCACAGATCCTTGGGAGCTCTAATGGGAGCCAAAGGATGCAGCTTCCAGGATTACCCCGAATTCCTGGATTCAGCTCCCAGGATTATCCCACACATCCCTGGCTTCAGATTCCAGGATTATTCCACACACATTCAGATCCTGGGATTATCCCACACACATTCCTGGATTCAGATCCCAGGACAATCCCACATTTCTGGATTTAGGTCCCAGAACTATCCCATATCCCTGGATTCAGCTCCCAGGAAAATCCTGTATTCCTGGATTCAGCTCCCAGGAAAATCCTGCATTCCTGGATTCAATCCCAGAACTATCCCATATCCCTGGATTCAGCTCCCAGGATTATCCCACACATCCCTGGCTGCAGATCCCAGGATTATTCCACACCCATGGATTCAGATCCTGGGATTATCCCACACACATTCCTGGATTCAGCTCCCAGAACTATCCCACATTCCTGGATTAAGATCCCAGGACAATCCCACATTTCTGGATTTAGGTCCCAGAACTATCCCATATCCCTGGATTCAGCTCCCAGGAAAATCCTGCATCCCTGAATTCAGATCCCAAGATTGTCTCACAGGCCCTGGAAGCAGGACCAGCTGATCCCAGCAGCATTCCCCCTTTTCCCCCCTTTTCCAAGGAACTGGGGCACCAGGAGTTGAATTTTTCCCTCTATCCACCCTTAACAAGCCGTGACCCCTCAGACATTCCCAAAAAAACCCTCTGGGAAGAGCCTTTCCCACTTTTCCTCAGCCAAATCCATTACAATAAACAAAACCCCTTGGATTCGGAGTTGCTTTTCCCTTTTTTTCCCCCCATTTTTCCCTCCCTTCTCCTCCTTTTTTTTTTTTTCCTTTTTCATGGAAACCTCTCTAAAGCCCCTTTGCTGGGAGCAGGGAATGTTTATTTTTCCAACTGCCGAGCCCCTTTAATGAACTCCTTTATTCCCGGCAGCGGGAATCACAATCCCGCATTGTGGAGCGCTCGCTGCTCGTGTTGTCCTTGGCTGGGATTTTTCCAAAGGAAAATGATCCTGGACTCCCCTCCCGGGCCATGAGCTCACCTCACTCCCACCTCCTCATCCCGACAAGGAGCCCTTTGTGGGAATTCCAGGTGGGAGCAGACACTGGGGGATTTTTTTTTTTTGGATGCTCTGGGGTGTTTATTCCCAAAAATCGCGTCATTCCAACGACAGGGAAAAGCGGGATTCCCTCGGGATCACGGTCCTGCTGCCTCCCCAGCTTTGGGATTGTCCCTGTTTTTCATCATTCTCAGGATGCGTTGTTCCAAGGGGGGTTTAAATCCCAGGATTTGGAGGGAAATTCCAACCAAATCCCTCTGTAAATTCCCATGGGAATCAAGCAGGGATAGCCCTGGAGGGACACTGGATCTCTCCCACCAGTGGACTCTTTTCCCGGGATTTGGGATATTCCACGTTATCCCAGCCCTAATCCAGAGGAGGTGACATTCCCTTTTCCTGATTTTCCAGCTCCAAAGAATTAATGGGAATACCTGTCTGGGATGGCCCAGCCTCCAGGGATTAGGTTGTGGGATTTTCCGGCTCCTGGGATAATTCCAGGCATTCCAGGGATGAGGATCTGGGATTTTCCGGCTCCCGGGATAATTCCAGGCATTCCATGCCCTCCCAACCACATTCCAAAGGGATGTTCCACCTGCATCCAACCCTCCAAGCACCTCCAGCACGGAAAACCCATGGATAAAAGGATCTCTCCTATTCCAACTTCTTTCCCATCCCAAAAGAGCCCCAGCATGGAAAGTCCTGACCACAGCAGCACAATCCTGGGAATTTCAGAAATCCCTGGATTTATGATGGGAATGGGTGGAGCAGCAGGACTTGGAAAACTCCTCCACAAAGGCCTTGGGATTTTCCACCTGGATTCCCTTTTTTCCATGGAAATCCCCTACCTAAATCCCAAACTTCAGGGGCTGCTTCCCCACTGTCCAGCTGGGAGAAGGGGGAAGCAAAGGAATTATGGAATCATGGAATTTTTACAGAACATGGGCTGTTCTGGGATGGAAGGGACCTTAGGGATCATCCAGATCCAACCCCATGGGCTGGGAACCTTTCACTGGATCAAATCCAACAAGGAATTTCCTGAGGATGCTGGAGAAGAAGGGGCCGGACCGTGCCGAGGTCCGGATTAAATCCTGCCACCTTCCGGAATTTTCCCTGGGCACATCCCATGGAAGTTTCTCCCTGTGCTCCATCATATCCAGCCAGGAGAGGGAAAGGCTCCAGAGATTCCTTGGAGCCCATTCCATAGCCTGGAGGGGCTCCAGGAGAGCTGCCGAGGGGCTGGGGACAAGGGATGGAGGGACAGGACACAGGGAATGGCTCCCACTGGGAAAGGGGAGATTGGGCTGGGATCTTGGGCAGGAATTGCTGCCTGGGAGGGTGGGGAGGGGCTGGGCTGGAATTCCCAGCTTTGCTGGGGCTGCCCCTGGATCCCTGGCAGTGCCCAAGGCCAGGTTGGATCCACCTGGGACAGTGGGAATTGTCCCTGCCCATGGAATGGTCCCTCTGTTCCCGGAATTCCATCCCGGTGCCGACTCACCGGAGAAGCTGTCCTTGTCCATGGCCATGAGATCCCGCGCCTGGTACAGGTAACAGCGCAGGTGGAATCTGTTCCCAGCTGCCAGAAGAACGGAAAACATGGAAAAAAATCCCAGGGATTGTGCTCCATCCTTCCCAGCCTCCCATCTGAGGGAATCCCGGCTTAATCCCTCCCAGGATATCCCCAGCACCGATCCCAGAGCCTGCGGATGTTCCCGTAAGCACCGTCCTCCCCTCCACCCTTTTTCCGTCTTTCTTTTTCCATCTTTTTCTGGGAAAAGGATGGGAAAACGCCTTTCCTGCTGCCCTGGGGTCCTTACAGTCAAAAATGCAGGAGATCGTGGGCCTGTTGACTCCGAAGCTCAGGGTGGATGTGGATTTTCCATCGGATTTTCCGTCGTCGTTCTTGTCGTCCGTCACTCCTCCCTGCAAGGAAAACCACGGAAAGTCGGGAATGCTGGGATCACCTCCAGAGGCGGGATTCCCCATGGAATGGGGAATTCTCAGGAGGAGTCTAGGCTTCCAGCGTTCCCTGGAATCCTAAAATTTAGGTTGGAAAAGCTCTTGGAGATTCCCGAGTCCTCCCAATTCCCTGCTGGCCTTGGAATATTTGCGGGGAAAGGAGCGAATTCCAAGGCTGAGAATTCCCATCTGCAGATCCCATGGGAAAAAGGGGAACAGGGAACAACCCTGGCCGGGAGCTCTGGGAGCTGGGATACCCCGAGATGGGAGCAGCTCACGGAAAACACCACGGAGCTGCTCTTATCCCAAAGGGATCAACCCTGGATTGGAGGGGAAGAGAGGGGGGGAAAAAAGCCAAACAGGAGAGGGAAAAAATTCCATAAAAACACAGAATGGGAGCTTTGTGCTGCCTTGGCTCCGGTGGAATCATTGGAAAAGCGGCGGGAAATCCAGAGAAAGCAGGGTGGAAAATGGGAAGGGGATAACGGGAAGGGGATAACGGGAAGGGGATAACGGGAAGCGGATAACGGGAAGAGGGAAAACGGGAAGAGGAAAACGGGAAGAGGATAAAGGGAAGAGGATAATGGGAAAAGGATAATGGGAAAAGGATGACGGGAAGAGGATGACGGGAAGAGGATAATGGGAAAAAGATGACGGGAAGAGGATAACAGGAAGAGGATAACAGGAAGAGGATAACAGGAAGAGGATAACGGGAAG